>VXBT01010677.1:185994-349105 GCA_013400235.1 Oriolus oriolus
GCCGCCGTTGCCGTTGCCGAGGTAACCGAAGCCCCGCCCCCTCCCAGTTTCACCAATCCCGTCTCGCCGTCCCGCCCGCCCCGCTTCTTCCGGCCAATCGTGGGGCAGGCGCTGGGGCGGGTTCCGCCCGAGGCCACGCCCCCGGCCGCGGTGGGGCTGAGGGGGCTTGGGCGGGGCTGAGGGGCCTCCCCGTCATTCTCCGTGTCCAGCGCTTGCGGAATTATTTTTTTTTCCCAACCACTGCCCCTCTTCCTTGCATGGCGGCAACAAGAGTGCTGGCATAAAAGCTCTTGAAGATTGCAATTAACACAGAAGGAAACCCCTAACTAAGAACGGTCGCCCGACGTGTTCACAGCACCGCCCGTTCCGAAGCGGGCGCGTTGCCGGAGTAGGGAAAATCTCAAATCCACGCATCACTGGGCCAATGGCAGCATCAGGGCTTTGGGAAGAAGGGAGCCTGTCCAGGCCAGGCACAAAAGCTGCAAATACGCTTTGGAAATTGCTGCGTAGCACAGTCCCGTCAGACTAATTCTAGGTCTGCTGCAGAAACGTTAAACCACTTAAATCACTTAAAACGAGCGCTGAAGAGGAGCACATACGGACTAAACCCCAGTCTCTTTTCTACCACATACTTACATTTAGCTGCCAACCAAAATTGTCCTCGATTCTGTAACAGTGAGCGCTGTGGCTTCCCGTGCTGCTGCATTTACCAAGTGCCGACCAAAAGACATCTCCACTTTTTAGCCGGAGCAGCAGCAGGAGTTTCCCTCACCCTCCCACCTCTGCTGAGGGATTCCCAGGATGTAAACGCTGTTCTGTACTCATCCTGCACGGCCTGGAAGTCCAGGCCAGCTGGAATAACCCATTCCCCCTATGCTGTACCTCACTACAGTCTGGTATTTCTGCAATTCCACATTTAAAGTGCGTTTTTGGGTTTGTCTGTCACTTTTGAACAAAGATAAACTGACCGAGGGGTGGAGTGCACGGTTCTGTTCCCACTTCCCAAAAGATGGTCTGTGCTGCTCCTTGCCTGGAAGAAGCAAATTTCCTTCATGGAGCTCCATCCCTTCATCCTGAAAAACTCCAATCTATTTTCACATATGCTGAATACAGCTTTTAGACTACAATTCAAACTTCTGCCCCGGGGAGAGGAGGGAGAGCAGAAGAAACAACTGTTTGATAGTGGACAGTCCTTTTTTGTTAAAAAAATTGTCAGGAGTTCTCAGTTATAATGCACTCTGCACTGACCTTCAAAGCTCAAAAATACTACAAATATTTTATCTGCTGTTTGGCTTTCTAATTCTTATTGTTACTTTCATTATTATTAAAGGTTCGAGGTAAACTGCAGCTGTGATTTTGTATTTCCTGTATCAGGAAGGTTCTGAATAAAGGATGAGATTCCCTTGTAGTGGCATTATGAGCCACTAAAGGAAAAGGCAGGGAGCATAAATCCCACAGTGACAGTCTGTGATGAAGCACTTTCTAAAAGCTAATCAGGTTGTGATGTATATATATGGTACAGGAGGATGTTGTCTCTATTTGAAATCAGTCCGTATCTAAGGAGCAGTTTTGAATTCAGTGGAGAGCACAGAACGGCAAAGGCATTTCTGTAACCAGATCTAAAATGAAATATTCATTCTTCATTATATACACTGTGTTAAACCTGACAGTCCTTGGTAAGAGAGCTCTACCCATGTAAAATAAGCAGGATGTAATGGACTGTGGGCATCTGACATTCATTTCCTGTTAATCTACACCTACTTCTGTTCAGCTTTGCATTGCATGCATGTGATTTTATGCAATGAAAGGCTCATTATAACTTTAAGCTTTTTGAGGTAGGGTCTGGTTATTGTTTATGGCATTCACTTCTTTGTGAATCGTGGTGCATTGCCCTGGCATTATTTACATAATATGATCAGTTTTAAAACTGCTTTTGTCAGTGAAAACTTTGACAAACACGAGAGAAGGAGTTGCATGGCTCAGTGAATCACCATGAGGAGAGTGAACAGTACTGCAGAATCTTAATAGCGCATTAAAAGCCATTTAAAATTCAGATTCACAGTGTTTCCCAAGAAGGAGAGAGCGCTGCTGTTTGCATCTTCTAATGTGCACAGTTTTTTCCCTGATGCTGTGAACTGTGTGTGCTTTTTGAGCACAAATGCTCAGTGGTAAGCACAGAAGAGCATTTTTTAGCTGAAAAAACAACACCACCCCGAAGCATCTCAAGTGTTGGAGCATATTGCCGGTCCATCTTTATTAGTACACCACCCTGTGTTAAGCAGCTGGGTTTTTTTGCATGATCACGTATGACAGGCTTCACTGTGGATCATCGTATTAGTAACTTAAGGCCAAACAAAGACCATTAACTCAAAAATAACCACCAGTACTGTAACTTTTATTTGCTAATAAATATCTTAATAAACAGGCTTACCCCATCTGTAAGACCTGATAATGCCTCTTAGGAAATCATAGAAAAATAAAATACAATAATAATCAATAACTTGTACTTTGTACAAAAATCTCATTATGTTGCTCAGCAGGTAGTTTTGCCAAACCCCATATTCTTTCTGCAAAGAGATGGCATATGTGATGCAATTCACCTTAAAAACACTCTAATGTTGAGAGCTGAGCATTCTATTACACTATCAACTTGTAGGCATGCCAGCACATGAAAATTTACATGAAACATCATAGCATCGTAGGAATAGAATCATAATAATAAAGAAAAGAAGATAACACCACTTTTCAGTAAATAATAACAACTTCACGTCTAATGTAAATTCCCCTTGGGACTGCAAATCAGTAGGGTAAGCTTTTTATTCCATGGATATTCCTACAGTACTGTTATTAACAGGCAAAAAGAAAATGCAGAGGGACGTGTATGGGAGATACATTAGGCGAAGAAAGGTAATTTTGAAGAGTGAGGCAGTCCCAGGGGGAAGCATCGACACTGGCTGTGCAATGTTCAGTCTCCCAGAACGAGCGGTTCCAGTGCCACACGAGTGCAGACTGATGGAGGAGTAACCCAGAGCCTGTGGTACTGCAGCACCAGGGCTGCTTTGCTGGGAGGTGAGTGCTGAAGACTGAGCCACAGGTAGTTGTCATTATTCAAATACGTCTTGGTTAAAGAAGCAATGGCAAAGCAAACCTTAGCAGGGGTCTTGAAAGAAAAGGTAGGTTTCAGACTACTGGTAAGGATATGAGAGCTGTGCTGAGGCCATGGTTTGATTTTGTAAAATAATTTGTGAGTATTATGAGTATACCATTGCTTTTGAAGCCATCTACCTCTGAAGTTTGGACATGGCTGCTTAAATATATAATCTAAAGTGTCTGTCATCAAATATTTATTTATATATACACATACATTGATACATTTTATGGCTATGCTAGAACAGCAAACTATGAAGAGCAGTCATATTTAGTTTTGTACAATCTAATTTCACAGAAGAGACAGAGATTAAAACCCCTTTTAATTCAGATACATTTAAAACCAACACACAGAAATAGATAGAGGCTATCCTGAGAAAACATACCAACCACGTTATCTTCCAAAAGTAAATCAAAGCTAATGTTTGGAAGGTAGTAAAATATTCTTTTCGTATTTTTTTTCTGAAAGTCAAAGTGTTTTTTTTTTTTTTAAGTGATGACAAAATTAGAACTGTTAATTCCAACTGGATCAATGAAAGTTGCTTTTCTAGAAAGTAAACTATTGCCTTTCAGTAAACAGCGTTTCACATGATTTTTTTAAAGACTTTCTTTTTCCTTGCTAAACTGAAGGTGCAATCCTGAGAAGTGCAGAGACGTTCCCGAAGTCAATAGGATTTATACCACACCAGAGGAGAATGAGCCCTTTTTATGTCTCTGGGTTTTCAGTCACGGCACTGCTGTGTGTGATGTAACTGATACCACCAGAGAATGTTGATATTGGCCTCAACAGAAGCAGATGGAAGGCTCTAGGTAAGAGCAACAAACACTGAATCCCGTCACCAGTGTTACAAAAGAAATAACTTTTCCCACTTTTAGTGTGAACTAGACCTCTCAACTTTACTTAGAAAAGTTGGGAGAAGAAATTGCTGCAGAAGAAATGGTAGTAAAAATGCTACACTAACTGTTTCTTGGGGAGATAGGGAATCATGGCCACTAAGCTATAAAATGCTTACAGGTTTCCTTACTAGGAATCTTGGTTTTCTTCAGATAGGAATTAATGAAAGAATCCGATAAATGAAACTGCTAAGAGGGCATTTGTTACTTTATTTGCTATTGTGCCATCCATTAACTGGCGGATCTCAACACTGGGGCTGCAGTGCACCAGGAGTATGAAGCAGCTTGTTCAAAGAGGCAAATGATCAGCCAGAACTTGTATTATAAAAGGAAGATCACATTGCATCACGGTTTATGTTTAGGAAAGGAGAAAGCTAGGAAAGTCCTATTTGTTTTGTAGGTTCTGTTTGTTTGATAGGGATGATGGTTTCATCCTGAATTTAAATCCAGAAGTCTGGGTAATTATCTGGAGGAAAAAGCCCCCACAGACCCAGACCCTTTCTGCTAGATACCCTATTAGATGTGTAGGTCATTTAGGTTACTAGTTCCAAAGTCAGAGTTGACCGCCCCTTCCAGAGAAAAAAACAAACACTGCAGCACCCAACTTTTGTACCTTGCAGTTTATCTTTTCCATGTTGAAGGTAACCACAGCCTATCTGATCACATCCCTGAGGTAGCAGCCTTGTCTTTTAGGCTCAGTGCACTCTCTTCTCCCTATTAAATGGGGCCATCTGTTCCACACAAATCTGTAGAAACCTTTGATTCAAAACCTGTTTCAGACAACTGACCTCTTATGCATACAACTGACTTAGGATCATGCCCTGAGGGACGAACCTACCTCTCAACCTGAAATGCTTCAACAGAGAAATTAAATCCAGCAAAAAAGTTTTAGCAATCCATTTGAATGACAAGACAGCTCGTGTCCTAGTAAGTGCTGGTTCTCTAACAACAAATTAACCATGACAGTAGTGGGGTGCAGGAAAGGAGAGTCTGTTTGCAGAGCTGAAGCCTCCCTACAGAATATATGGACACTGGGCTTCATCCCACTGCCATGGAAGTCATTAACAAATTCTCACAAATTTGGATCACAGCAAGACTATTGCCTATTGACACAGAAACTTTAAATTCCTCACAGTCACATCACTGTCTGAGGAATTACCCCGTCAAGATGTTCATTAAAATCATTCAGCAGGGTTTGGAAATACCGGGTGTTTTAGAGCAGAATTTTCCCAAGACGAAAATGGAACTTCCCAAATTGACATTTAGTGACTAAAATAATCTACAGATTTGGAACAGTGGCTGCACTTTGTCTTTTTCAGGTAATCCTATTGTACACAAAGAGACTGTGATGGTAAGTTATACAGCTCAGAGCACCCAGCTTCTTAAAAAAAAAAAATCCTATTATGCATTTCCTTTTTGCCTCTTAATTTTCAGTTAAAGCTCAGTCTGAATGAGAGAAAACTGAAAACTTGGTTTCTAAGCCAGTATTAACTGGAGACTTCTACTTTTTACTGTTCATTTAGGTTCCTCTCAAGAAAGTCAGTATGTAGCTGTAAGAACAATTAGTCATTCAGAATTCTGTCTGCTGGACATTCTAATATAAATTATGACAACTGTATCTGGTTTTTTGTCGTAGGCTGGATCCTGAAAGATCAGAAAATAGATTTTTTTTTTCTTCCTATCACTCAGAGCATTATGTGATTATGATACTAAGAAAATAGTCCCCAGACTGTTTCAGTGGGCACTTTTTCATCATCCACAACCAGAAATGAGTATTTGGGTTCCAAAGCAGATTTCTCCCAAACCTGATTTTCCAGATTCTAGATTCAAGGTTACTTTCTCCAGAGTCACTTGACATCCCATAGTTCAGAATGCAGAGATCTGGATTTCTCTTTGATTTGTGGGTTTTCAGTCTCAGGGTTTTGGCTTACCTACCATTCAACATACATGCTGCTGCTGAACAGTTCTTCACTGAATTGTCAGAAATGAAGAAGTGTTAGTATAAAAAGGCAAAAAATGTTATCTCATGCTGTCTTACAAATATTTTATAGGGATTTTGATTTTTGATTATGCCTAACTCTACTCTTGTATAAATTCAAATCAGCTTTTTCATATGAATTAAGCTGCACAAACACATAACTGTTTACAGATTCAGGAGTTTCTGAGATGGCACTGAGATGTGTGCAGAACTAGTCAAAATTCTCAGATAGATACAGGTCAAAATTTTGGACAGGAACAAAGTAGAACAGATGTGAAAACTTTAAATTACTTTGAGACTGATCTTTTTAATTCAGTTTTTTCCCCCATCCCTTCACTGTCAGAACTTGCATTTTTTATTCCAGTTTAATTATTCAGGTATGAAAATATCAGATAATACGCTAAACCTTTGTGGAAGAGATAGGTACTTGGGAAATTTCTTGCAGGAAAGGAAAGTAAGATATACTCGTGTAGGATATTTAAAGAAACAAATACACAAGTAGATGTCACTGAACTGGTGTTGCATTATTTCACATATAAAAGATGGAAATATACTCGAGTCCATTTTTTAACCTTGGGTTTTTCATGAACCATTTTTGTTGTTTTTCCCTTCTAAAATTCAGCATATCTTTTTATACTATAGGTTGGCATATCCTTACTCATATTCCCTTGAAAATTTCTCTCATTTTAACCTCCTAGGTATCTATAAATGGATATTTAAAAGAAAATAATTTATATACTCTGTAAACATCTTTGGTGATTTCAGCAGAAGAACTCAAAACTCCTTAGAGCGTGGACTACATCTTCCTAGTTCTGCTGGCTCACGGGCACCTTGCTTCTCCTTTGGGATCACTAATTTCTACAATAATTAGCTGAATGGAAGAGCATCAGCAGGAAGGGGTTGGGTGAGGTGGCAGCAGAAGGGTGAGCAGGCAGCTTTCTCTGAGCCAGTTTGAAAATGTTTTTTTCTACCAGTGGAGGAAAAGAGAGGCTGTCCCTTTCCAGCTAACAAGCCAAGGAAGTTTGGGAAGAACTATACACACACAGTGCATGCCACTAAATATTTTAAAAGCCAATGGAGCAAATAAACCCCATTAGTGTTGTTGGTAGTAGGTAATTGATTCTGTAGGTTTGAAAAATCTGACATTAGGATATACATTCTATTTACAATTCTTTATGTACATATAGACAAATATTTTATAACTGCAACATGTTCAACATACCCTGGTCCATAATCTGAGGAACTACATACAACACTCATGGATGAGCAGTGTGCACTACTAAATACAGGGTATGATGGTAGAGGAGTGTGTGAGCTCTAAGTACCTGGCACTGTCTCATGCACCTCTTTTGGGTTTCTGTTAGAGCTCCTTGGCACAGTATGGACAGTTCTTCCCTTTTACCTCATTGTAGGTTTCACGGATTTTTTTTTCCCTTTTCAGAGCTGATCCATTTGTCTCCCCAGGAGATTTCAAGATCATTGTCCTACTAAGACTTAGCCCAGCCCAACACATCTTTCCCTCACTCTCAAAAAATAATTATAGTACTATTATAAAAAAGAAATTATCTTTGCCATTTATTCAGGAAAGAACCATTACAACTGGTGAACAAGGGTATGCTGGAAGAAAACTGTTTAACAGAATACAGAGTTCTTCAACCATGTGCAAATGCCACAAGAGGCTCTATTTTTAGTACTTCTCCTGGAAGATGCAATGGAAGACAGACTTTTTATTATGAATTTAACTAATGAAATGCTGGATTAGAGGCAATTCCTGCTTTCCACTCTCTGAAGGAACATTCCAAGACAGAGTGAGCCCATGACAGGGTTGTTACAGGTACCCTGTGTTCGTAAGAGAAATTCTGAGCTGCCAGAACGTGTCCCATGGAACCATTCCATCAGCTGAGGTAAAACAACTCAATAAATGCTGCAGTTTGCAACAGGGCCAGCTGGAAATGAGGAACTGCTCTTCAATACAAGGTCAAGTATGTTCTGTGCTGCTTTACCTTGGTGGCTGATGTGGTCCCATGGGGTCATTCTGACATGGAAATTGCTGTGGGTAATGCAGTCTCACTAGGCACCTCCACAGTCCCAGCTATTTCTCACAGTAAATCTCAGCTGATTCTGGATAAAGAGGGTCTGTTTGTTTCTTACGACCCATCTTTGGATCCTGTAGGAATCTGCATTGAAAAAGAAATTAACGAAGCCCTGTGTTAGGCTCATCATATAAAAAATGGCAAATAGATAGTCAGTCTTAAATGATGTAAAAGTCAAAGTACTGCAGTCTATGAGTTCTGTGTCAGAATAATCCGAGTAACACCTAATACAATATTGGACACAGCATGTTTGGCCAGGATAACTAATTTATTTGAATTTGTTGTTGAGTGCACTATTTGCTGTTAAAAGATTGCTTTATGTTGGCTGATGTCCTGAAGCATGGGATGTGTCTAACCTTTTTTTGGACAGACACTGGATTTAAGTTCATGGGAAACAAAAAGGGTAAATTTTGTTAGAGAAAAATTTAAACGACGTAGCTCAATTCTCTTCCTTTCACTTCATGGCATCCCGCTGTTCCTTGGTAATTCCAATGTGCAAACATCTCATGAGTAAATTCTACTAAACCTTCTGCTGTGACTTGTTCAGTTTTAACACCATGAACATTATGAACAAGACCCTCTCTTTTCACAGGCTCAGCATAAGGACTGGATACAATTAAGGCATGAGATTCATCTGACCAAGCACAGATGCCTGAATGGATGAGCTATCACTGAATGCAGAGAAACTGGTAAGAATTATTTCTTTATGACATCCACATTTTAACACCTTTTTTTTTTGTTGCTTGCCAATCGCACACACTTTGTTTTGTGAACTTTCAGTGACTTTTTAGTCATAAAGCACTCTGTAATGTGGGCCAGATTCTCAAAAACAGCCTGCTAAATTTGCTTAAATTAGTCAAATTTAAACTCCAGCTGCACACTGCAATGTGCAGGATAATTAGAACTAATTTTCTCCTGAAGAAAGAATTTTCTGTAACAAAGGAAGTTACTCTAATTTCACATATACATTTGTGGCCTGTACAGAATTAAGCTCACATTTGAAAAATAACACCTGTTCAGGGTATTTTTTTGTTTTGTTTTTAAATTAAAAAAAAAAAGAAAAAAACTCCAAACTAAAGCAAGAATAGACTTGGAATCATCACAAGAGCAAATAAAATATTTCCAAAATGGGGAAAATGTAAATTTGATGAAGATAATTATTAGAAAAGTGTCATACTGCACCACCACAACAACAACAGAAAAACAAGCTGTATAACCCACAAAATCGTGGATTTACAGTGTTACTAACAAATGTCCTCACTCAAAAGAATCCCTTGTTCTTTCCTTTCTGATTACCCAAACTCTTGTTTATATAAAAAATATATCTGATTAATAAATGTTTTAATTTTGTTATATTTTTTTCTATTGAAAAAATATTTTCAGTAGTGTGATAAATTTAGAAGTTAATTTTCATGAAATATATCCAGGTTGTGTGCATGTAACAATGTCAGTTCTGCATCCTCACTACCAGGAATGAAAAAACTGGCAAAAGACAATCTAGAAGTGTACATACATGGTTTGGGTCAGCTATGAATGATTTGGAAACCCCATTAACAAGTAACAGATTCATACCTCCTTAGTAATGTATTTAATTGTGAGAAAGGCTCCTTCCACAGATGTCGTGTTGTTAGCCATGGAAGCAATGATAGGCAAAATGGATAATAAAATGATGAAGCAAAATCAACTTTTCAATTATTCTGTGGTGTGTTAGTATTTCTAGAAAGGCTTCAGGTAAGTATGGTTTTCTTTCTGTAAGAGCACCTCTACCAAAAAATTATTCAGATGTGGAATTCAGGCAGAATTTTTCAAGTGACAGTCACAGAAAAGAACAAACACTTTTTTCCCCACTGAAGGGCTGTGATCCTGCAAAAACTCCTGTGCTGATGAGTTCAGTGGGACTCCTCACGCTGGCAGAATTACCTTTGGAGCTACAATAGGACTGGAGCTGCCCTTCTTTAAACAAGCTCATCACATTGGCATTGTAGAACACCAGTGACTCCTGATCTTTAGAAAACCTGCTCCTCAGTTAAATCTGCCCTTTTTTTTTTTTATGAAAGAAAGAAGAATTTACTTAGTGCACTACTGTTATCTCACCTAAATTAATGCAATTATTCTAACATAAAGTGACAACAGTGAATCAGGCCTCATGTGTCTTACTCTGTGATCTGGTTGGAATCATAATCTTTTCTGAGTTGCTTTCTGATTTTCATTCTTTGTCACTGATATACAATGGCAGCTTCTTCCAAGACTTAGGAAATACACTGTGATTTACAAGCTGTAAATTAAGCAGTAAATACCATTATGATTACACAAAGTAGTTAGTTCATTTTGATATACACACAGATTATACTAATTACCCAAATGCACATTTTAACAGAAGAGTTGTAATGCTCAAGTATATTGGAATGCCACGGAACTCAAAAATACCCTCTGAATGACAGAGAAATGAACAGCAGCATCTGCACAGGGGGACATGTGGCATGCATTGCAGATCTGCGTGGGGCTCCCACAGCATGCAGCCACGCGCTCCTGCCCCTGCTCCCAGGAGTGCATCTCCCATGCAAAAGTTTGGAAATGTAGCCCAGCACATATTTGTCAGTTGTCTGAATAAAACATGGAAGCTGGAACTCTTAGAGAGGTACAAGTATTATGTTAGGCCTTTGCTGACGTTTTCTTGCATGTAAATATGGCTATTGAAGGGTTCTAAAGGTATTATCTCGGATGTCCTTTAGAGATCTGTACTAAACGAAGATCTGGCCTGGAATGACCAGAGCTCCATTTCAGCAGAGTCTGCTCTTTACTTCTGAAAGCAGTCAGAAGTAGACTCAAGGCAACATGTTACCACACTGCTGTCCTGCATCTCCTTTTCTGCCTTTGTGCAAGGTCACTGAATCCTGCAGCCTGTAACTTCCAGCAGCAGCTGCCCTCGGCCGGAGGAGGATATGGCCGGCCTGCTCCCTTGGGAATAATCCCATCACCCCACCCGTGGCTGGCCCTTGGAGGTCTGCTGCTGCTGGAGATAACTCCCTATCCAAGCAGCAGAGACCTGCATGTTTGAAACAGAAAGCTTTTCTGAAGTCTGTGTGTCCACAACAGAGCTGACAACTGTGGTTTTTTTGCATGTGGTCATGGAAACATTACAACCAGTTTTCCAGTGGGTATTTGCCATGTAGTAGAAGCAAATGTTGAGTATTACATTAAAAAAACATTAAAATCCTAGGGTGGTGAGGAATCCCAAGGATAAACAAGTTTTCCAACCTAATCTAAACTTTAAAGCATAAAAAGTGTCTAGTGCTAAAGTAATTGAAAATCAAGAACCTTCCTTAAGATTTCAAACAGATTACTCTCATTATGCTTCCAATTATTCACACAATGAAAACTCACTACATAAAATCATCAGTCGTTTCTGCAAACAATACTAATGTTTTGAGGCACCAACTTACCAGCATTCAAACTATTTTAAAGTAATATAATGGTAGGACCCATACATTTGGATTTAATTAAGAGATAAAATAAATATTTATGTTAAACTTCTTTTTGATTGCACATTTGGTGTTGGAAGTTACATGGTCACAGAACATGAAAGAAGTCAAATACTTTTTTGATCTACCAGCAAATTCTAAATACATCGATAAAGAAGCCACACCAGGCCAAATAGATTACTACTTTCAAGTAAGTCCATGAAAGTTTCCCAAATACTGTTATACAAAGTTACACATCCATGCTGAGTTATTCATCAATGTGTAGTCTTGCAGTAGGCCAGGATTTTATCGGCAGAGAACTGGTGGAGGAGCTGTGCAGTGTGATTAAAAATTCCGGTTTGGAAGCATTAACATGGAAGTACTTGTATAGTCTGAACTGGAGACTGCAGTTCTTGAAGTTGGGAAGAGCAGGAGGGAAGAATGAGAATATTTTTCCATTTTAGAAATGCTGAGGCACAAAACACAGTTGCTTCTATTACTTTCATACATGAAATCCTTTCTCCTGTATGTGCATCATGTGTAACCGCAAAGTCTGTAAACTGCTGACTATTCGTCTCTGGTGTCCAATGAGTGCAACTCCAATTCTTCTAATGTCACTGCAAGATAAAAAGTTTCATCTTGGATGCAAATATAATAAACCCTCTCATGCACAAAAGAATATAAATATATGGTGACTTCTTCTCCAGGACAGTTCACCTTCCTGACCAGGGCAAATAGGAAACCTGCAAATGTTCAAGTTTTCGGCATCTGTCAATTTCAATTTTTTAAAAAACAGTCATTTAAGAAAAAGAATATCATTAAAAAAATGCAGTTAGAACACTGGGGCTTTTGTGATACTAATGGTCAATCAATTTTTCCACATGTCAAGGACTAATCAGAGAGACGAGTTCTAGTAGCTCATCTTAAGTAATGTGATAGTAGCAATGGTTTCCCACTCATACTTGCAAAGGACTGGGGCTTATACACTCAGTATTGCAGTTCTGAGGCAGAAAGAACAGAGGTTGTGTTCTGATGATTTGGGGAATGGTAGTGAGAGATGGTGTAAAGATTCAGATGGCAGTGAATCCTCCAGGCTGAGCCAGATTTCCCTCCCAGTTTCCCTTCATCTCACCTAGCCCTGCACCCCAGGGTGGGTAGCTCTTGTCACCCACAGAGCTTGACTCTGGCAGGAATGAAGTCAACAGCCTCCAGAGTTCAGCACAATCCACCACAGAGGCACTGAGGGCAGGAAACTTCAGACAGACCTTGTCAATTGTGCAAATCCCATACTGGGATATCCACAGATACTGCCTGTTTATCCTCAAAAACTGTATGATGATACAACCAGTAAAGGAGCTGATGGGATGAGGCATGGCCTTCATGAGTTTCAGATCTGCAGTTTCAGATAGCTGCTTCTATATCCTCCACCTGAGGAACCACTGCAGAGCTTGCAACTATTAGGTGCTTAGGCTTAACACTCACGTGGGGCATGATACACAACACTTGAGGTCAGCACAAATATTGAGCATCTGAGAAGATAAAAGGAGTCAGGTGAAAGAATAAAGCTTTACAGTGGAGAGTGGTCTTAGAAATGCAAGACCAATGCTTAGCACTTATCAGGGAAGGCCTGATAAAGTACAGAAAGAAGCCAGCAGGTCTTGGGTAACACAGGTTATTAGAAGAGAGAGGGAATCTTTCAAAAATTTGAAATGGTATCTAAAGAAAGAAAGTTGAAAGGATGATAACCTTGGATTAGCTGTAAAAGCACAGTAAGGCAGGCTAAAAAAGAACTTGAGGAACAAGTAGAAAAAAAAACTCCAACAAATAAAATAATACAAAATATAAAACTTATAATAAATCTTTCTGAAAATTCACTGGGTACAAGAAACCTGCCAGAAAATTTGTAGTCTAATGGTGATTTGGGTATAAAAGAACACTGAAAGACTGGCCATTGTTGACTGGCCACTGGAGACTTAACCATTTCTTTGAGCTGACATTCACTGTGGAAGAAATTGAAATAGCTCCCATGTCAGATCCTTTCTGGGGGGCTTGCCAGAGTATCTGTCTGAAGTTGAAGTGACTGCAGGAAAGGTTATAGGACAAACTGAAAAACAAGAAACAACCCACGTCCAGAACAAGACTATATTTAGGCAAGAGCTCCAAAAGAACATAAAGATGAAATAATGGAAGTACTATCAGGGTTGTGAGAGAGCGAGTTATCAGCTGTGCTCCACATGCTTAAAAATTCCTTGGTGCCTGAAGTATAGAGCGTGGTGCCAGACAAAAGGTTTCCAGGGAAGATCTGGGGAACCACAGACCTGTGAGTCTGTGATCGTTGCAGGGCATAACAGAAACTACAGGAAAGTACAAAATTACTGGATGCTTGGATAAATGAGCTACTTGAGTCACCATGGCTTTTGCAAATAAAAGTTCTGTTTTATAAAACTACTTGTTTCCAGTGCATGAAGATGATCCATTTGATACACCTCACTTGGATTTCCAAAAGCTTTAGAGAAGATTCCTCACAAAAGCTTTATCATGAAAATGAGGAGCAACTTCTATGTAATATAGGGTGTAACATAATATGTAGCATAATGTGTTCTTTGCATGACTAAATAACTGGTTTAAAGACGGGAGGTGAGGAGTAAATTGTCAGGTTTTACAATGTAGCTATTGATATAAATCTGCAGGGACGTCTGCTGGGATAATGTTGAACATTATTGTTCAACAAATCAGTAAACGGTCTGGGAAAACAGGTGAGCAAGAGGTGAAAAACTCAGCTGGCGAGGCTGAATTGTTCAGGGTAGGAAGGGAAAGGGGCAGCTGTGCAGAGTTTTGGAATGATCTTACAAGACTAAGTGACTGTGCCATAATGCAGTAGATGGAATTCAATGTAGGTGAATGTGAGGTGATACATGTGGGAGAAGATCAGTTCTAATTTTACACATACAATTCCTGAATCTTAACTGACAGCTACCAGTATTAATACAGGCAGTCCCAGCATCAAATAAAAGATTGGGAATTCATGGGAAGGGAATAGAGAGCAAAACAGATCCCATCATCATGCTACAATATGAACCCATAGTTTGCCCAAACATATATTTAGTGCAGGGTTTGCATTAAAAAAACCAGTAGGGTGGTGTCAGAGATGGTTGGAACAACTTCCTTATCAGGACTGATAAAGTCTTGATGATATTCATAGCAAAGTAAGAAAATATTTTTGCCACTGATTTCAGTGGTGTAGGTCAAAACTGATTGCCCAAGAAACACGCTCATCCCTGGCCTTTGGTTGTGTTTGCTGTGGTCACAGAGTGGAACTATCAGTTCTGGGTCTCTCCATTATACATTTCTCTTCTGTTGTTTTGGTAAATAACCGTGTTTGTCTTTTGTTAGCTGAGCTAGGAAAGGAAATGAAAGCACTGTTCTATACTCCACAATATTTGTGTGTCTGCAGCATCCAAACAAATTCACATTAATTAGCCACTGTAGGGATAATAGATTATATACTTACTCAATATTCATTCTTGAAACCATATCCAAAGTTGTGAAACCTGCTGCCATGAAGTTATTTTTATACTGACCCATTTTTATGGAATCCAGCCAGTCACTGACTGAAACAAACAAAGGATATTCTGGAACTTCACCAGGTGAATCTGGCATTCTGTAACCAAAAAAAAAGCAAAGGTTACCAAAGCAGTACAAAGTATGACACCCAATTTACTCTGGTAGACATTGTTTTCACTGAAAGGCAGAAGGAATGAGAGAGGAGTCTGAGCTGTAAAGGTCAGATCTTAATTGAGGATTCCTTTAACCCTTTGCCTAAAACTTATAAATCACGTTAGTCTGCCAAGTTGCACTACTTAAACAGTACATTTTATTAAAGAACTGCAGCTCAGTAACACACTGAGGAAAAGGCCTCTCCCACTGCTATTATTTTTGTTCCACAGAATGTTTCCTTGCAGATCGACATGTTCAGGATTATAATAATCGGTTAATACAGTAGTCAGTGGAGAGGACAAAGAAAATTTAGCATAAGATGCAATTTGAAAAATTAAACCACCATGACATGATTTTTACATTTATCTACAACCCCCCTGCCCCACTCAATGGCTCCTTATTGTGATCCCATTATGCTACAGGAACACTTTGATTACAATGCTCAAAAGCTAAAGCTCACCCTAAAAGAAGCAAAAAGAATAAAATGTGTGTCTTTGCTTTTACATAGAATTACACAGAGCAGCAAATAAAATTCAAGGAGCTAATTTAGTCACATTTCTTTTTAAGTTCTTTCCCCTAATATTATCACAACTGAAACAGAAAGATGTAAAAAAAAGCATTCCAATTTTGGGGCACTGATTTCCAGTCTTCTGTTGTGTGCCACACTTGGGGGGGGCTCACAACTTCCACTGGCTTTATGCATTTTGTGTAGAGAAACTGTATGAACCAAATGCAGAAAATGCACACTGCTATTTGTAAAAGCTTTATGATAGTCTTTAGGAGAAAGACACAATTTATTGAAAATGAAAATTCAGACAGCAAAAGCCAGCCAACATTAACTGATGGAGCATGACTTAATGTGTAATGTAGGAAGCAACACAGCCCAGTATTTAATGTACCAAGTTTCACCCACACATATTCAAATACATGAAGTACAGTGATTTTCATTCACATTATCAAATGATAGAGGGAGAAACTGAAGGACAGGAGAACACTGTTAAGTGTAAACTGTAATTAAAGACCTCCCATGGTCCCTTCCCATCTGAATTACTCTATGATTCTATAAAATAACTGCTGACCTTCTAAGTTACCCAACAACTGCATCAAGCATTCTCAAATGAAGGGAAAAAAAACTTTCCCAAGCAGGTGAAGTCAATCATAGTTCAATAAAGCGTAAGTTTTTTAGATCTTAAACTATGATTTAAAATAAGAAGAGATAAAAATACATTACTCTGATGCTAAATAAAGTGCTCCAGGTGCAAACAGCAAGTCACACATATATGCATACACACATAGAGGCTGCTAACTCTAGGGGATGGATATTTAATCCCACAAGTCCCTCTAGTCTGTGTTGATGAAATGGCTGTGGGCCTAACTCCAGGTTTTCCTACCAACTTCTCCATTCAGCCTTTCCCACAGCAAGGCACCAGCCTCAATTTTGCCTTGTTGCTCAGCCCTTCTCAAAAGCATTTAAAGATTCTCAGCAAGCCCCACTCAGGGCCTGAGAACCCCTTATAAACCCAGGGGGTCTCCATGAAAACACTTTTATCCTAAGATGACTCTTAGTGAATGAAGAGAGTGAGGCCACTTGGATCTTCACTGATTTCGGCTGATATGCAGGGACAGCTTGGATCAATAAGCCTACAAATACTGACAAATTCTTCCACCACAGCCCTGATTATCCTGTGGCTGCATTCATTTCTGTAATATTCTTAATGAAAAAACCCCTAGGCAACACTATGAAGAATTTGTTGTGGAATGGTAACAGCATAATCTCTTATTTGGTCACTGCTGCCATTCTGCTGCAGATAAAGAATTAGCAAGCTAAGACACAACTATTTTCTGCAGGGTATTACTCCAAAGCAGTTCAGAAATTGCTTGAGCACCATTAGATGGAGAGACAGGCTGTTGAATAGAGAAAAAGAAAATTACAAAGAGAAAACAAACACATAGGAAAAGCACCAAAAAAGAAATGAACAAAGAGATTCACAAAGATTAAGGATAGACAGTGAACAAACAGAACACAGCCAAAAATATTAATAAAAAAGCCTAATATAATCTGCATGGCTTGAGAAAAAAAAGTCCTCATACAACATTGTATTAACAATAAAGCAAACCTTAAAGGAGCTTAAACTAATTTGAACCTGCATTACTTTATGAACTCAGAACTTTGTGGTTCTCCCACCCCTACTTAATGCCCTAAACCACATAATGATAGCCCCTATGTGTTACAAAAAACCAAAATGTACCAAAAAGCGTCTTACACAAGTACATCCTCCACTAGGGTATGAAGGGTGCTGGGATTGCGGATCAGCTTGTCCAGGAAGCTGACAATGTCGCTGAATTTGGGACGGTGGTTCCTCTCCTTCTGCCAGCAGTGAAGCATCAGTTGGTGAAGAGAAGCTGGGCAGCCCATGGGAGCCGGAAGCCTGTAGCCCTCTTCAATGGACAGTATAACCTACAGAAATACAATGTGTACGATTACCAGGCATCAAAGGCTGAAAGGACCATGTGACACTGACAATTAGAAACCAGGGAGGATAAATTATTAATGGCACAGCCACCCTCACTTTATGCATTGCTGGGGCTTCACTCAGGGAATCAGGACTGGCAGGCGTGTGACCAGAGGAGCCAGGAAATATTTTGTAGGCATATAAAACACAGTAGGAACTTTTTTAGTCTCTCTGGTCATCCTCTTCAAACAGCTGAGAAAGGAGGAGGGGAATAAAGTACTCACCAATACCACCATCATTTTCATCCACTTCAGGGGGCCACAAATTCACCGGGTGTGGCCACTGCATGCTACCATGCTCTAATATTTGCCTTCTGACAAAATGCTTGTGTGTGGCAATGACAATCAAGGTCTGCAAATACACATTGTGGCACCTAACAGATTTATCTGGTGTTCACATGTTTCTGCTGATCCTTAGAGTATGATTAATTCTGGCAATGTCCCCCACACCAAATTACAGCGATGTTATTTTGCACAGTCTCCCTCAGAAACCTGGATGTCTGAGATGTTTATGACTACACAAAAGTTAATAAAGTTATGGTATTACCCTAAAGTGAGTGAGACCTTCAGATTCAGTGAATACAGAAAATCTGTTTGGTAAGGAGTTGGAAAGAAACTGGTTTGATGCCATGTGTACGAAAAATTACAGTTGATCAGAGCTGAAGGAAACCTTACTTTTAGTAACGTGGGTAGCAAAAAACATTGTTTGAAAAGAAGAGTAGCAGCCTGGCTTGATAGGAGTTAGCAAAAGTAGGTAAGGTCCATGGAAAGCTTCATGGATTCATAAAAACTTACATGGATTCATCCCATGTAAGATTTAAAAAACATGAGGAACGGTCAGGAGGTTCTGCAATGAGCGGTGGTAGCAGTGGGGATGATGTTACAAATTACAGAGTCAGGATTTTTTGTATAAAAAGGAATGCAAAGCTAGTCAGTGGCTGATCAAAAACAAAGCTAGGAAAAAGACCAACCTTACCCCACTCATGCATAACCCTCCCACATAAAAATCCGACCAATACTGACCATAATGTACAAATGATTGTACACAATATTTATAACCACACAGTGCACTTAGGAGGAACACAGCGACTGCATTGATCCCCACTGTGCTGCAAGGAGACATTCATCATTTTCACACAGATGTATGTACATGCTGCAGACACATTAATGCAGCTGGAAGGGGTTACATTAAACTGTTTACAGCAAATCAATGTTTTACACCACCAGCTCTGGCTTCAATATATTCAATCTTATTATCCTGGAATATATCCCTGTTCTCTATCTGAATTCTGAATTAATGCTGGCTTTGCTCAGCAATGCCTAACGCTTATGCTGCAAGCATTATGCAAATAAAATAAGAGTAATGAAGCTACGTTAGGACGTGAGCTGCCCTTGATGGCATGGCAGGAAATGGAACGAGGCTTGTGTACCTGCTCACAGCTGCCTGTCTGTGTTTCATAAACATAGGTGACTTGTCCTGTAATGTGCACGCTGCTCTGAGAGGAAAAAATGCTATCCCACTGCCAGAGAAACATTTCCTTCAGAACCTTGCCTCCCAATGATGAAAATGCCCCCGCGGACTCAGGATGGGCGAAACTCAACCCCACATGCATGGAATTTTATTCACATTTATTTTTACATTTATTATTACTGTATCTCAAGCAGTTTGTCAAAAGTGGCTTCACAAAACACTCCTGACAGCGAGGGGCAGAGCTTAGTTGGTACTGGCCACTGAAGAGGCCATCCTTAGCAGCCCAGAAATGCAGATACCCTAATCTTTACATTTAACTGTGCCTGTTGCAAATGATGAATTTATGAAATGTATTTTGCTTTTCAGGCAACAGGAAAGCTGCCCTACTTTTATGAGACATATAGCATTTGCTCAACACAACAATAGAGAGCTGATGAGATTTTGCTGAAGTAATTTATTCAGGAAAAACCCAAAAGCAACCGTAATTTTCCAGACATATTTTCTCTGCCACACTCTATTTTAAAATACCTTGAAAATGAAGTCACAGTGCATTTTGTTGCCTCTCTTGTTCAAAAGGAACATTTCAGCATGAAGAGAAATGCCAGCTGGTACTGGGATAATTATAATTTCTCATTAATACGAACGCATTTTAAAAATAAATTGAAAATATTGCCTCATTAGTATCCTTTGTGAGGCAAGTATTATTTTTAGAGTCTAAGAAGCAAGAGTAAAGATGTGATAAGTGTCTAATACTGCAATGGGAATCAAGTTTCAAAGGAAGAATTAGAGCTTTTTCATTCCTTATTTATTTATATATTTATTTTAGTTCTTGCTCTGCCACGTGCATAGCACCCATCTCTCTCTGTTCAGAGAAATCAGATATCCATGTACCTAAAAGGGAAGAAGTATTAAGTTTTTCTTAGTAACATACAATTATTTATTATAAAACATGTAAAGATTTTACATGTTAACTCCTCTCAAATGCCTTTTTCCCTTGTCAGTTTAAGGTTGACAAAGCCCCACATTAATAATGAAATCTGCATCTACAGTAGAAGGATACAGCAACAGCTTGTTTGGTGTTGACATAGCTGTGAAGTTTGACCACAGAGTTAATACTTAATACTGGTTATGATACCAAAATTGTCTGAACAGTATTTTATGGACTTCTACATATAATTTATACATGTTTAATTTCAAAATAATTTGCAATTGGCAAAATTGCCATCTGAAAATGAAGCTGTAATCTTCCTGATAGTTTCATTATTAATAGTAACATAGATTCTTGCTTTCAAAAGTTAACTGACAGCTTTTTTAATGAGACAGAGACAGAAGAGAGTCCAGAGGGACATTGTCCCTGTGTCCTCCTGACATCTGAAAAATCTACCAGGAGGGAGAGGCAGCTGCTCCTGCCTCATGGTACAGAGCCAATCCCAGGCGCCTGCCAAGTGTTTTGATATCTGCAGGTTGAGAGAACTATATTAGGACAAGGGATTTTTTTCACTATTACAAGAAACTTTCAGGAGTGTAAAGAATTTTATTCTGTTTGCTACAGTAGTTTTCTTGCATACCAATTACAAATCCATTAAATATGCTTTTCATTTTTTTTTCTTCTTTTTGAATACTGCAGCTCTGCACCATGCACTAATTTATACGGTGGCCTCCAACAGGTGTCCCAATAGACTTCACTCACAGCTGTTCTGCAAACCAAATGCATGGAATATAAATCTTCCTTCCCTCACATGAGCATTAGCAAGCCAGGCTCTTAGCACAATCTGTTCACCAGTACACTAGTTTCCTTGGAAAGTTCAATATCTTGGCTAATGTTTATTAATTAAGCAATAAGACACGACAGACTGTGCAGCAGCCCTAATTAATGGACACCTCTGGTGCCTGCCACACATCTAAGAAGTGCATTAATCAGCATCAACACAGTTTGGAAGTGACTTACCACAATAATAAAATGGTTATTTACTTAAACAAGAGCATTTCTCAACCTTAGCAACATTTTTAAGCCTCTGCATTATGCCATGTACAGTATTAATTTTATGAGAAGCATTTTTCAACTCAGTTTCCTTAAGTTCAGCTTCCAAAACCTTGCTGAGGAATATAAATAGAGGATGCTGGATTTGCAGTGGTGTTGAGTCATTCTGGATACCTGTGAGCAGCTGTAGTCTCTGAACACCAGACTGGGTTTATTTAGGTGGCAGGTACCAGTTTAAAACTTCTCACATCAGCTGTGTTCATCACTTACTTAGCCATGGTCTAAAAAAAGTGAGTTCATTTCCCAAAGCTGTATAATTAGAAAAGCAGTTGGTAAGATGGGATGGGAATAAAACAAACCCCAAAACCAGACTCGGCCCTGCAGAGTTTATACTTGGAAAACTTTTGGTGTTCTACCAAAACCCACCCAATTCAAGAAATAATTTAATTGCTATCTAGAGAAGAGTTTTATTATGATCAAAACTCAGCAAGTGTTTTAATGGTAATGTTAGCAGACATTCTGATGTAGCAGAACCTCTGACTATGCCCATGCAAGACCTTATCAACTGTTGTTTGCATCCTGTCTTTTATGAATCTGTTTAGTGCACATCCCTCTCTGTTATTTTCCCTTCCATCTGTGCAGTACCACTGACCTTTGGAAGTCCTATTACTTCTGCCAAATAAGCTCCTGTGAATTCAGGGTACTTTATTGTACTAAAAGAACCGTCCCAATATCCAGTAAAATAAGCTTTACATTATGTCTAACAACTTGGAATTTCCCAATGAGACTCGAAGTCACTAAATGTATGTAGGCGGTCACAGGTGCTCACTGCTCTCTCATTCTGGCACTGAAAGCCTGTGGGTAGGAGAAAAGGAGTCCTTTGTGCTGGTAACTGCTGAACTGCAGGGAAAGCCCCCAGCAATTGGCACCATTGGGGCCTGCAGCATTATTTTGTATTAACAGTTACTTTTATTTTGGATGTAGGAGTAATTAAACGTTGCTATCTTCATGCTGTAGTTGATTAGTTAATATATTCTAAATGGAGAGGTTTGTGATAGTCTTTTTTGTTTTTTGTTTCTGATGGGTTTGGTTGTTTTTTTCCTTTCCTTCCTGAAACAGTGAAATTATTTTTTAAAATTAAAATCTCTCTCAGATCCTTATCCCCAAATGACCGCTCTGCCTTAACAAGCAACCAGACTTGAAGAGCTGAATAACTTAGCAACAATGTAAAAACAGCCATCTGGGAAAGCCTTGTCAATTCTTCAGAACCAATGCAGGAATATTCTAGGCACATATATGAGAGAGGTTAAGGTGGCTTGGCTGATATTCCACATTTTGACATAGAGATTGATGGCTGGTGTGAAGACTGAGTGTACCAGTTTGAGCTGTCACAGAGACCCATCAAGCAAGAGAATTTGTGAAATTTAAATTGTGGTAGAGAAAAAATCCCACCATTTCCCTTTTCCCATGCTTCTTTTTCTAGAACAAACCTTCAGTTATACCAGAAGCAAATGTGGGATTTTTTTTAGTTGTGAAGGCTTATTTTGCCACCACTTTTGGAAAAAAAAAAAAAAAAGAAAAGAAGCATATCTTTTTCATGAGGGAGAACTATTGTCCTGCACTGTGGTTAAGCCTATACGCAGTTTGGAAGGTAAGAAGAATGCACTGAATTCTTAGAAAGGAGACTTGACAAATAACATTTCTCATGGCAGCTTCATTCTTTCAGAATTTCACCATGGGTGCCCATTGAAGGGCAGTGTCAGACTGTACTGGAGATAAGGGGCCAACTCCATCACCAGAATAGTTCCAGTATTCCCTTGAGCTTTGGTTTACAACTTCACTGAGAACTTCATCCACTCGCCTATGATTCTTTGGAATAGTCTTTACTCCATGGGAGGAAGCAGGTCAAGGTTTGGGCTAGAGAGGGCCAAGTCTTCAGGCTGCATAAATAACCTGTCCCATTGAAGCTGACAGAATTATGATGATTTAAATGAGCTGAGATTCCAGCCTAGAAAGGGAACGAGACAGCAAAGCAGGGCAGGGAGTGGCAATAACTTTCAAAGAACATTTCAACGAGTTGCAGATTTGTCCTGGGCAGTACTCACATCCTGGTTGGACATCTCCCAGTACGGCCTCTCTCCGTAGGACATCACCTCCCACATGACAATTCCGTAGCTCCAGGCGTCGCTGGCCGAGGAGAACTTCCGGTAAGCGATGGCTTCAGGAGCAGTCCACCTGATGGGGATCTTCCCACCCTGGAAAATTGGTTGGAAACTGGTCAATATGATTAGGATATAGAGTAATGCATGAAAGAAGAAAAAAGGAAAGAAAAGGAAAGAAAAGGAAAGAGAAAAGGAAAGGAAAAGAAAAAGAAGAAAAGAAAAAAAGAAAAGAAAAGAAAAGAAAAGAAAAGAAAAGAAAAGAAAAGAAAAGAAAAGAAAAGAAAAGAAAAGAAAAGAAAAGAAAAGNAAGGAAAGGAAAGGAAAGGAAAGGAAAGGAAAGGAAAGGAAAGGAAAAGAGAAGAGAAGAGAAGAGAAGAGAAGAGAAGAGAAGAGAAGAGAAGAGAAGAGAAGAGAAGAGAAGAGAAGAGAAGAGAAGAGAAATCCTGGATTCTGAGATTCTACATTCTTGCTGCCACCAATTTGCCCTGTCAATTTGTTGCAAGTGGAAAGGAAGAAATATGCCTTTTTATGTAATTTGAAAAAAAAATTGATTTCATATGTAGTCTAATTCACCAATACCTGCACTCTGTGAAAACAACCCAGTTCAAAGAGCAGAGAGCATCTGAGATGATTCATGTTTGTTCAGTCATATAAATAATCAGAACGTGCTTTTTGACTGAAAACATCCCAAGCCTTAAATTGGTAAGATGGGATGGGAAAAAAACGAAAGCTTTTTCCCTAAACGAAACAGAAACATCTATTGCAAAATGGAACACTGAAAGCTCTTAATAAAATGATATAATCAGAAAAGAAGCTGTAGGTGTTCTATACGCTTTCAAAGCATTACATTTGATGGTATCTTTTAATTTTTGTTTTGCCCTTTAAATATCCAGGTAGAAAACAAACCAAATGTGATTCTAAATAAGCATTTCCTTAGGATATTTGACAGTATCATCCTGCAGCCTTCAAATTAAAATCCAAGTCCTTCCACAAAAGAAAAGTAAGAAATCAATCAACAAACCTAACTTACTGTTCACAAGACCGCAGGATGCAGAACTTTTCTCTGACATTAGTACTTTACACCACTGAATCTCTTCCATTTTCTCATAAATAGCTTCTGTATGAAAACTTTTCCATCTCAGAAAAAAAAGGTATTTCCTCTCCAGATTGCTCCATATTTCAAAAGTATATATTTTTTCTTTTCATGACTGTACATTTATAATCATTTTCACTGAACTCTTTAGAGAGAGAAAAGCAGTATGGTGAAGGTGCCACTAGATGGTAGGAGGCAGTCAGTAGAACTGAGCTCACTCAGTAGTAGCTGCTTCCAACAACCAGTAATAGATTCTGCTCAGTGTTATAATTGTATTTCTGACTGAAACAAAAGAGGAAATGAACTAGAACATCCGTTTCACAATTGAAGAGAGGCCACAGTTAAAAACAAGTATGTAAATCTCTGTTAATTTGCTTTGAATGTATAAAAAATTGTCTGTGAGTTGTTGTGGCCTAACTGTGGCCGGTTGAGAAGCTGTTTGTTCTACCAATAAATTGTTCAAAATCCAAGCTCTGTATCTGTGAGGATGTGCCATTCAGATAACCTCTCCTTCGCGATGGAAAATGCACGGTTAACAATTATGTTCTACAACAGTGGCCAAGATGTCCTTTGTACCACATTACATTTTTTGCAGCTGCTTTTTCAAAGCCTTTGCTTCCTCACATGTGGTAAAGCACTTACTGATTCTAGCACTAATAAGGCAAAAGTATTTTTGCATTTTTGCTGAAGTACCTCCACTATCTGCCTTTTATTTATCTGTTATCCCGGTGGTCAGATCACTCCTCTGGCACATCAGAGATGCAAAAGACTTTATGCCTCACCTGCTGCCACCTGCCCTCACCAGCACTGCAGTGTGTGATGCTCTTGGTCCCTTCCTGGTACAGCTGTTTCACTTGGGAAGCAATTAAAAGTGGTTTTTGGGTATGAGACTGAAGAAATAGGGGGACAAAGGAGAGTTGTGATAAGATGTTCTCCAAGGAAAGGCCAGGCTGACTTCTTGACTCTTCTCCAGGAAATATTTCTTTATACCTTCTAAAGAAATCGGGTAAGATCACTTGGTGTTTGATCTCACAGTCTGGTCTTTTCGTGGTATATGCAAGGCCAGGCTCCCTGAGGTAGTGGAAAAATTTTAATGTCCCAAATGTGGACCTTACACTGGGATGTCTAACCAAAAGGATGCGTCTTCTGAGAAACCGAGAGTTTTAGGGTCTAACTGCAAAAGATACTTCAAAAATATCTCTTCACACCACAGAGTTACGGACCTTGTCCTTTCACTGGATTGGGTTTAGTTCTTTATTTCTAAACACTTTATCACCAAACTTATGTAATTCCATCCTCAGTTAGATTCCTGTTTTGGAGAGTTTTATTAATCATTTCTTGTTTTTTTAATTTTAATGGAATTCTTACATTAATAATTAAATATTTACTTGTAGTAAACAAAAATCTATACATGCAAATAAAAGGCATTTGGATATTTATACGTTTTACTTTTAATATATACATTAACATAGTATGGATAACGTCACAGAAAAACTGTCTTTACACTGTATCCTTTTCTTAAATCTGATTTTGTATTCCCAAATTATACTCAAAAGAGAGGGCACATCTTGAGCAGTGTTTGCAGCTAGATTTGGGACTCCTGGCTAAATAAAAATGAGTTTTAAAGAATCTGATCAGACTCTATAAGTACTTTCATGACACAGCTTTACTGACTGATCCCTCCTGGACTGAAACCGTAGTGGCTCATTGAGTGTGAAAATGAGACTGAAGAACAGAATCTTAACAAAATTCAAGGCAGTTCACGTTCAAGGGCATAAGATGTGTTCAGAGTTATAATGTAAAATAAAATCCTTTTGTGCTGGCTCTAAAAACCTCTACAATTTTTACAATGGATTCATCTCATGTATGAAGTGGTTATATTCATGAAAATGTAAATTTCAATACTTAATTATGTTTGCAGAATATCTTTTTATGCAGAAAAGTTGTTTTATTTATTTGAAAGCCATTCAAAAGGTGGAGATTACAATATGAGAACCTTAAGAAACATATATGACTGAACAGTAGTAATAGCTGCTCATGCATAATAAAAGAACACATAAGGTTTAGAGTGGCTGGAAATATATTTCCTGTTTCTGATTAGAGTAATAAACAGTGTTACTGATACTGAATATGCCTTTTTATATTTTAATCTAACTGGGGAAATAATAAATGCAATACTTACTGTTTACACAACGCCTCACCTTCAAATTAAGATAATTTATAAATCATCACATTGCTGCTAAAGCAATGAAATCTCTCACTGCTGCCTGCATTAGAAAGCCTTTTTTGCTTTTAGGTTATTCTCTCTTTTTTAGCGGGGGATGGGGAGGAGGGGCAGAATGGGTGTTAGGAAACAAATTGTTTTTCTGCTTCATCTCATACATTAATAATGATATCAGTGATAACCCAATTTTATTTTCACGCAGTGAAATAACACTAACTCCACTGTTCAAATAATTAGAATTCAGCCTTTTTTTCCTGCATGCTGCCAGTTGAACAGTGCCTTTCTCCTCATTTTTTTGTAATTGTAATTTAATAAGCAATTTTACCATGCAGCATCAAGAGTCCCCTAGGAATTATAATATTAGGCTCACATTGCTGAGCTTGTAGAAGTGTTCAGAGATGAGCCCTTGAAATGAAATTTACCCCCTCAGCCACACCTACACACACGCTGGCTTTCCCTGCAGAACTGGCAACAGCACAGTTTGCCACATGTTTAAAGGCAGGACTGGAACTCTACGGTGCAGAACACCTCATGCTTTACCTCAGGCCATGCATGAAAGAGAGACAATCTTCACAAAATGCCATCTCTTCTCTGAGCTCACAGCACCGAAAAGTGCTTATGATGTCTTGTGTGGCCACAACTGCATTTTTGCTTTCTCCAGTTTGATTTTTTTTTTTCTATTCTACATGTTAGACATCTCTTTAAAACCAGGAGGCATTAACAGTTCCTTTAATTAAAAATCTAACCATATTTCCAAACTCCAGCTGAACAATGTAGCTGGCAGCTACAGCCCATTATTCTACCAAAAAAAGGTTGGGATGTATCAGCAAGCTCAAAATGTGTGATGTGAAGAAACAAAGGAGGAAGCCTTTTAGATGCCCAGAACTTTTGGCATGCCCTGGTAGCTCATTAAAGTGAGGAGTGGTAGCACTGAGAGCCTGAGACACAAAACTGAAGGCAAGGTGTGTGTGAATTCCTACTGCATGTGCACAGACAGCAGCACACAGCAGCAGCCAGGAGCAAACCCAGTGAGTGCACCAGGCTCACCGAGCCCCAAAGATGTGAAAAATGCCTGTTCTTGTGGAAAAGCCCGTTCTTCCTGGAATGACAGACACTTCAGAGGGACTGTCACAGTGCTGGCTGCAGTTCTCCTAAATGCTGAGGTGTGAACCCATCAGATCCAGATGCACAGGTATCTAGAACTGTCTAAATCAGGGAGAAAATGTGCTGAACTGTGTGCACCATGAGTCTGAGCTGGCACGGGAATTCCTGTGCATCTGTCAGTTACTGCTCCTTCATGTGCGATGTCACTGGATCGTGCAATCATTTTCAAGATACAAGAATAGTACCTGTCTTTACCCCAATGACAGAAACAGGGGAAAAAAAGGAACTCAGAGAGACAAAACTAATGAAAAAGATTAGTTTAAAATATTGGACATAATTCATCATCCTGTACAAAAACCTTCTGCCACTTTACTGGAGTGATGCTTTTATTTGATACTCAAAATTTTTCATGTGCAAAGCTACAAGCAGTCAGATTTTAACATCCTCAAATCATAATTTAGAACTATTCAGTACTATCAACAGTCTTCTGTTGTGTCTATTGAAATATCAGAGGAACTACATGGCAAGATAACAAAACTGCTCTGAAAAAGCTTTTCAGAATTTGCACTCATTATGTCCAATTCCAGTCAGTTCTACCAGTTCCACCAGTCTCATTTCCCTCAGAACTGAAATGAATAAACCCCTCTGATTTTCAAAAGGACTGAATTTGCTTTTAATTTCTGGGAAAATATTAATTTTCATTCAAATGTCCTGATTAACAATGCTGAAGTTAAATATGTGGAACTTGATTTTTTCCCCTAAGTTAGCTATTCAAATTTTCAGAACAAGTTATTTATGGCTTTGAGAATATGTTAATTTGGGTGTCTGTTAACCCCCTACATTGCACATCTATTTGTGTCTTCCAGAAGAGGGAAAGCTCTTGATGGATGGAAAGAATCAGCACTGAAGATACTGGCAGAATTAAAGCAGACAAGATAAAATGTCTGTCCACAGATCATCAGAAACACTTCACATTAACCAGCATTGATATCAGAGGTGTATCAGAGTGCTTCTCCAAAATACTCCACACCATCCTGTCACTCTGTCTTCCTAAAGGCTGTCAGATGGATGAATTGAGTAGTGCTGCACATACATGCAAACCTCCGGCAAGGCTGATACATCCTACCCTGTCACCTTTTAGCTCAAAACTTAAAGAATTAAAATATTAAATTATTTTGCTGAAATTCAAAGAATTATGAAATCGGGAACACTCTCTAATACAGTGGAGATTCTCACTAGGAGTGGCAGCAGCATTCATTTCCTTTGAAACAAAGCCCTTCAGCATGCAGGCCCTTGCCCTGCTCTGAGGCACTGATCTTACCTTGGGCTGGGAGATTATAAGAAGGATGATTAAAATGCATAGTTGTGACCCTCAAAATCCACACAAGTGAAATGGAAGGGATTATTTTTGACCATTTACATCTATCCTGCCTTTGTATTTTCTTGACAGGGCAATTTTAAGGAACTATATACAGTGACAAAGACACAGCAAACTCCCAAATACAAGTAGTTGATACCATTGCCTCTTGTTTGTGTAACTAACTGGATTATACATATTTTCTTGTTAGACAGGATGCCTTTATCTACAAGGTGCTCATTGAAAATAGATGGATTTTTTGCCAGAAGAATTAGTTAAGTTTTAAAATATTTGTTTCATTCTTAAATTAATAAGTATTTCTGTTCATTCCAGGCCAGGCAGGTCGGTAAGGACTGGTGGTGTCCTCAGAGCCCTGCTGAGAACCAGTCAAGTGTACAAAGACAGATAAACACAAGTATTTTGGAAAACCTCTTTGAGACTGGTCTTTTGAAAGGTAATGATGAGACTGGTGGGGCCAAGGAGTCTCATACTGCTTTAGAGAGTGGGACTTTACATTTGTTTAGGATTAAGAATGCATTTTACAGTATTGTGTGCTTGGCTCTCAATCACAGAGAAACCCTTTCCTCTTCTGAAATTAAATACCAGGAGCATGCATCTCTACCAAATCCAGTTTAGAAACTATTGCACTATTTGACAGTAATGATAGGAAAAAATGTCATTTTTCCTTGAAACGAATATTTCTGGCAAAGATCTATCTCTTTTCAAGAGCATCAATTTCAAGCTGCCAGCTGTGTCAGCAGAGCTCACATTATAGCTGTAACCAATTTCTTGAGAGTTACTCCTCCAGAGTCCTTCAATCTGCACATCCAGCCCATCCACTCTGCTTACACAAGGAGTCCTACCAAAGTCAATGGAAAAGGTGAAAAGGATTTTTTTTTTTGTTCTGAGATGCTTATTTGAAGGATGCCTTACGTTGCACAACTCTGCAACAAAGGAATTTGCTATGTGGTCCGTTCTTCCAGCAGAACTCAGTTACCAAACACAAATATTTCTCTAAACTCAAGTTATTCAAGTTGAAAGAAAAGAACTTACCAGGCACTATATTCTCTTAAAAGCATCAAGGAAGGCTTATCTCTGAAATTATGCCCCTGGCTTGCCCAGGGCTTCATGAAGTATTTATTATTGGATTGAAAATAAACTGTTACCATGCACTGCTTGAACACTGGATGTTATTATCCATCATTAACGATTTCACAGCTAGTGATTTCCACACTCATAGCTAGCTGACATGCACAGCAAACACTTCCCAAGTTTCGGGAATCAAGTGGCCTCTCTCTGTGCTGCTGTAATTCCCAGATCATTCATTCTGCCTTGCCCCTGAACCCCTGCCATAATTCCTTCCACACCTTACAATTTGAAGCGGCCAATAAAAACTCAGAAGCATCTGGAAACTTGGAAAGGGAGAACAAACTGAAATGGATTAAAATGTAAAATTAACACCATACAGGCTATAGTACTGTCTCCAGTAAACATTTTCGTATTCTATTCTTTGGGATGCTGTTCTAGAGACAATGTAGGCACCCAGATACTGAATTCATATACAGCTTGCTCTGGGGTACATGAGATTTTATTTACCTAGGGCTTCTTCAAAATTTATTCCAGAAACAAGTTGGAAACACCACAAAAATTAGGCTTTTCTTCTGAGAGTTGCAGTGCCACACATGGATGATGATCAGAATTATTATGAGGCTGAGCTACTCTGCAAGTATCGCTGCTTTAGTTTCCATCCCAGCTGCATCAAGAGGTGCAGAGGAGAATTAAAATCTTAGTAACTGATGAATTAAATTTTCTGCTCACATTTTTGTGAGGTCACTTCTCATTTTGTCCTGAAGGAGTTTGCTGGTTATTTAAGTTTCAGTCAATTCATGGATAAGTAGCTGGTCAAAAGATGGGAAACAAACAGTCAGAAAGAAAAGGTCAGTTTTTAGAGTGGCATCCCCCAGAGATCAATGCTCATATCCTGCTGGCAGTATGTGCAGAATCTATAATACAGGCTGAACTGACAACATGTAAAATTGTACAATAAACCCTAAGGTATTCATGGTAGTAAAGATGATGATTACCACAAAAATTTGTCAAAGGCCCTTAGGATACTGAATTGCAAATTGATAAAATATCCCAAAATTCAGTATCATAGCGATGCACACAGAATAAAATGCTCCTGACTTTACATAACAAATAACATGACTCCGTACTAAGCTGTCACTGTTCAAGACAGATGTTGTGGTTATAGCAGAGAGTTGGCTCTATAACACTATCAACCCCCTGCTCAAAAGCAGAGTAAAGGGAAAAACGGAATGAAATTGTAAAAATAATCAGGAAAAGGAGAAAGCACAGTGCTGCTGAAACCTAGGATATTCCTGCATATTGCTTACTGATCACAGACTTGATCCCTCATTCCAAAAGCACACATTGAAACTAACAGACAGAATAGGTGATGAAAGGTACAGAATAAAAGATAGCAAAAATGGTCTGTAAAACCCTGAATATAATGGATCAGATAATAGATGGAGAGAATAGATCCAAGGTACATCAAACATAAGTGGCAAGCAGCAGATTAAAAACATTAACAAAACAATGTTTTTTAAAAGACACATTGCTACGGGATGTCACGGACTCTAAAAATTTGAACATTTTCAAAAGCAACTAGGTAAACTTAGAGGAGAAATATTTGTGAAGGGTATTACATACAAAGACCTGCTTCTGATTAAAGGAGTCTTTGAGCCACAGACCACTGAAAGCTCAATAACCCAAGCTGAGAATGCATCATGTGCACAGCATGTGCACTCTCTTATTACAGAGAATCTGGAATTCCTCCTTGGAATCTACTACTTCTTTGCCTTTCGGATTCATGCTTTGGAGCTCACAAGCATTGCAGATGTCTCAGGCCATTACTCTCTTCCCATCATCTCAGTTTGTGTGCAGGTAAAGTAGAAACACATGGTTAACAGTGTCACTGGAAGAAAGTCAATGACGCACATGTCAGCAGCATTTTGGGGCAAAAGAAAGTTAAAAAAAATTAAAAAGTTAATTTTAAAGGAAGTCATCTGAAGTGAGGTGTGCTTTGATGTGAAAGAGTGTAACTGTAGATGGGTATCTGAAGGATCACAAGTCATTTGTTTTTTGTTGTTGATTCTATGACTACATGCCTATGTCTCTATCCATGTTTACAGATATCCTTTGTGATGAAACCTTTTAATTTCCTTTAACAAAAGGAAATAAACAGCTCTACTGTTAGTAAGTTTTAGCAAAGAGAAAGCTCTGGGTACTAAGGAGAAGAATCTGTAAAAGTACTGCCCTGAGAGAGTGGGGACTGACTCCTGGATGAACATGTGGAGGTCTTATGTTTGCTCCATAGAGACATAAAACTATCTTGTAATGAATTTAGTATCATATCTTTCATCAGCAATAAATAATTTCACTTAGGACAAAAGTAGGAATAAAAGTATTCCCAGACTGTTGGGAATCATGCAACATGTTAGTTTCATGTTTAAATCAGCCCATACTGCATAAAAATATGGTTTATATATGGAAAGGGAGATGGGAGAACAGCTGCTGCTGAAGGCGAAGGAGCTGAGTCCAGGGCCATGGATCAAGAAGCATGACAGGGACCAGGGACCCGTCAAACACTGGCCTGCCTTCCCATCTGGGGACAAAGAAGGACAAAGACAAATAATGGCTTGCCAAGGGCAGGGTGGGCAGTGAGGCTCAGCAGAGGAGAGGATGGTCACAGCCATTTCTCCCACAATAGGCCAAAATGCTCCCAGTGCCACCCTGCTGGTTTTCCAAAGAAAGGAAGTGTAGGAGCCACAGCTGCATCCTCAGCATGTCTGTGTGCCAGCCAACCCCAGGCTGGGAGCTTGGAACCACTGGCAGTTTCAAAAACATGGATGGTGGAAGGCAGGATGGGAATGACATCAAAGGCTATCTCAAATCATCTCAAAACATGGTGTCTAGTGTCCCTTTTGGCACTGTCACCTGCTCACTAGGTGTCACTTTAGGAAAATGCAGGTCTCCCACTGTCTTGTGTCTGCCAGTTCTCTGCAGAGATCACAGGGACCATTGGACATCTACAGATATGCAGCTGATCCCTTGCCTATTTCCCGTGTATTTAATGAAAACCAGTACCAAGCAAAGCAGAGAGATCCCAGTATTTCTCCTGATGGAAGAGCTCAAGATGCTGCTGTAGCTTCTGGGCCAGGCAGCAGTTCCGAGGCCCATCAGGATGCACAACTAAAGGCACAACACAAGTTGCCCAGCTGGCAAATATTTGGGCTAGTAGAGAGACAGGTACAGGGATGTGGAAAGCTTATGGATAATGTGATACTATATGAGGCCACAGGGGCATGGGAGGGATCTAAACTTTACCAGGAAGGTGGGAGAGTACAGCAAGGAGCTGGAGGTATTGTGAAGGTACCCGGGGAGATCCTCAGAAGATCAGAAGCTGTGCTATCGAGGTTGCAGAAGGCAGCCTGAGAACCAGGACAACTGTGGCAGCTGATGTCTGTAATGGAGCCCCAGGACACAGGGCTTCATTAAAATAAATTAATGAAATAATTTCTTTCCACCTCCAGGAAGGTGTCCCACAGATTCACAGAATTTTCTGAGCAGGAAGGGACGCACAAGGATCATGGAGTGCAGCTCTTACCTATCGCAGCAGAAGGTACAACACAGTGTTATCAGACTGTAATTTCACAAACAAAGATGAAGTGTATCACCAAAAAATGTCAAAGAAATGATGGCGCAAGAGAGTGGTTTTCAGTCCAAGCAAGGGCTGCTCCACAACAAAGCTTCTCTGATATTTCTATTTGGTGTAGTGACACAGTGGCACTGTGCACAGATCACTGCAGCGTGGCAGTATGCAAATTGTTGAATAATAGGATAACCATCTGTTGGATGATGAATAGTTTGGCACAGGAATGTGGTCAAGCCTTCCTGCAGATACCAACATTCACCCAGATCTCTGCCAGCTGCCTGAGTAAAGGGCACTGAACATCAAGCTGGTTTCTACCTCACTCTCATCAGCAGCTCACAGGAGCAAAGCCCTGACTGATGAGTCTGATGGCAGCTCTAGTCACACCAGTGGCAAGGCCAGTTTCAGATATCTGTGTTTATACTGGTGTAATGCTGGCTTACAGACACTGAGGATCTGCTTCTGGCCTTTACAACAGTGACATTTCTTAGTATTGCCCTTCCTAGACTTTTGTACTTCCTTCTATATCTTGACATACTTTAATTTAGGGTGTTTGTGAATTGTGGCACTGGAATACCTTTTGTTCTGTAAGTCAGTTGAATTTACACCTCATGATCCCCAGATGGCATAACACTGAGTTTTTCTGATGGTGCATCATACTAAATCATCATCTGACTGATGATAATATAATGGGAATAACATATTACCATAATTTATCATTCCTGTGCCTTGCTCAGGAGATGTTTGACTTTATCATATAATATATTAGTTGTCACTTCCATGACATATTACAGTAAGACATCATCACAAGAAAACATTTTGATGAAGTAATACTTGGATATTGGATATCAAGGCCAAGTTGGACAGGGCTTGGAGCAACCTGGGATAGCGGAACGTGCTCCTGCCCACAACAAGAGAGGTTGAAACTACAAGATCTTTAAGGTCCCTTCCAACCCAAACCATTCTGTGATTCTATCACTATTCTCTGACATCAGTTGCCTCTGGTGCTAGACCAGTTGTGGTTTATCTTATAATGACACCCTCTAAGCAGTCAGAACTTTTGCATTACCTTCATAAGTTCACCAAAAAGCTTCATCAAAGTACCTGAAAATTGTTTTTGACCTTTTAGAGTGTCTCTACAAAAAAAATCCAGCATGTTTATTTCACTAAAAATAATCTACTTAGCTCAGAATCTTGGAAAACAAGGAGGGTTTTTAAAAATTATTATTTTTAATTTAGAAATGTTAATTTAGCAGAGGTAGATCATCAAATGAAAAAGCTTCTTACACCTCAAATTCGTTGAGAGACAGCCATTTTAATAATTTTCAGCATTCACTGATGGCCAAGCTGGGTAAATGGCCTTCAGGCACAGGTGCATGGCAGTCATGCTTATGTGGAAACTTGCATAATATATGGGTGCAGCTTCTGCAGGAAGTGTCTTTTTGTGCTAACCAGTCATATGCACTGACAGTTTCTTCTTTTTCAATCATCTGAGTTCCATTTGTGTACCAAAAAATGAACATATGCATATATGAATATACAGATAGGAAATGGATTTCCAAATCTCTGGTGGACAAACAAAGAAATGCATTGCAACAGGCAGCTCTAGCACAGCTGTGCCTGCAGCATCTGAAGGCAAACTCAGGTAACAGCATTGGGGAAGATAGAATAAATCAAAATCATTCAGCAGAAATTAATGACATTTTAGGAAAATGCATTTTTCTCCTCTGCCGACCGATAGTTAACAACTTACTCTTTTGCTTCCACTTGATTTCCAGATTATGACCTTGTATACTTAAGGAAATTAAAGCCAACTGGTTTTGATATCAACAAAACATGAAGTTATGTAATACCAATGCATGGTCTTGATTTCCTATTTTTAAGGTCTTTTGCGTAAAGTGCTAAAGTTCAACATTATCTTCAAAATCCGTATCACTTGAAAAGTGATGCTAATCACCAGAATGCTAATCAAGACAATACTTATTTTCACACTCACAGCAAAGTAGGGTGTATTTTATAACAAATGCATTCCTCAGTTGCTTGTTTTTGGTGTAGACCGGAGAATTTCTGGAGCAGCCTGGTGATCATTCTCAAGAATTCCCAACAACCAGTGAAAATCCAGTAAAAGAACTGAAGGAAGAACTTGAATCTTTCACAGGATGGGGATCATACTTGCATCTGTTAAAACAGCTGTATCAAGATGAAAAACCTTCAGGTAAACTCAGTGTCCAGTGACTTAACACCACCAGAAACAACATGGAAAAGAAGCCACCATCCCTTATCAGCAGTTTCCAGAACACTACTTGATTTATTCCAGGTACCAGAGAGCTGACTAATTACAGCCTTAAGAATCTGCTCTGGGAAATTGATACAGATGAGTCATGTATCCTCCTTAGCAAACTTCCACACCTTCTGGAATACTCTCTGAGACCTTCCCCATGACTACAGCATCAATAACTTCGGGACAAATATTCTCTTCACTAATGAAAGGTAGATTAGGCTGCACTTTTGGCATAACTCAGCCTAATTTAAAAAAAAATCCCAAAGTCAGGTCCTCCATCCCCAATCACAAAAGAATTAATGAAAGCAATGGACTAATTCTTTTTCATGTGTATTGCTTTTTGCAATATACACAGTGTTTCCATGGACTAATGCCATGGTATTTTATTGCACATTTGATCTTTTTTAAGTGCTTCAAAATCTTTCAGTTGTATAAGATTTTCAGCAGTGGAATACAGGCAATTGCTGCTTCATTAAAAATGTATAGCAAAAATAAGCATGAGTATACTTAAATAATTTTATTTATTTTGGCATTCGAGGGTTGAAAAGCTGAGTGTTGAAACTGCCTTCTTTAGATTCATGATAATCACAGCAAATGCACCATACAAAAACTTCAAGTCAGATAAACAATCTTGTTTTTGTATTGTTGCTTGATTGTCTTTGCAATTCCCTAAAAGCCAATAAAGCATTTGTTAGAGGTACGCTGACCAATAATGATTTTCCCAAGCACTATAACCAAACCAACAAAGTTGTTTTTCACGCTTCATGTTTTATAAATATTTCCAAAAACAAGAGGTGATTTTGCTGAATGATTAAACATGAAAATGGTGCAGTAACACTGCTCAGCCATTTTGCTCTTCAGCATCTTTTACAGCTCCCAACTAACTACTGTCATGGCAACCCTCTGAAGAAGCTGCTGTCTCCATATCACAGTGGGAAAAACAAAGACAGAGGTTGAGAACCATCGAATATTCTGAATACCTGCAACTCCCACTGGCAATAACTGGATTTCTGGATGCCCATTGTTACTGAAACCAGGCTGTAAATTATTTGCATGGGTTAAACTGCAAGGCAGAAGAGGAAAAATCTCTGAAATAAAGTTCCAGCTTCAGCAGTCATTGGCTTCCTGGGCTGTGCCTTCATCTCACATGTGACTTATAATAGAATTGGTACTTATAAAAACAGAAGAACAAAATAATGGTCACCTGCTGTGAAAGCTTATGTGGACACCTTTCTCCTTCACAGTGTGTTCACTTAAGTAGAAAAAAAATCTACATACAGATTTTAAAGAATGAAATAGTCATAGGCAAAGCAGAACCAGTTCTAATTTGGTATGGAAAAATCACAATTATTCTCAATGTGCACCTAACCAGGAAAGGATAAACTATGTGACTGAAAGAAAGGTATTACCTCTAATAATTCCACCTTGGAGCAATCTTTATAATGCTCACCAGTCCTGCATTATATTCCACATGCAATTGAGAAATGTTGCTGAAGTTACTAAGCCACAGAAACACATATAAATCTCTAGGCTGTTAAACAATGAATCATATTCACTATAATAATGAATCATATCCACTATAATAAATCAAACCTTTTCCTCAGTGCAACACTGTGTTGCATGTCCCAAAGTACAATGGTGTTGATCTCCCATCTCTGATTCTGTAAACACTACAAAACCAGCAGAATGATATTTAAACTCTAAGATCAGACAATCTGTTCTATTTTCTTTACTCAGTTTAGCTCAAAAGATCAGAAAGCAAGCTGATAATTTCTCTTTTTCTGTTATTCAACTTGCATGCTACCTCTCATAATGGAAATTCAGTTTCATATTTTAGGCTTGGATTTGTTTAGGGGTTTTTTTTGTATTTTCTATTAAGTCTTATTCCTCTTACCATTAATTTGATTAAACACACATCAGCACTACTAAGCTGCAGGAGCAAAACATTGGGTTTCTTGTGGTGCTCTGGGACTTGTCATCAAGCCAAACTCACAGATGTTCCAATGAACACGCAGCACTTGGTCCATTTCTAGGATAAATATTGTAGTTTGCTTTATCCACACTGTCATGACCCTGGATAAGTAAGCAGCAAGATCAGCTAAGTCCCCTCACCTACTCTGTACTTCTGATAAGCTGACACAAAGCAGGAAGCAAAAGTGAAAGAGGCAAAATTAGGGAAAAGGGAAAAAATCCTTGTGATTTTCCTGCCTCATCCCAGAAGATTTGCTTCTTTGAAGATTCGTTTGTTGTTTTGCCTGTTGTGACAAGATGCATATTTTCTTACAAACAACAAGGCAGGTAGAAGTACTTAGAAGCACAAAAAACTGTGAAATTATATTTAGTAGCTGGGCAGAAATGAGATGATTGTGATGGCTCCTAAGTATGTGAATAACCCTCCCAGAATCCTCACAGGGTCTCACCAACTTCTGTTGTGTTCCTGAAAGATATTGGCCTATAAAAACTTAATAAGACAGAAAATTGGGATTTGGTACTTTGAAGGACTCTGACATAAAGAAAAGAACACATGTGCCTACATGAAGGAATCGTTCATGAGCAATGAACAGCTTGGTCCATGGAGATGTCAGCAACACAGCAACTGCAAATGAAAGTGTGTGATGCCAATGAAACCTGCAGAAACGCTGAACAGCTTGGAGGTGCCGTTCAGATGGACTATAAAACTGACGTTGCACAGCCAGCAGCAAGAGTTGTGTGCATATTAGCTAGGAAAAATAGCCTTTTCCCACAAAACATCTATCAAAATACACATCTCTCTAACACTATGGTAAGATCTTGGGTGTAGAGAGGTAAGTTCCTCAGAAATGCTTGTCCCAGCCTAATCCCCCATGAAAAAATTATGACTCAACTGGCAAAAGTTCATTATATTTTTAAAACGTACTTTTAGGGGGAAATTTTAAGAGGTAAGTTTTTAAGGTTTTTTGTGAAAAGCACCAGTATTTCAGTCCCGTGATCATTCCAGCAGTTGATGCTTCCCAAGCAAAGATAACTCAGAGTAAAATCACCCATTCTGACAAGTGAGATACCAGCAGTTTGTGGGGCCCAGCCCCTGCGTCTGCTGTAATTAAATTTGCACACACATTGAAGCGTGCAATGTTGCTATTTCTCTTAATGGAACAGACCTTCTGGACAGAACTTTCAGAGCCTAAGGTAGTCATCTCTATTTTGATGAGTCTTTGGCATGTCCCATCAATCTTTACGTATAATTTTGTATGTGCTTTATACATTTCTTTTTTTTTACTGCATAGAATAGCAAAGAACATCCCTTCACGTACAGCTGACTAACACAAATACATTTTGCTATTCGTCATGTCAGCGATCCAGTCAGGAGGTGGAGCAATAATTGGTCTTTTTAGAACAGGAAAAAGGCAGCAAACCTGTAAGATGGATATTTCCATTTTTCCTTGGTTTTTTTTTTTTTTTTTGTTTACAATAGTTTCTTGTGCCAAAGGTGAAAGCCCTGGGGGAGGCTCGATGTTTCCTCCAGCTTTACCTCTGAGGCCCCTTTGCTTGGGGTGCCACTGACTCTGCCCAGGGAGAGACACAGGAGGAGGGAAGATGTGGCAGGCACGAGACAGCCTCAAGAAGTTTGTGATGATCTGGCAGCCAAGCCTCAGAGAGGAGAGGAAGAGCTTCCTAGAGATGAGAAGCGGCTGGTGCAGTTCATAAAGTCCCTGACTAAGCCTAACCTTCAAGCAAGAGCTGCATTTTTTTGCCCAAAGTTCTGGCTGACTCAGGGTCCTGTCTCTCACAAGCCTTTTCCCGTCAATTTCCAGTAGGGACTTAAAGCCCTGCTGACATTAAAATGTTTAAGCATGGATCTTCTGCCTGTCAAAATGACCCTGTAGATGATTCTGTCACCTACACATATAGCAATGTGATGTTACTGTTCTGTGGAGGTAGTTGTTGCCAAAAATATATACAAGCCCCCTCACTGTTCTCTCCTAATTAAGAAGCAGATGTTACTCATGGTTCTATTTCTGATGGAGGCCAAATGTTCTGTACGCATTTGGAAAGAAAAAACCCCAACATACTAAAACCTCAACAAATTACTAAAGCTACAGATCCCAGCACAGTTCTTTCAAGAAGAGTGCAGCAGATCTGCTGAACAATTTATGAGCACAACAGTTTAATGAACTTTTGGCAGCTCCTATTTAGAAAAGGCTGAAGAGAAAGTCTGCACACACAGTGTACATTCATTCCACTGAATAATTTACAGCGTATTGTGGTGTGGGTTTTTCCCCCTTTATCCTATAAACTAAGGGAATTTCAAAAGAAATACTATGCAATGAAATATATTCCTTTTGTTAGTCACAGCTGTTAGGTGTATCTTTCTATTTGCTCTCTTTTTTCTATACTTGCTTTTATTGTGACATTGCTGTACCATGAAAAAAACCAGACAATTTGATCAAGACACTAAAGGAATCCCAGAAAGTTTTTCAATCTTTCTGATTTAAAAAAAAAAAAAAAAAAAAGCCTAGTCCAAGAAAGTTATTGCTCACAAGAAATAATTCATTTATATGGTATAAAGCATGCCTTCCTGTTTTAGTGGAAATAGCCAGCATCAGCATGTCTGCAACACTAAGGAACAAGGTGCAGAGATGAAATCTTGAGAAGCAGACAGGCAAACCCACAAGGCCAGACTCACTACAAAAAAATGAGCAGAAATGCTGTTGACTTACTCCAGTGAAAGCTACAAGAGAGAGCCAAGAGTTATTCAGATTAGCACATGGAATAAAGTCCCAGTTTAACCAGGCAATTCAGCGCCTATCTCTGATCCTAAAGCCAAGGGAAACTGTGGCACTGCTGCTTCCTTTCCTATCCAGAAGAGCTGGCTATTGGAATATTTTTTACATGACAAAATAAACTGGAAATTCTGTAAAACAAAAGTTTAAGGCTACACAGTTGAGCACACAAAAATGAATAAAAGACAGAATTAAATGTGTGTAGTTACACAGTGCTAATAAGAGATGCTGGAATAGGGATCCTGGATGATTTGTGGGGTGGTCTATTGACTTCCTCCCCTTTTTACAACTCCAAATGTTTACTGAGCAAATCTAGACCAGTATATAACATATTCTTTTAATTTAGAACAATACAAACTGAATCATTTTTACTCAAGACAGATACACACAAGCTCTCTCAACTTCTGGGAATACATTTTTATCCCTAATCAGCATCTGCACATTTGAAAAGTATCCTGAGTAAACCACAGCCCTAGCACAGGAGCTGTTTACTTTTAAAACACATTTGAATTACTTCGCTCCTGTAATGAACTATACTAAACTTACTGGGAAAAGATTAGTCAGAGAGCTGTTTCTGAGAAAATTATATCAAAAATAAGACCAAGGGAAGAATGACCAAATTAAACTTTATGTCAAGAACATTTACCTAAAGATGTTGTTGAATACATTATTTGGCAACTTGAATTAATTATTCTAGTTTGTTAGAGAAAAGGCTGAAGAGAGTCTCTTCACGTTAGGTACTTTTATGAAGCCAAAGATTTCATTACTACTTTGCTGAAAAAGTCAATGATCAATTCAGAGAAATGTGTTTTAAATAAGTACATTAAGCATAATACAAAAGTGACACTACCGTGATTGTGCAAGGCTTATTCATGGATACAGAATGAAACCAGGGCCAGACTGAAGAACATTCCATGCTTCTCCAGGAAAAAATGACTATGAACGGAGTGTCTGCTGAAATGTTTAATCAGTAGTATCGCTCCTGTACTTCTGGGAGTGTATCACCACTGAAAAGCCTCTCTGGGTTTAAAAATAAAATAAATCAATCTACAACCATGACATTGCTAAAGAGGCTGAAATAAGAGGAATGGCGAAGTGTTGTAGCTGACTTGCAGGATTTGGGCATGAAATTAATATTTTCTTGGAGTTCACTGCATGCGTTATAATGATGAATTCAAGGGAGGCTGTGTAAAGAGAGGCAAATATTTTATAATTGTTCCCAGCTTCCTCATTTTGAAGAAATGGTTCTAGCATGTTTTTCTTAGGCTACAACTGGTTGTTTACCAAGTGTTCTTTAGTATTAGCTGGGACAGCTACACTGGGAGAAAGAGCTGACACTCTCAAGGTAATTGTTCATGCTAGATAACACCTTATCCATGTCTAGGAGTATTTATTTCAGGAGAACTTCTAAAGATTTGGGAGTTATTCAGCTTGAGTAAGGATAAGCAAGCTTCTAAGGAGATGTGCAACACATTTATGATGAGATTTACCCTAGAGCTTTTTTTTTAAAATAAAGAGTAGGATGACTGCATTTTTATTCAAAAGGGTTTGTAGTAAACCCTCAGATGTGGATCTTCAAGAGGGAATTTAAATGAAAAGCAGAGTGCCTGATGGAAAAAAAAGTGGTAGTTCCAGTCAGAGGGTCTGATATAAAACAAGATACAATGAAAAGAGGAAACAGAGGAAGCACTAATAGGTAATGCACTGAGAACGAAGACAGAGGCAGATAGAAATCAGAGTAGAAGTGAAAGCACAGTCAGTGACGTGGTGTTACAGAGGAGGATGACACGTCTCATCTCAAAATGCACTTCAGCTAATTTTAGAAAAACGATGAAAAATCTAAACGTTAAGCATGGTCACATTACTAATAAGAAAAGTAGATGTTCCATGTGGGTTCAAGTCTTTATATATCCTTCTTTATACCCAAATACCACACGTTTCTTTGTGAGGGCAGTTAAGCGTGTTCATCTAATGCCTTACTTGCAAACAAAACTATTTTGAGATAGTAGTGAATTTGAGTTTATTAGTGACTCAGTTTGCCTCATCTATTACTCCACAAAATTGACCCCGGTCTTCACTGAATGAATTTTTGACATTTGAACGGTGAACCAAAAGCCTCATATGGGACAGGCAGTGATATGAATCTGCAAAATATTTTATAGGAGACAACAAAAAGCCATGACATTTCTTACAAGATTCTTTTGCCCCAAGCCTCCACAACTGAAAACAAAAATCTGCAGCTCTAGAGTAGAAAAAAGTGGAACAAGGAATCTAGAATACAAAATAAAATTTCCTTTTCTTGCAGTAATGCACACAGTTACTGCACACAGATTTTGGGATTACTTTAAATATAAATATGAAGCTGTGTAGTTTGTTTTTTTTTCTTAATATCCTGTCAGTGAAGATATTCTTAACGTTTGGAGGCACAAGATTCTGCGACCCTTTAAGCTGATGAGGATACAGCCACAGTGGGGCAGTCAAGGACAAGATACAAGATTTGCCTCTAGAGCACTTCCAAAAGCGCAAGGAACAGATCAAATATTTTGGATACTAAGGGCAAAATCCCACAGTGCTTAGTCAGGCAACACTGGCATTGGCCTCAACAGGAGTTTTGCCTGAGTAAGTACTGAGCAAAGACTGTGATGTCTGACCTAGATTTACCAGAGTCACACCAACCTAACACGTTTTCCAGACAGACGAGCACTGTGCCGCAATATTCCTGCGACATTCTGCTTAAAGGAATAAACAGACACCGCAAACTCTGAATCATCCTCCCCTCACGACCCCCTCTTATAATGAAGGGAAGAACTCACAGCTGGGCAAGAAGCTGCTATCCTGAAAGTCTGCCAAAGAGCAAGACTGAAAAAGAATCCAAGGAACTAAAAGTTTACCATTGCAAAGTTTTGAGAATCTGATAGACAAGGAAGGTGCACAAGCGGGATTCCCAGGGGCTTGTGTATGACTGAAGATAATCTGGCTTTCATTCTTGTAAGCAAACAGGCAACAGTGAAAACCCTCTTACTGTAGTTATCCTTTTGATTTAGGGCAAATCACAATTCCTGCATGGTCAGTGGAAATTCCTCTGGTTGATTTTACCGGGGATTAATTCAGGTGAATAACTAGGTCAGTCTTGTTCCCAAGTTAACATTTCTATTACAGAAATATGAAAGTAGATTAAGTTTAACACATGTGTCTACCTTGCTTCAGAAACTTCCTTCTGTAATTACAGAATCCCATTTACAACAACTTTGATATCATGTACAGGAGAAATATTAGAATTAGCATCAAAGTGAGCAGAAAAATTCATCAGAATGTGAGATGTGCAATTTTTTTGACTTCCTTCTTCTAGCTGAAGTGAATACCAAAACCTTGACACAACAGCAATCAGACCACAGGTTCCCCCAGGAGAGCAAAGGAGAGATTATGAAACATCAGTACTGCATATCTAAACACAAAAGCAAAAATCATACTAAGCTAGAAATTCCACCTTTCATATTTCACTGGATCTACCCTTTGCCAGATTCTTTATATAAACAGTAATTAAGCAATATGAAAAGAGACTTCCTTTTTATCTGTGAACTCTTCCAACATGAATGTATCCTAAACCTCCCTAGATGTGCAATATTCCCCAGAGAAGCAGGCAGAATCATGGAATCATTTAGTTTGGAAAACATCTCTAAGATCATTGAGTCTACTCGTTATCCAATCATCACCACGTTCATCCCTAAAACACATCCCTAACTACCACATCCACACATCTTTTAAACACCTCCAGGGATGGTGACTCAGCATCTCCATAATGCTGATATTTGCCCCCCAAAAGTCCCCACTTGCTCTCTTCACATAAGAAGAAAAGGAATCTTGGTTTTCCCCAGATTTGGGTTTTGAAGACTGGATATCAGAATTCCAGGCTAAAATCAATTAGGATCAAGTCCTTGCTAAATTAACAGAATTTGTTTTCTGTACCATTTGTTTTCATGGAACACAAACATAAATAGTGTCTCTGAAATTTTAATGCCTCTTTCTCATTTGATAAATTTCAAATTGATGATAGTCATTAAGAAACACAGCTCTAGCCAGTCACATGCAAATACAATGTAGGGTAATTCCTCAGGAACCAGTCAGAAAACCCTCCATCCCATAAAAAACAGTGCAACCATATCTCAGATCTTTAGCACACAGGAATTCCCAATTCTGAAAAATAAACAGGATTGCATCACAATCTAGCAGTGCTACTGGGAATTTTCCATCTCTTCCAGGGTCACAACTCTTTGCTCTCCAGTTGGCACAGCCAGCTCAGCGCAACACACAACACAGCAGGGGAAAATGAAACAGAAACATGAACGATCTACAGCAGCTGAAGACACAGAATGAGTCTCCTCCTCTCCAAGCTCCTTCCACGTGAGCTTTGAAACATGCACCTGACTGTGCCTGAACAACTGACTGCTTTTAAATAACCAAGTTCAACAGGTGTTTGGTGGTTTTTTTTCGACTAGAGTCAAGAATTCATTTCATTATACTCATGGACATAACACACCCTAATGTGGAATATGTCAGGATTTAATCATGAAGCTTTACAAAAGCCAAGGGTGAAGCCAAGGGCTTCAAATTTTCAGCCCAGAAGTTTTATGTGGCTATATGCAGAGTAGTTACTTTTTACAGTGGTATTTAATGTGGATCATAAATTCCCATGGAGAGTGGTACAACAAATGAAAACAAAAAATCATCCAGATCTTATTTCCTTTCACCTACCAATAGCTAAATAAAGGAGTTAGAGCTGAGCTGTTTGGCTCACTGGAGCTGAATGGTTTCCTGTTCCCAGTGAATTACTTACCTCTTGTAAGCACACAGTAAACAAATTTTATAATAGTTTCTTAACTCATCTTTGAAAGGCACCAGCAGTTTTTAATGAGGAAAAAAAAAATAACACATACATGAATAAGCTACATTCTTTTTCAAGGCTTTCAAGAGATTGTCCTGTGTGTTCTATATATCAAAATACCATAACCTATGGGAATTACTGGCAGGTCACATGCTACTGAAAGCAACTGCTTTGACCTTAATGGACTGCCTTGAAGCTCATTAAACAGTATATCAGGAGCTGTGCATAGTCCAGGTGTGTTCCAGCGCAGGAAAGATGTTTTATGATTCACTGCACCTTGGTCAATATATTGAATACTAAAATCCCAAGTGAACTGCGATCCTTTATTTGCAATAAACAAAACAGGCGTTCAAGATTACATTCATTCACAGAATTAGCAACAGAGCAATAAGTCTGGGTTTGTCGGTACACCTACCTTTTTAATCTTAAGTGTGGATAGTATTGTTCTGAGTAAATAAAGATCTCACTAAAAATGTATAAGCATGTTCTGCATGTTTACAATAGCTTCTTCAATTGTAGCTTGAAAATGGCAATTCTCATTAAAAATTATAAATGCATGCAATCAAATCCATGCAGGGCTAAAACCCCAGCTGTGTCTGAAATTAGATTAATATCCTGATAATTGTTAGCTTTTAAAAAAAAATCTATTAACAGTATGAAGAACTAACAATAAAATGACTGCTAATAGTGTGCAGGGCATGTATACACACGCCTATTAGTGTACTGCTTACATTTATTGGGCTGGTTTCCAAGGAGAAGAGTGGGCACAGACAGAATTTTCCAAGGTTCTCATGTCCAGCTGAGAGGTCAGTAACGTTGGTGCCTTGGTCAGCCCCTAGTCTTTCCAAAGAAAACTGTAGCTTTATGAGATTCATAATTCTCATTTAACTCTTACTTCAGAAATTATTTGCAAGTGAATTGACTTTTTCCACCTCCTCTGTCCTTGCACAGCTACTTAAGACTTGCTCCGAGATGTAACATTGCCTCTTTATGTGGATTCAGTACTGGCAAGTTTTGAATCTAACACCAAAGGCAGACTTGACACTTGTGACTCTCTGTGAGGGGAAAAAATGCAATCACTTTCAGGGTTAAATAGATACTTATAGATCACTGTAGATCTATAAGTAGTTCATTCTCAATCATATTCTACAAAACATTTGTAAATAAAACCACTTAGAGATGTACAGAGAGTCAACATGAGAAACAGGAAAAGCACATACATGTAGAGTTCAAAACTCAAATTTGTCAATATGAAAATGGGAGGAGCCAGAGAGACAAAAAGCTGAAATCCGAGCTAAAAGACAGACAGAGCTTGCAAATCTTTAAAGGCAGCATCCTTTAGATTGATTACACTACAATACATTCTTCTAATTTGAAATTAAATTGGATTACAATGAATGATGGGATGATGCTTTGAAAGCCGCATTAGGAATGAAGTGCAAAATACCACCTTTTTTACAGCCAAAATGTTAGGGCAAACTTGTGTTGAATTCATCAGCATAATAATTTTGGGAATGAAAAAGTGAAATGGAAATTTCCAACTGTGTTTCTCTGCCAAATCCATATTTGGAGTTTCTACTTGGAGTGGTGTGGAAGAAAAAAGCAGGGATGAGATTAAGTGTTATAATTAAATTCAACCATTAAGCAGCTTTTTAATTTCTGCACATCTAAATGCAAATTTGCATGCTTTTTCTATCCATTCTCAGAACTCAAATGACTGTGGAAGTGAGTACTTGGAGAAGTACAAAGTTTGACAAAATATGGAGAGAGTTTAATTTTATATTTAAGCTTCCTTCCTGTCCTTGGACCTCCCTCCTAAGGGTCTGTCTTTGTTGTGGTCTTTTATAGCCTGTTTACATTTCTATTACTAAATTTAAGGAGGGTTAAATAAACCAGAAAACCTCTTAGATGAACTTGGGATCACAGCTGGATAAAAGCTGAAGAGAGAATTTAAAAATGAATGTTTTCAAATGTTTAAGTTTTGTCACAGACATATTTTCATCTTCAGGGGCCGCTACAAACAACCCATTTAAACAGGAAGCACCATGGCCTGCACTGAATGGCTCAGTTAGGGATTTCTGCTCCTTTTAAACACACAGCAACTCACTAAAAGTCATCACACCTCACACTGGTAGAGGCCAAAAGGCAAAAAGTCTTTTGCCAAGACACTCCTTCCTTTGGCTCCTCCTTTACGTGTTGGCTACTTGTCCTTGGGCACAACCTAAGCACGCTCTTTGTCCAGGTCACCACAACAGATGACAGAGGCTTGAAGAACGCACAGGCAGGGTTCTCCAACCCCAGCCATCCTCTGAGAGCAGGGGATGGATCCAGCTGAAGCTGGAACTCATGAGAAGGTGGCTCATCTCACCACCACGGGACACGAATCCCATCACACACTTTAAAACCAGTTACTGCAATTCTCACACCTGGTGCAGGCTGAGCACATCAGCGCAGCTCTTATTAACTTGCTTCCTATCCACATTCTGAGATATTAACTCACTACTTTAAAGTATTTCTGTTAGTGCCAGAGTCCCACTACAGTAATTCCTCCTGTTCTACCGCAGTGAAAAGCAGCCCTTTGTCCTCAGCAAGGTGGTGCCCAGCTAAGAGCAGGGACATGCAGTGTCTGGGGACTGCCAGAAGCTGGATCCCTGCACAAGAGCACAATAATCCTGATGAGGCAAGATGGTACCGAGTGACTTATCCAAAGACATCCCCTTTGGGATCCCATTGAGGTCTGTAGTTCTAGTCTGACAAATAAGATTATAATCTCACACAGTGGCCTTGAAAGGATAATTTTTTTTCTAATATCCAGTCTAAACCTCCCATGGAGCAACTTCAAGACATGTCCACTCATTCTGTCGTTCATTACCAGGAGAAGAGGCTGAACCCCACCTGGCTCCTTTCAGGCAGTCGTAGAGAGCGATAAGGTCATCCCTGAGCCTCCTTTTCTCCAGGCTGAGCCCCCCCAGCCCCTCCCCATCAGACTGGTGCTCCAGACCCTTCATGTCGTGTCATACACAGAGTTCAAGAGTTGACAACATTTGTGTTCAATCTTGTGTCCCCAATAAGTTTTTAAGAAAACAGGTTAATGCAGACCTTTGCAGGACACAGCTTCTCTTTCTCAATGGCGCCAATAACCATTTTACTCTATGGTCCATGATTAATTTGAACCTTAAAGTAAATATCTAGGCAATATTCTTGCAATAGCACAGAGGTTGTTCAGAAACTATTGCTTAACATCCCAAATTAATTGGAAAATCATTTGCATCTTGTTCTACTTTTTAGCAATTTAAACCTTCTCTCCCCAAACCTGTTACTTGTGTACCAGTCAGGGAGAACTGAAAGTGTCTTTAAATGTGGAAATTATATAAAAAAGTAAAAAACTATGAAGGTCTCAGCCTGATCCTCCAGACATTCTGCTACTTGCTAGTATTTATAAAGATTACTGGCATCAATCTTTGCTCCTCTAATGAATCTAATGAGTCTGAAATCTTCCTGGATGGAGTATTTCATCCAATTGGCTTAAGAATCAAACCCATAAAGTTTACAAAGTGATTCAGGAAATGCAATGCAATAAATCAATTTCCTAACTACCCTTATGGAAATAAGGAAGTATTTCCTATAGTAAGGCTGAATGAATGAATTCAGAATGAATTCAGAAATAAATCTGATAAAAGAAATCTAGAATACATTTCTTTATCATATAATTCCATTTGTAGCAGCTTTTCCTTTCACTAAAAATCAGATTTAATGCAGACTATTAAGGTGTCACTGCTAAGAGAAATACTGGTTTAGTCCTTTTTGCAGCAGTGTCACAAATTCTGTTCTGATTATAAATATTTTGCCACATGTAAAGAGTTTTTCTGGGGCTATGTGGTTCCTTTTGAAATATATGTGAACGCTGACCATGTTTTAAACTAAATGAATCTACAACATATAAGCTATCAAAAAGCAGGGATGCAAGAGCCTGGATGTCCTCTGTATTGACAGAAATGCTTGTTTATGTACTAGAAATGTCTTTTTATGACAAACTGTTGCCTTGGAAACCACTACTAAAAATGAAAGTTTTGTCTGCAAAGGCAAAACCCACATAGTACTGAGTTATCCCAAAGTTTGCCTCATCTTTTCCTGATCAATCTGGAACACAAAGATTTGCAATCCTGGCTTTTAATTCCTCCTTCCTATTCTAAAACTATATCTTGCTGTAAATTTTGTGATTCCAGGTAACAAACAGGCATCAATATTTTATTTCCTAAAAACCCTTTCAAAGACATATTTACATCCTTGTCTCAACAGGCTGGAAACAAACAAACAAAAAAATAGATTCACACAATATTGACCACTGCATCATAGATATAAGTCTATTTTTGGTTTACAGTGTATTGTAGATCATTTCCAAAGAAAACATACAATTGTACCATTCAATTTTTGACACCAGGACTAAGACAAAAAGGGGAAGATAAAATAATCAGTTTCCTCTGAGCACTGACAGTGCTGTACTGGGAGGTGTGAGACTAAAAATACCACTACTCAATATGCAGACCCACTCTGTGGATTTCTTGCAGTTACAGGTATTGGGCTGTTATCAATAAAAATCTCTGTGGAGAGGAAACATGAATTCTAAAAGCACCAGAATCTTTGAGAGAACACTGAGGGTTTAACCTTCACATGGCGAAAACACAGTATGGAACTAAAGAGAGGCTATAAAATCCTCTAATACACATGGCCTGCTGTTGGGAAGATATTCGTGAGGGGGGAAAAGGTCAATGCCAAAATGATGGGCAGTGAGAGCTGCAAGAGGATTTGGCACCCAGTGTGGGATTCTAGTCCTTTCTGTTGCCATGAAAGACTCCTAAAAGGGTGAAAGTCTTCCCTGAGTCTTCCATAGCCATTGTGACAAACCTTTCCCCCTTTCAGTCCTCACCCCACTTTGGTCAGGGTTGTGCTGAGTCCTTTTAAAAAGTGACGGGGCTTTTTGACTTCTGCTGAGTGTTCCTACAGAGAAATCTGCTGGAGTTGCTCAAGGGGAACAGGACCCTGAGGATGGAGTCCATGGAAGGCAAGAGCATCCCACAGAAACCTGGCTATCCCCAGTTCATAGAGAGTGAGTGTAACAGGGAATATGGACTGCAGCTGTCAGTCTGCCCTCAGGAGTGAGGGAAGGACATTTCCCCAGGACCAGAGGTGACAGAGGGAACTGGGCAGGCTCTGCCACAATGACAGAAACGGTCAGTGTGTGAGCACCCACTTGCAAGGCCAGGAAAGCTGGAGTTGAAGGAATGAGTGATTTGAAATGCTTTTCATTTCCCTTGTACCTGACTCAATTGCTTTGAATTCTTCCCATTTACAAAGTTTTTAGTTCATATCATAATGGTGCATAGCACCACCTTAGTTTCAAAGCTTTTTGATCTTTGGGGGGTTCATGGTCAAAACAGATTCACCTTGGATGTCTGGCTGACACAGGGACCTGCTGCTGGCCCCAGCCTCTGTGATATGCCCTCCTGCTGGACATGCTCTAGGTACCTGCTCAGCAGGATCTGGTAGTTCAACACCTGGCTGCAGCCTTGGCAGGTTGGAGCAGTGGCTCTGAGGCACTTCTGAGGTTCTACACCTACAACAGCCTCTCATGTTAAGCAGCTGGGTGAACCGACAGGAAAACAGGGAGCATTTCATCAGAGCCTGTCCTACGTTTCAAGGAAGTCCTTCAGCAGAGGTGAAGCAAAAAAGGACTATGTCATGGCACTGTTTGTTTTTTTTACAAGATAGTATTTCCTGATTAAAAGCAGCTCTAGCCATGATGAACAGGACAGGCACTAACTACTCTGTAACTAATTGTTCCGTGTCGGTATCCAGCAGAAAATTACAGGATAAATAATAGCTGAAAGCTTCTCTTTATCATTTGGTATCTTTCCTGCTCCTCAGTGGGCGAGAGGCTGCCTGGCCACTCCCAGGGCCTCGCACCAGCTGGGCCCATTAGCCCAGGCTCAGAGCTGAGACTGTCACTTGACTCCTGTCACTGGGGCCCTTGGTGCCAGCTGAGCTCACTCACACGGGCAATTAGCGGGGCTCAGTGCTCATGTGAGAACGTGTTAAGCTGCAGCGACGTTTATTAACCCTTTCAAGCCTCATACTAAGAAGCAGTGTGAAGCAAAAGAGGTTTTGAGAATCAATGAAGGAAATCTCTGCCATAAAGTGAAATCTGGGGTCTTTTTTTCCCCAGCTTGCATATTAAAACCAATAGAAAACCTTGCAAAGTGACTTGTTTTCCTGTAAGTCAGCTTGCAGTTCTGTATAGAACTTCTAAGAAATGGAAGTTGTAGCAAAATTATCAGAACACCTCTATTTTAGGCCTAAACGAAAAGTAAACATATATTTACATATATAAGTTCTATAATCCCCTTACAGTATCTACACTGAATTCAGTAGACGCACCACAGTACTTACTGCAGTACGGAGAAATTAGATGAGTTCCTTATTTTGGCCATACATCACTTTTAAAAGTGAAATAGAAAAAAAAGGGTGAAATCAATTATTTAATGCTCATTTATCTTTTCTATTAGGATTCTGTCACTGTGCCCTATCATGGGAGTATACAAATTCGGCACATTTTGTGAGAATAGTAATGAGAATGCACTCTGGCTCTGAAATAGTTTTAGTTTCAATGATAGATATGAAAGTTACTTGAAAATCAGCTTATAATTAGCTGAAATTCTTAGTGTTGTGATAAAAATTGGAACTGAAACATAGTTGAACATATTGGTATCAGAAGAAAATGCGGTATTGGGACTTGTCATTTGAGCGATGGTCACATTTGAACAAGCTTCTTCATGTTCAAGAAGTTTTCACTTCACTGGCACCCCCCTACAACACCACAAACAAAAAACCCCCCACCCTAAAACCCCTCACCCAAACCCCATTTGCTATTGTAGGAGTTTATTTGCATCACGTAAGGATGCAAGTATTAATACATAAGGAATTAAGTATTAATGAAGTGAGACTTAAACCATGCAAGGAAGGTCCTACATGTCCTGCTAGAAGGCAAACTTCAGTGAAATAAAATTAAAATTTTAATTTATGAATGCAAGGCTTAACAGCATGCTTCCAACAGTGAAGCTGCTAAGGTTCTCTCCTTTTCCATCTCTCTTTTTTACAAACACATCCTTGTAAATGAACACAAATTACCAGAAGAGGAAAGAACATGGGAAAAGACCCTCCACAGCCTATAAAACCAAACACAAAATGCAAAGAAGAATGAAAAAGGTCTCCCACTTATGCTTAAAATAAACTTTCCCAAAGTTTATTACACATCCCTTAGCCAAAAATCAAAACACCTTCCCTTAGTACTGCCAGTGTGTTTACTGAATCACATGGCTGAGAGAGAAGGGAACAAAGCCAATTCCGACTGTTCTTCCTATGGCACAGACAAACCTGCAGCTGGAATAAAAGAGGCACCAGGCAATCAGCTGTTCAAATGAGATAAGACAAACTCACACTTGTGGTGTAGGCGGCTTCGGGGTCGTCCTCCAGCACCCGTGACAAGCCAAAATCGGAGACTTTGCACATGAGGTTGCTGTTGACCAGGATGTTCCGTGCTGCCAGGTCCCGGTGGACGTAGCCCATGTCCGACAGGTACTTCATGCCAGAGGCAATCCCCCGCAGCATTCCAACCAGCTGGATCACTGTGAAGTGCCCATCATGCTTCTGCAAGGGAAGAAGCAACACAGCTACTTTCCATTTGTTTCATCCTAGCAATATTAACCATAGCTCTTCTTTAAAATACTTTTGTCACCCATCCAGCCAAGCTGCCCACTGCAAGCTTGTTTTTTCAAAGACTTAAGTTGCTTGGCAGTGCATCCCATCTCATCTCTCATTGTGCAGCTTATCCCCCTTTCCTCCACATTTTCACACATTTCACAATCTTCCTACTGACAACATTTAATTTCTTTCATACTTGGTTACTATGAACACCTTCCCCCAACACTATTTTAAGTACAAGAATGGGAAAGGACACAAAAATCTTCACCTATTACTCCATGGCCTCAGGAAACACGAGGCCCTCTTTTAATGTTTCAGCCTTGACTGTCTGCATTGAGGTACTGCTGTTACCTCCCTTTCGTAAGAGTTTTTTTTTTGGGAGAGTTTGTTTGTTTAAAAAAATCCCAAAACAAACTGAAAAAAGTTTGGGGCTTTAGCTGATGCTTGTTGTGCACCTAATCTCTTAAAACTAGATTAAAAAGGAGATTTGGGCTGAAACTGAGGGGTTATGTAGCTTTTCCAAAATATTCCTGGCTGATTAAGGTTAGGCTCAAACCCATGAATGCATTAAACTGCTTAGCACCTTCTGAAATCCATTGGAGTTGAACATGTAAATCAGAGTTATGTCATTAACTGTGCTTGCCCAGCTGGGCAGCCTTGCTGGGCCTCAGTTTCTCCACCTGCAGCAGTGAAGTGAGCACTTCTTTTTGTCCTGCATCAGACAGCTCCTGAATTATGTGGCAGTGGGGACCTGCAGAGAAATGTGATTACAGGCTCTTTGCCTTGTTTAGGGCTGCCCTGTCTACCATTCACAGCAGACTGCTTGCAGGAGTATTTTTGTGACCTCAACTGGCAGACACTTAGCTTCTCATGGATTATTCAGTGAGGCAGGCTTTTTATGTTAGCAGGAACAGCCAAACAAAAACTAACAACTCCTGCAAACAAGTTAATTTTCCATTTTCTCTTTCAACACTTGTAGCATTGGGCTACAGACAAATAGCAAATTCTGATCAGCTTTCAGGACATTTCTATTGCTTAGCTCATGCATTTAAGCAAGATGATTTTTATAGGGGAGAAGCTTACAGGAAGTTCAGCAAATCCATCAGATTCAGCAAAGCAACAGGCTGAACTGTATGGAGAGGCTTAGCTTTATCCCTGGTCAGCAAAGTATTTCAGCATTTCCATAATGATTCAATGATTTGGGGTCTATATTCAGCTAGTCAGGATATGAACATTTGAAGACTAAGACAAAAACCAGAAAGAAAATGGTAAAAGGAAGATCCCAACACACCTTGGCAGCTAGAAGACCGCACTGCCTTATTATACTTCTCAGCAAGATTTGTTTTTAAGGAGCCATGCTTTGTCAGCGGCCAAACAGCACAGCCACCTCCCACTCAAGCACATTTAATGATGCTTCTTTGAAACCAGCTATACACAACTGACCTAGAGCAATTTTTCCTTTGAACGTGTCAGTGTCTTGTATCAGGGCAGAAAAGCCTTTCTGTGTCTAAAATCTCCACACAAAAGTGGAGACAGCTCTCCCCAAGCAATCAGGCCACACCCTCCTTTTCTCCATCAAGGCCACCTCTGAGCAGCTGGTTCTGCAGAGGACACTGAGCTGAGGGTCAAGACACACCTGTAATGAGTCCCAAATTACCAGTGACAGATGTTTTAAATAAACTCATTCCATCCAGCAATTCAGCAAAGAGAGACAAAAGATTATATTCTCAACTACTTTAAGCTGCTTCCTGTAAAGGAAGGACATGAACTCTAGCCAATATTTTTGTAATGAAGCCACATGGGATTGGGGTTTTGCCTTTTATTTAGTAGTTCTAATTGTTCAATTGATTCAAAAATTACAAAGCTGGTTGCCAACAGTTAACATTCTTCACACTTACCATGCATGGATTACTTTTTTCAGATAACTGTAGAATTAGGATTCGGAACAAAGTGCCAGCACCTGACTTGCAAAATGACCATTCAAGCCCCTCTCTACCCCCACAACAAAGAACCAAACTAAACCAACCCCTCAAACCCGTAGATTTTACCTCCTCCTTATCCTCCTTAGCAGCTCCATTCTTTCAACAAACCTCAGAGTCATCTGCAGCACCTCCCTTAACCTTTTGTCCTCTTGGATTGTAAGCATTCATTCCTTCCTTTTTTAATTTCTGCTCTTTCAAATCTAGACCATGCTTGGCTGATTTTTCATAAAACATAACCTTTTTTCTGCTCTTTCCAAGTCTCAGTACTTGCCTTACCAGTATAGCAGTAATGTCTGAGTTTAAAACAATCTCATGCTTTTGCCATTCTCTCCCTCCTTCTTTCAAATTTCTCTGGGCTTCTGCCTTGACACAGAAAGTTAAAGCTTCTTATCTTCACCTTTAAAGAAATGACAGACCTGCTAACGTACCAGCTCCAATTTTATTCTATCCTCCTTCTCTCTTATATTTCTCAGAATCCTCTACTGCATCTGTTCTCCTCTCTCTTTTCTCATGCTTGGTTTTATATTTTTTCACTGCCAGCCTTGCAGTTGGAACAACTACATTTTTACTGTCAGCAGAACAATCTTTTCTCAATCAAGTCTCTTTGTAATCACTTCTGCATGGGTTTCCATGCCAGCTGTATCCCCTTACAATCTATAAACTGTTATCTTTCAATACATCAATTTTTTTTTTTGATGTAAGATGATCTGGATACAGACTACGGACTATATTTAACCTTTGGAAAATTCACCTAGGTCGATGAAATTATAGCAGGTAGAATCTGGCCTCTTATCTTCAGCATTTTTAAAGTCCCCAGGTACAATCCTTTCGCAACTTTCCACTATCTTGTTTCATTCACTTGTCATATAGGGAAACAAAATACTCATCTGACTGATAGGATGGTTGTTACCCAGGGCTTTATTCTGATTCCCACAGCTTAGATTTGAAATATGTTTTTGATAGGATTCCCACTGGGCTGTTAAGGGTGTTAATCAATACTGGCAGCAATTCAGACCTCAGTGGACTCACCACATTTATCCTATCATCCTATTAAATTTTAATCAAGCTTTGATGGCTTTGCAGTGTGAAGTTTTCTCAACAGCTGGGTATAGATGCAATATTTGAGTAGTTGCTCTTGCATTTTTGAAGCCCTGAAAATGTGATTTTTATTCAGCTACAGTTTGCTTTTGAAAAGCTTATGTAAGTGAAATATTCTCCTACTGTTACAGACCTTTCAAGAGCACTGACAGATAATGGGCTGGTGAAGAGGTTCAGTTACTGTAGGGGAGGAAGGAGGATATCCAGAGTTTCTCTTACTGCATTTTGCCCTCCAGTTTCCCTCTCTCGTGCCCAGCTTTGTGCTTTTCTACAAGCCTGTGGAATTTTTCTTTTTCAGAAGGCTTTTTTCCATTTCACTACCCACTAACATTTTGGAGGCATGGCCACTGGATTTTTCTGTATTGTTTCTGGAGTTCCATCTATTCCAAAATCCACTTCTTTATTTGCCAAATGAGTCAGAGCACTTTTAGGCCTTTATCCTCTGTGCACAATTTGCTACACGTCTAAATATTTTACTGCAGATTATTTAGTTCTCATTTTAGATGGAGAACAGCATTGAAAATGGTGTGTCTGTGTCTAACTTGGGTCATGTTCATCACTGACAGTTCCTGCTGGTCACTGTGTGAAAGATGCAGTTTTTGCTATGCATTTATTGTTACAATTTTACTGTGCAAAGTAAATGGTAGAACTTTGTCCTGATAAATCTTCCAAAATTCAAGTTGCAGCTTGGTATTTCTTGGAAGTGTAACTCATGCTTCAAACTATCATGTGTATCACACTAAAGTTTATATTTTTGGTACTAAATGAGGTCAACTGATAATTTCTTCTTCATTCAACTGTTGACAGAGTTCCACGCAGACTTAATTATTATTAATAGGTTCCATTAATTCAATTAAATATAATTACTTCATTTTAAATGCTAATGAGTGATCCTACATGAGGATCTAAGTGACTCTTCAACCATTAAAAATATGGGAAATCTTTTTATTATTAAAAAATATTTGCAAGACTAAGCCCTTCCAAAGGTTATTATGAGGTGCAATAACCACCCTCTGATCTGGAGGCACAAGCAAGAGCAGCCCTGTGACTTGTGGCCCTGCTTTCCTCACTCAGCTGCAGCAGGAAAGGGATGCCCTGGAACAACCAGGGGTCCCTGCCCACTTTGGTGCACTGGAACACAGCTGTCACAGAATCACAGACCTGGAAGGGCCTTTGAGCAGGGAACAAATCATCTCCCACCCTGTGTCATTCCTGACATGCTTTTATAACCTGCACTTGAAGACCATTAGGGCCATTATTTCTTATTCTGTCCACTTTATACCATATCTTATATCAGGTGCCTCCCTTGAGCCTGGCACTTGGACTGGCACAGATTTCAATTCCTCTTTGCAACTGTTTTTTATGCCCCTGACGACTAAATATCTCTCCTGCCCTTTCCTTTGGGCTTCACACTGGTTCAGTCCACAGATCTCATTTCCTTGGATACTTTTCTATTTGATTTTATTGTGGACTCTGCCCAACCACTCCATGCAGTTCCTGAAAAACTGAGGTGCATACAAGGCAGCACTCTGAGGCCCCCCCAGTGTGAAGCAGAGAGGAAAATTCACTTCACAGACCTTGCAGGGGAGACTCCTATTTGTAGATTCCATGGTGGTATTTGCCATTTGCATTTGTCACAGCAGCGCAAATGCCCTTGACCTACCCCCAATTCTAGAGTAATTTCTTTCAGCAGACTTCTGTCTGAACATGTATTTTCTGCCCTCTACTCTACAGCTGATTGTTCCAGCCACAGTGGAGTATCATGCCCTTGTCTTTACTTATTTCTAATTAATTTTAAGCTAATTAGTTAGTAAATTATTTCTTAAATTTGTTGTGATGATTTTAAATCCTAGCTCTACCCTGCTGTCAGCCTGTGCTCCTTCTCAGCTCTGCATTGCCTGAAAATTCCATAGTTTAGTTGCAGTCTCAGGATCCAGAAGTTTAAAAAAAATATGGGGAAACATGGAGTGCAGAACAACCCTACCTCATACATCCTTCCATCTAAATTCCATTCCCTTCATACAGGATGTAGCCAATGCAGCAGAAATTTCATGAAGACCATATTTCTCTAGCTGCTCACAAGGATCTCATGTGAGAGAGTTTTAAAGCCAAAGTTTACGAGATCAGCTGCTTCTCCCACAGCCACAAAGCCTGTGCCCTGCTACAAAAGGAAACCAGATCTGTTTGACAGAATTAGTTCTTGACAAATCCATGTTGGCTCGCATTTATCTCACTGTTATCTTTAAGATGCTTAGACTTTGTTTGATAATTTGTTCCAGAAATCTTACAGCAGTTGACATTAAGCTGACTGGCCTGTAATTTCTTGGCTTCTTTTTTCCTTTCTTTTAAAAGACACTCTAAATCCCTTCATTTAAAAGACACTGGCTCTGTTCTGATCTTCTGATTTCTCATTCTCGACAAATTCACAAAGGTAAAGAGCACACTGAAAGAGTCCACATTACCTTTCAAATTCTTTTTGCCTTCAAATACAAGACAGTTTGTAATAAATTTCTTGTTGCTTGGTATTAAGGATATCTATGGTATTTCATGTGTAAGTAAGAATATCTACATGTTAAAAACGCCCAGTATTTCTAACTGAACTTCTCACAGCAGCATCAGAAATGCTGTTTTATGTGTCCTTTTAGCAGGATAAAACATTCCTTGAGAACAAATGCTGGCTTTGTAGCATCAGTGACAGCTTCTCAGTGCAGTCTTAGATCATTTCAATACATGTTGCTTACAGTTTCACTGGTAAGGTAATGCATTCTTTCAAATTCACTTTCTAATTGCTCAATCTGATTTTGGTTAAAAAAAGGAAAAAATTGGTATCAGCAGTTTCCAGGTTTCTAGTGCAGGTTTTCTGTTTTACAAAATGATTTTTGAAAGCAAAATGCCACTTTTATCCTGCCAGGAAAGGAATGTGCCTCCAATAAATTAAAATGCACATGAATGCTGTGTGGGAAAGCAAAAGAAGGAATATTAGTTATGAGCTCCAATGTTGTTGCCTCTCTAAATGCAGCTAAATAATAAGTGGAACCATCAAACTTAGAAAAAGCCCCAGCTCACTCTGTCTGGTGAGGCCATGTTCGATGGATATACAACACACACTTTACAACACTGTTTCGTAGAATTTGCTACAAGTGTTCCTTTTTGTCTTCTCTCCCTTTCCCCTAAACTTGCTAAATGTGTCTGCCACAACACCTAAACTGTAGCTGAAAAAAAGGTGAGTGTGATGGCAAAGCTGCTCTGAGAATAACTTCATAACGATTACTGCAAGAAAGAGCAATATATCATAATATTTTCTCCGTCTAGTAACACTTATCTTAGCCCCTGCTAGGCCAGCCTCGAGGGATTAGAACTTGAAGCTGAATTCCAATGTTTCATTTGCTATACAGCCTGCTGCAGTTGGTGCTCTAAGGCAATTAAGCGTATCTCTTATAGACTCTTTGAAAGAAAAATTTATGTGTGGCAGCATTTTCACTTACTATGCTTGCCTGTATATAAATCTAACTTTTTTCAGCAAGTATTTTAATTTTCCAAAGTGAATGGAAACATATCAGCACCAGCTTTTGGGTAGGAAGACAACAGCAAATAGTAACATTGAAGAAAGCAAGGTGCTGCTGTGATTACCCCAGGTAAATGCATCGCTTCCTTTTACAGCTCTGAGATTCACAAAACTGGGGAAGACTGCAGCATCTTTCAAACCTAAATATTTCTGTCTGTTCAGCACACCTTGGACACTGAGCAGGAACAAAGCTCTGGTAGTCTGTAGCTATGGGAAAGTATAGAAGAATTCAGTATTTTGGTGATAGTTTTTGGTCCATTTCACATGAATCTATGTAGCCAACCACAAACCTCCTCCAAAAGGCAGCTTCCAGACATGTTCCTTTTCTATGTTTAAATCCATGCCCACACTGCCTGAGGCACGAGGAGGTGAGCACAGACCACAGCCAGCACAGAGCTCTGCAGGTATCATTCTCAAGAAGCCACCTCACCTCCTAATCACCGTGTTACTGTCTATGTGATGCTAAATCCAATTATTTTATCTAAGGATGACCCCTTAAATGGAGCTATGAAAACAAAATGGAGCAGATGAGATTTAAATCTGAATAGCCCCATGAATCTGTGAGGCACAGGCTTAGAGAGTGGGCTGAGTGGGGGACAGTGTGTCGGGATGAGAAGACCAACCTTGGGGAAAGGACTTTTGTAGGAGTTATTGCAATCACCTCATAGGCTTGGGTCCAGCAGACATCTCCAACCCACAGCAGTGGCAAACTGCCAAAGTGCTTGCTAAAAAGGTTTTGTGGGTTTTCAGCTTTTTTTCTGGTTGCTGCTTGTGGTTATGCATCTCTCCTGGTTGTCTTTCTTGTCGTACCTCCTACAGCCTGTACCAACAAGCCCAAGCAAACACTTCTGACTGCAACTAGCCTGTCTAATCACTAACATCTCTCTATCAATACAGGGAGCTGCCCTTTCAACCCTTCTTGCTTTTATTATTTGCCTCATATGCCTGCAGAATAACTGATTGCTGAGATCTCCATGACACAGGCAGGTGACTAAAACATAAAGCCCCATCCAAAGTCTGTGTGTGAAGCTTGTAACAGGAAATTCTACCTGAGTCTCCTCAGTTCCCAAGGGTTAGCCATGTTCTTTCCAAGCATAGACTTCCTCTGTGTGGAAGTTGTTGGTGTAATGCTGAAAGAGAGTTCTAGCCCCTGAGGAAATACTTAGCTGGAAACCCACATCCTTTTTCAGAGAAATCTGTCCAAGTGTTACCAGAAATGAAGCCACGTGAACATCATTTCTGGTCAGACAACTGCTTCATTGATAGAAAATTTCAGGTATACTTTTGTGGGATCATTAACCTACATGTCTCAATCTTATATGATAAAAAAACCCCACACAACACTACAAAAAACTAAGTTCCATCTCTTGTAAATGAGTTTTGTATAATTGCAAAAATAATGCAGTATTTCTGAGGAAAACTCAGTGTCAAGTGTATCCAGCAATTTAGGATGTCTGATGATGCACAATCACTGAAATTAATTACCATCATCTTACAAAATTGGTTCTAATTAGCTGATGCCTTCCCACTAGAATATCTCTGAAACAGCTTCATATTGCAAATCCATGCCAATATTTTTTACCCAAAAGCTCAAAATTGCAGCCGGCATACAGGATATTTTGTGGGGTAGGGAAGACATAATTCAGCTGAGCTTGCTGTTAAATCCATACAAGTAGCAGAAAGTGGACACTGCTCTCTGTAAAGCAAGGAAGTAAAGGCTATTAAGATGTTAGGGGTGAGAGATTAAAGGGTGGGGGGAGGCTTCTGATTCGTGGCACAACCTGTACTGCCATGAAAGCAAATATCCCACCACGGCTGTGAGGAGCGTGATGGCAAATGGAATTCTTTCTCTGGAATACCCTCACATGGTTCACCGCAGAATCTCACTTTAAATTTGTAAGACTGACCCATTTTTGCAGGCTTTTGGAGAAGGACAGATGGAATGATGTGCTAGGGAATTTTTGCTGGTTGTGGTATGTCAGGAAATATTTCTTATGGTGAGAAATGGACTTTTTTCTCCTCTGTGTAAAAACACTTTGCACTGGAACAATTGATTCCTTTAAATAATAAGAAAGACAGACTATCTTATAAGCCCTTCCAAATCCCACAACATTTGTTATAGTCACTGAACGCCTTTCATTAGGATTGCTAAAGATAAAGCCTCTCTGCTTCTTTGTATCTTCACAAAAGCTTTTAAAAATGTGGACTTATATCTGCAAGAAACAACTATTATTAATGAAGCAGCTGGATTTCTTTTTAAGTAGGTTACTTTGCAGCCATTTGCTCTGCTAATTATTAAACAGAAATGCTGACATATATCTACAGTGCTTTGGGATGTTGAATATTATCTAAAGTACATTTAAAAAGCATTTTAGAAGAATAACCCATATCTGAAGTGCGAATTGAAGCTGTAAAATAATATACATGAAAAACAGCTGCAGAAATTATTAGCTCACATTTCCCCCCAGCAGCTCTGCTTCCAAATATATCCAATGCAATGTGAGAAGCATTGCTCCACAGTAACATAATTCTGCTGATGCCAGTTTCTATTAAAGTATCTTAATAAGTAGTAACTGTTCTGATAAATGAATGCATGTGAAATAAACCTGGAATATAGATATCACACCAGAGCCATTCAGAGAAAGGTAATTCTCTATCATGAATTATTTCAGGACTTGGTTTTATTCTCTTCTATGAAATTCTGCACACACACACACGACACAGAGAACAATGTTTCAGGCCCAGAGAAATCTTCCTGGGGCACTGCTGAAAAATTGCAGAGCAGGGAAGCTGCAGATACTCAAACCAGTGGCAGTCCCTGTGCTGCAGATGGATAGAAAGATGAGTCAGAAAGGAAAGGGGAGTAATTTTAAAGAAACTACGCAGTCTCTAAGACATGGATGATATCAAACGCATAAAAATAACTTGATTTTGAGAAACCAGTGAATTCTCACTTTAACTGGTGCTGGTGTGTTTCTGACAATATAACAGGTATCTGTCATGTGTCTTGACAATGAAAAATAAAAAATTATTTGGTAGAGTCGGTGAAGAGGACAACAAGAAATGTTAGAAAAAATTACTATGGAATAATCAAAACCAAAAGGAAAGGAGAATCAGTGTCTACAGGTATCTGTGGCAATGGCTCTTATGTACTCTCAGGGTTGTATCCTTTGTTCCAAATGCTCTTCCCTTGTGGCTCCCCCTCTTCCCAACACATACTGCCTGCATGACTTTCTCCCCTCTCATGTAAATCTTCTTTCTGAAGTGCTGGGTGCTTTTCCCTCTTGCTTATTCACTTTTTCCTCTTACCAGGTCCTTTTTCCTGCTACCAAAGCATCCTTCAATCACCATCACCAAGACTTTCAAGCCACAGCTCCCTGTTGAACGTCTCTCCTTTGGGATACCCTTTCAAACAAGTTCCCAAACCCACAGGCCCCTGACTTCCCACAGCCCCAGATTTAGCATTCTGCTGGATGGAAATGGCCAGGCAGTGGGCTACTGAGGGCTGGTGTTTACTTTTTAAGACAAATCTGAAATACTTGACATTAAAATTATTCATACAGGGTCTTAGGTCAGTGAGTCTCTGGAGCATTTCCAGGGGTTCTGTTAAAAAAGAGACTATTTTAGGATAAGTTTAGCTCACAGAGGGGGTCATCCTTTCATTTTAGATTTCTAGGAAGAATTCAATACAATTTGCCAGCATATTACTCACATTTTCTGCAGCCCTTCTTTAATGTTTACTAAGGACCTTTGGGGGTTAATTAATGCCAGGACATTTCACCCATGAACTGCTTTCTAATTCAATTCGTTAAATGCTAGTAGCCATAAATATTATAAATCAATTACTGAGTATATTCTATGCTTCACCAACCAAAAAAATCATAACAGAGTATTTTTGAAGGTGATTGAGAAAAATGAACCACTTCCATAAGGCCAGGCATTTATGCTTCAATTTATCTTTTCTTTCACAACAACACAATTTGAAATACATTTTGCTAAATACAGGAACTGCTTTTGTAGAAGAAATCAATTATATTCTCAAGTTTAAAGCTTCTTTTTTTCCCAGCCGTGCTCTAATGTATTACTGTACCTCAGAAATGTACCCTGGGGAAAAGGCTTCTATTCTTCACTAAAAATCTATGAATAACATTATGTAGAAATTAATTTGTGATAAATGATTTAAAATCTTAACCTAGAATGGTGTCTTATTCAAATGTCATCAGAAAATGGCACCTCACCCGCAGGAAGGAGTCAAGGGATCCATTCTCCATGTATTCAACTACAATCATTACTGGTCTGCCTGCAAAACAGCGAAGAAACACATTAGGATTATAGACATATTATGGGGCTTTTATAATTCTAGCTGTTCTGCAGAGGTTATTCACAGCAGTTGAATATGTAAGATATTTCCAAAACTCTCATTTATATCACAAACACAATTCCCTGTGTTACTCTCTAGGAATTACTTTCTATCCTGTTTTTCTTTTTCTTACTGGATTAGCTGAATGCACATCATTCACTTTGGTGTATTCTCCCTTAAAAATGATCAAAGAAGAGCCTGCTACCTCCAAATAGCAAAACCTGTTGTGCAATATTTTGGAATACATCTGAATTAAGGCAAACTCAAATATTCATAAGCCATGTCCAAGTAAATTACAAACTGAGGGTCATAATTTTCCTCTCAAAGAAAAACATCTCAGTGACTTAGGAACATAGGAGACAGATAGAATGGGGTGTCACAAAAAACCCTCTCCTAGACTTGCTGTGTGTATGGGGTGTTTATAACCCAGCAAAGCTCTGAGTTCAGATGTTTGTAAATACATAAAATATACACAGTGTTACTCAAATCAGGGTTTTGTTCAACCAGCACAGTCCTGGGGTGGCACCATATCTGGACTGAAGCAGAACAAGACATTACATTTATTTCTTCAAAGGATATCCAAATCTGAAGGCACACTTTTAAAGTGTGTACTTAACTTAAACACCAGCTCACTGCTGGTGCCCTTTGAAAAATCACCCCTCTACAAGTTCTTGACAGGAGAGGCTGCACAGCAAAAAGGTGTTAAAAACTGTTAATATTACAAAGGAGCCATTCTAATATGCAAAAAACTAATGAAGAAAAATGTTAATAAGATTAGGAAGGCGGTGAAAGGTCTTAAAATGGCAGACTTTTCTTTCCATGAGAATGCCCATCTCTTTTGGGGTTTGTGGGAAACCAGAGCTATACCAAGAGGTGACACTGAGAGTCCACCATTTCACTTCCTCAATTCCACACTAGCTGGGCCAATATTTTTCAAACCCGAAAGAAGACTCTTTCATCACATTTTTTGTCTCTTCTGCTCAAATTATGTTTGTGATTTGTTTGGATGGATGAGAAACAAACACAGTGCTTGGGCTGATAAAGTGTAGAAGTGCATCTGGATTGTTCCAGCACAATTGTCCATTTCTGTTCACTTTGGTTAATAGTGAAAGTGTTTATTAAACTGTCCACAATGTACAACAGGCCACAGCCAGGTATTTCTCCTGAGCTGGTACAGTTAACCTGCAATTTAAACAAGTGAATGATCCATTTCTGTGTTTGTCCCAGCATGGTGACCCAGAGTTTTGGGTTCCTGGTGATGCCCATTCATGCAGCTTAGTCTGGTCTTTCTGTAGTTCCTATCAATATTCCCTCATTTCCTCTAATAAAATTGGTGATTATTTCTGTATTGACTCTCATTTTTACATCTTCAGTGAATAAAACACTTCATAGTGTTGTCACAATAGTACAATTTTTTTTTGGTGTGAAAATTCCCAGATGCCTTAATAGTCTTTTTGGATAGCCTTTGAGAAGTGTTAAGAGTTACCAGCTTCTTTCTTTTTAACTGAATGTTAAGTCTCAGCTGCTGATGTGCATCTGCTACCAAATCAATTATATTCATCTGCACCCCCTGGTTTTGCATTATAAACTTAAAAGATACATCATTTTTAAGCTCCTGGAGATCAGAGTGCTTCGAAAATTTATGTTTCCTTTAGTGCAGTTTGCTAATGATGGCTGGTTGTACAGCCCAGCCTCTTTAGTTTCAAGCACATATATGCCCTAGATTCTCTCACCTTTATCATTTCCTTACTGTCAGGGGGCTGACACCTCCACATGAAAGGGAGATCGTATAATCTAGAGAAGTAAATGAACTGCAGCCTGATGCTAGAGAATCTTACGCTGTGCAGAACCCTCTCGAGCCAGTAGTAATTTCTGAATTGTTGCAGACAATAGCATTTTTAAATAAATAAGGGTGTAAAGCTGTCTTTCAGCTGGCATATTTGGTCAGGTGGAAGTTACCCAGGAATTTCTCTTTCTAGGTAAATCAACAACTAAAACACCTGTATGGAAAATTTGCATTTGAAGAGAAGGACAAATGGAATTTTAAAACAGTGCCCCTGGTTTCCTGTGGGTAATCCTTGGGCACTCTACACTTTCCAGAAGCTGTAAGGTTCTCTAGAGGTTCACAGGCCCTCATTACAGCTTTTATGCTCCTTAGATTCATATCCTTCAACACAAATTATTTTCACACTTTGTAAATGGAACTATTAATACTTCTACATTCTTTCTCAAAATATTCCTCCCTCCAAAAACCCCCCACAACTGTACTTCCTTTTGCTCAGACCCTGTGCTCCTAGGTTAAAGTAACTATGAAATGTATTTATATGTATTTACCTGTGGATTTAAAGAAGAGATTTCAGTATTTTTTCACGGGACAATGAGGTTTTAAACTATTTAACTTGAATGACTTGAAATGACATGCCTTAACACAAAACCAGCTCTTCCAAGTGGCAGCACAGGAATGGCACTAAATACACCCAAAAAACCAGCATTTTCCTTCAAACAGGTTGCTGTATATCAGAAAATCAGCATATCATCAATAAATTTAGTCACTTAGGCTGATAGCTTCCTGTATGACTCAGCCTGGATCACTTGCCATCCTACCTAAATATTTCAAATGAAATTGAGGTGAGATTGTGTCAAGACACCACAATGTGTCATGACACCGTGAAAATAAACCTGGCTCCATCACTTGATTATCTCAAGCAAAAATCTTTAATCTGGACACAAACCTAAATTCTGAAATAATCCGGTTTTTAGTGTGACAGCACTTGATAAAAGCCACCTGATTTTGGCTGCAAGTTTAATGTATCCCTGGAGCTATTTGTGTATTCCAAGCCGGACTGTGACAGTGAAATTTTTAGTCAGTACAGTGTTTGTCTTTGGAGCACCTGTGGATCAAAAATGTCTCAGCTATTGTCAGGGTGGCTTGAAGGTACAGTAGAAAACTCCGGTACACAGTAGAATCCAGGGGGAACTTTCATCATCAAAGTGGCAGCACTGGCTCTATGGACAGTATGTTATCCTTTACAGAGCAGTGCAATTTGAGTCCAGAAAAACTTGGATGCGCTTGGACCCCTGCACTAACACAAAATACTGCTTTTGCTTTCAAGAGAACTACAAAACTGACTTTAAAAATATACAGGGAGATTTCTAAACTAGTGTAGTGTTTGCATCTAAATAAATAAAAAAATAAAGCCTGTTACTTAGATTATGAAAATTCACGTTGCTTTCATGGTACTAAGAATTCTTCATCCTCAAAACATGAACAGGAAGGAATAAATGGGAGCTTCTCAGAGAAGTCTTTGAGACAGAGAAGCAATCTTTGATTATTTTATCAAGGGGTAGGCCAATGCAGTGCTGGCAAGCACTGAATTATTTTCCTAGGATTGCTTACAGCACAAAAGATGGAGAAATGAAACAGGTTTAAGGACAAAGAGCAGTGGGATACAAATGGCAGCAAAGGCACTCCTGGGAGTGACAACACCCTCTGTCTTGGCTGCATCTCCTGGGATAGGAACACACCCAATCTCCAGTGCAAAGAATTGCCCAGTTTAGGGAAGTGTTTCCACACGGACACGGGAACAGGCTCTGGAGAAGAATCTGAAGAACTGAGTTAATTTTACAGGCAAGAGCCACACAAGAGAGGGAATGGAAAAAGAATGCTGGAAACAGTGTCAGCTGAGGGCTTGGAACCAAGGAGCTAAAAACTGCAGGCATTGCTGGAGGAGAGCACACAGCTTCTCGTTTGAATTGGGGGAGGATGAAATAAAAATGTTTGAAGATGGATTCAAGGATCTAATCAGCCAAACAAGTCAGACTTGCAGCAGTTTTAGATGCTTAGCACTGCTGGAGTGTGGAGTACTGTGAGAAAACAAACTTTTAAAGCAGAGGACTTACATAGTGTCCAGAGGCAATAGGTTTGAACCCAAAATATGGATTTTGTGACTCCGTATGTCGCACTTATAATATGCAGCACATTATAACAGATGTGTCATTTTACTACATAGTTAAAAACATGAGATAATAACTGCATTTATACATTATACACACTGTTACCCACATTCACTGTTCTCATATTTTTTGTGAAAATAGAAATATTCCCGCCCCAGAAACATGGGGGATATTGTCTAAAGCTGCTTCCCCTCCTTGCACATGGAGTAACTGTGGCTCTGGGAGATCCATTTCAGAGTTCCAGCATCTCAGAAAGCCACGCTGAACTCACAAGAGCAGTACTGGGGCTTGGCATGATGCAGGAAAAGGACAGGGATGTAATTTATTGGAACTGAGATGAATCTATGGAAGGTGCAGGGGCTGTTCACTGTTTTGAGGCAACTCCCACCTTGTGACAAGAGGCTGACTGGTTTTGACAACTTTCTCTAAGAAAGTTCTTCGCTGGAGTTCTCCCACCCAGCTGTACTGCAGTGCCACTCAAACAAAACCAGCGAAAATGACAAACAATCTGTACTGATGTCATGCCACCTCAGAATATGCTGCAATTTTGTATTTTCAATTGATCAATCTGCTTGACATTTTTTTAATAAGCAGGAATGCAAAAAAAAGACAAAAAGGAAAGCCATATATTGTCGAATAATGTAAAATACCGATTAAATCTAAAATTCACATTGTATATATTTTTAGTTCTCTATTTTTTTCCGACAACACAAGATTTTGATAGCATGCAATTTAATTGAGTGCCAGAATGATGAATAAGGAGGAGAACCTGAAGTGTCATATCAATGACAAAATATTCAGCTTGTTGTCTCCTGTTGTCATTTTAAATAATGCAGCAAAGCCTCCTTTAATGAATGTTTTATGTAAGATTAATCCTCCAAAAAGAATAGTTAGCACATGCTCCTCGTCTACAGACTTATAATGAAATCTCTAATACCAGTTATGGGGATAGATTTGTTAACATAAACACGTGATAGTCATTCTTTCACTTGAAACAGCACAGGTTGGCACCTGTTCCCTGGTTAGTATTAGAAAATATTTCTCCATCACTTCTGCAGATCAGAATCCACGTGGCTCAGGAGATCACCTCCTTATCAGGCATCTTTTCATGCCAAAGCCATGTTCTGCTGTTGGTTGCCCACTAATTTACCTCCTGCTAAAGCCAGAGAGATAAGACAGGCCCAAGCACACGGGCATGCCCTCAGTCAGGGCTGTGCCTTCCACACTCCCACAGCACTGAGAGCACCCCCAGGGAAACCCATGGGAATGCCCAGGCCTTGGGAGGCACTCCTGGAGCTCACCCCTGCTCCAGTCATTGCACATCCCTTCAAATCAGAGAGCCACTGGCCATGGCACTGCAGCTGCTTCTCTCCTGTCACGACTAAAAATGCATTCGTATGAACTAGAAAGGAATTAATTTCAGTGAATAAAAAAATACTTTTTCACAATACAAAATGGGTGGAGGACAAAAGAAAGAAAGAAAACTAAAGATTATGAAAAAAAGCAACCAAAAATAATTCTGCCACTTCACAGTTTTGGTTTTGCATTGTTAGCCCACATCAATTCACATGAAGCCAATGTGAATTTTACTGCAAGCCACCCCACTTGAATTATTGATTCACATTACAGAAGGCCCCTGACTAAGACCTGTGTCCAAGCAGCCTCAGAAAATAGAAGTTGCAGTTCCAAACTCCTGCCTGAGAGTTCAGAAGGCAGAGTTTGCAAACAGGATAGGATAACATATTTACATCCTGCTGCCACAGGAAATCACATAGATATAACCTAGTTATCCTGCTACTAGTGCACTTTGGATTTTCTCACGTCTATATACCACTTCTCATTAGTTAAGTTAGTTTAGTCAGGAGAAGATACTTCTGTAAAATCAATTAATAACAATACAAAATACACGAATGACCATAAGATACTGTTTAAATGTTAATAAGGTATGGCCACACTATGTCAGCTATCACTGACACCTGAAGATTTATTATATCCACACAGTCTGAAAATACTTCATAACATAAACCTGTTCTCTGAGGTGTTTTCCTGTAATTAATATATTAAATGCTTTTCCACTTGCTACCCTGTGACCCACTGGAAAGAATTTATGCCTGTTGGTGTGTTTTGGAAGCCAGGGAAAGTCTGTATGTATATTTATAAAATACCTTTTCAAACCTTCTGGCCCTCCCCTCTCCTGGTCCCTCACATGACAAAGGGAGAATGTGCTTTGGACAACAGGAATTTGAGCAGTCCTGCTGCTCCTGCAAGCCCTAATCCACATCAATCCTTCAGTGTGCCTACAGAAGATATTCTGGAAGATTTTGAGGAAAGGAAAGTGGAACTGGAAAGAGAAAGCAGCTGTGTTGTTTCCATTATTTATTTTCTGATCCTTATCTTTCCATGAGAGAAGCAAGTGGAATGCAGGAGAGGGTAAAACCAGAAGAAACACACTTTTTTTGTCACTGCTTGGAGGTTGGGTAGGTGAGTGAGAAATAATGGCTGAAATTATATTACAGAAATACAAAAAGTGGCATAAATTTTAAATTTTTCTCCTTGCATTTATACTTTCCAGACATATCTTTGAAAAACAAGAATTGAATTTCTTCAGGTTTCCATCTGTTGGGTTGCTTATCTGTATCATCTCTTTCTACATATTTATTAGCATTACAAAGACAATATGGATGAAGAAAGTTCAGTTTCATTCCTGCTGCTTATATTTACATGGATATTATAAGCAGAAATTAAAAAAATCCAACACCTTTATTAGGGTGAGAGGGATTATTTGAATTCAGCGGTACAGATGGGGGAGAACAAGAGCTGGTGTGTTGCAGATCAGTTCTGAAAGCTGCCATTTAGGGTTTAAGGAATGACAAAATCACGAGTCAGAAGAACGAACAGCGCTCAAGGATTGCATTTTTGACCATCCTGTCTCCAATCCTAGGTTATATCATCCCATTTTAAATGAAGAAACCACAGCACTGAAGGCCTTTATCAGTGTATAAGAAGGAGGTAGAAGGTAGAATAGTTTCTATACAAGAATAGACAATTTGCAAAAGACCAGCCACAAAATATTTTGGCCACTCAGTTTTAAATTTATTATATTCCAGGGGAAAAAAACCACCCCAACTTGTTAATAGAACTGATTCTGGAAAAGATTTATATTGATTGATATGTGACTTAAAATCCTAAAAATTCTGGCACTTTTGCTTCAGCCCTGAAGCAAAGAATAAGAGAAAAAAAATCATAACATATAACACATTCTGTTCAGACTCAGTTTAAGAGAGATACTTTTGCCCAGTTGGATTAACCAAAACAATTCACCTCAGTTATTTTATAACTGAAATTCAGCATATTTCACTTAATCTAATGACATCTCCCCCCTGAAGTTCCTCAGAGTTCATTGCAATCCACATCCTCCTGTGGATAGAGCATGGGATGTTCTTTGGTTCAGAATTAGACCACAGAGTCTGACTGCATCAATGATCACTTGCCCTCCTGACCCCGGAGCACGTAAAGGAATTTAAACAGTGTGAAATCTGTGCATTGGGGGCTTCTGCTCTTCCATATTCAGCCTGCCATGATTCATAACAAGTTCTTAGGGAACACAAGAAGCAAATCCTACTTAATCTCTGTTGTGAATTTACCTGTTATCATAGGGGCATTACATTTAGAAGCTGTAAGCTACAATGTAAATTTGAAAAGGAGCAAAATTTTAAAAAAAAGGCCTACATAAGGTTACAATGAAACAGGCTTTTGTGTTTTCATAAGCATAATGACATGGTTACAGTATTATTTCAATCCTATTCTAAAATGTCATTTGTTGTTTATTCAATATTATACCTGATTGTGAAGTTTGTAAGATACTGACATGACTTCAGGATATCCTTTGTGTATTTTTACTATTTAAACATGTCCTCATTTCCCTTTAGTCTGCATAAAGATTAAACTTCTGAGATACCACTGAGCTATAAAAAACTCATGATCCACCACTCTTCCTTTATGAGCAAGGCATCATTTCTCATTTCCAGAAGTAGTGGAGGCCACACATCAACACTCCTGAAGTTGCTAAAACCCACAAACGGAGCTCTGGCTGTAACGTGTGGGTTGCTAAATCCAAAATTAAGAAAACAGAACATCACAAGTCAGGACTCCAGCAAATACATGATGCCCTGGACCTAACATTGTGATATTTTTGTGATCTCCTGAGGTTTTTTTCATTTCTCTTTGAGGGTTTGTACCTTCAGGACATGAAGGCACACACTGTGTGCCTTCTCCCTTCAGTTCTAATTCTGACCGTGAACAAAAGTCAAGAGCTACAATAACGATGGGCCAAGCAGCCAACTTTGGATGCAGAGTTTTTAGACAAGCATGTACAACTTGAAGAAAGAAGAAAAATATGCAAACTTGTTGATACATGAAGAATAAACCCCAAAGCATTCATCTCCCGTAACGTAACTCCCATAACTGGAGACATCTCCATAGCTGGTAACAGCTTGATTTTCTTTTCTGAGAAAGAAAAAGGCATTTCAAGGGAAAGAGCCTAATTTTCATAAGTGAGTGTCACAGATACGAGTCTGTACAGAACTGTCTACTCTTCACCAATTGCATAAGCCACCTAAACAGGCTTTTAAAATACGATTGTGTAAAATCCAGATTTAGGCAGATAATTTCCCATACTCAGTATTTTGGGCCTGGGAATGTTCCTTCAGCAAGTTGAATTTAGTAAAGGCGCACCGGCTTCCTACCTAAAAGAAACCAAAACTATTTACACATTATAACTGTTTCTCCTGCTTCCCACCTCACAAAAATGAACCAATTCTGATTCTGCTTTTACATCCAGTGTTTCACCACTGGCAGAAAAGGGAGTTCGGGTTTTTTTCCCCTTAATCTTGAAACAAAGAAAAGCTGTGGGCAGCTTATTTACAAATACATTTCGGTGTGTATCTGTTGGGCTCTTCCTGCTCTCTATGTATTTCTGCTCCTGGTAGTAAGGAACAGCAACTTGCTTCAACTCACATGCTTGTTACAATAAATTTCCACATTTTCTGTAGCCAGATTTTTAAAATATGCAATAGTAGTGTATATTATGTAAGAATGACCATATATGCAAATAATTTTTTCTGAACTTCTAGGATTTAAATATTTGGAATTGTTTACCATGACCATCTGTGCATGAAAAGAGATATTTAGCAAGGGTGGAGAATGAAAACCTCCTTTTATCACATCCTGCACTCAGAGCTTAATCCCAGTTTCACAGTTCAAGCTTAACCCTAATCGACCAGCACAAAATATGTTTCTTTCAGTATTAATGGTACTTGCTGCTCATCCTTATTTTGGTTCTGAAGTACACCCTGCCTGCCTAATGGAAAAGTCCATCTACATTTGAACTTCTGTTCTCAGAAAATACATGCCATTACGTATTAGTTGTAGAGCTGATAGGCTAAACATTCCAGTGGAATAGCACTGAGGCTGGAAAGAATAAACTGGAAGAGACATTTGGCTCAGGTATCCCAGGAAATGCATATGCAATAGAAGAATCCATTTTTTAGTCACTGAGAAAGGATTAGCAATTTTCATTTAACAACAAATACAGCAGTGTAGGTGCTGGAATTCAGAGTAGCAAAAAATGCATTAACTGGGAAAAAAAAAGTTACTTTTCTCATTATTGGAGGACTACAATTGTAGTTGAATTCACTATGTACAATTGCTCCTTGATGGTTCTTGCTGAGTAATTTTGTTCAATGAGGGTCTGTCAATACAATTTGCTTTCAAATGTCAGTTTATACAATATCAAGAATAATGGGCTCACTCCGGTGCGCTTGGAAATTGTAATAAAATATTAATTTTGGGCAAAAGAAAACTGATAATCATCTAGTTTAGTACTCTACAATTATGCCTGAGTCTTTTTGAGGAGCTCTGTGTAATAATTGTGAACATTGCAATGCGTGTTAGACAAAGAGCCATAAATAACGAGGCAGTAAAACACTGAAGTGGGAATATCCTGTGTAGAATGTACTTTTTGTTGAAGAGGAGTCCATGACTGCAGTGAGCAAACCATCCTATATCACTTCCAAGTTTCTGGAAAGCAAGTGCACCCTCAGTTTCTGGCATGTAATATATTTTTTGATGTTCACAAAGGTGGGTTGTTTCATCAAGCCAGATTTCTTGGCTTCTATTTTTCCTACCATGTCAAGGAGCTGGATAGTTACCCACTGCAAATTAAATTGTAGGAAATAACTGATGCTCACACTTCATTGCAAAAGTCACATCAGGATACTTTCACAGAAGCTTCAGAGAGGGGCTCTGTGAGTGGAACCGGGGGCAATGGTCCAGCTGCTGACCACGTGGGGAGATGATGTTCACAGAGAGGTGTTTATGGCAAGAATAATGCTGATGGTTCTCCCACCTCTCCTGCTAATGCAGTTTGAATGCTGAACAGTCTGAAGGAGAGGTCTGGCTAACAGGAACTTTTCCACAGCTTCTCAGAGCCCAGTACCCATCTCTAGTTCTTGTTGACAGAAAAACTCAGGAAAGGAGTTTAACTTGAAAGGAACAGTAGGAGAGGTATTTGCTTTCCCTCCTTTCCTCTCCAGCTCAGCAAGCTGAGCAATCTGTCTGGCTCTTCAAAGACAGCAGCACACCATGAAGCTTCCTGCCTGTAACTTCTGCCAGGCAACACAAGTGGGCATTTACACAACAAACCCTTCACACATCACTTCAATCAGGAGCTGCAAGAGAAGTGAGCTAAGAGTTTCCCCAAAGTGGAGCAAAGAACAGGTTGTTTAATTTGGAAGAGCTGGAATTTGAGGGGAGGGATGCAGCTCTGGTAATTTATAATTTGGGTTTTCACTACATGTGAGTGTTTGTGTGTGCGTGTGTCATGAAGGAAGCTTCCACAGCTTGTGCCAGTGTCAGTGTGATGAGGGAGTGGTTTAAGAATTCTATTTAATACATGCAAGGCTATCACTTGAGAAAAAGTACTTACTGCTCATGTGAATCCATCTGTCAGTGCAGCCCTGCATCAGCTAAGCCATGTCAATTTGTACTGCTAACAGGTGGAATAACAAGAAATGAAGTAATTTGTGGCATAAATGATAGCTAAATCAAAAGGAACCTGTTGTCTGCAAATGGGCTTTTTTTTGCAAGAATCTAGGATAGATTCTGGAGGCCTGCTTAAAGCTTTGCTTCTAGTGAAACTGCTGTACAGCAGTGACAGACTTCTGATGTAACAATCAAATATAAGCACTATTGCATTGGAAGTTATGTCTACATAACCTACATTCGAGACAATCTATTGATGCAGAAAGGTGTAATGCTTCATTCCAGCAGCATAAATTAATCTTTAAGTTGGCTAAATGAGGGTACCTTTCACACAAGAAAATCTCTGCACAGTGTAAAAGCAGACACCAAATTACACAAAACTGAACATCAGCTGTCAGTGCAATGGTAAAAGAAATACACTCCTCAACTACTGAGATTAAAGTAGAAAGGGAAAAAAGAAAACCAACAGCTGCATTGCCTTGCCAAGCTGTTTTCTAGGTACTTATTTATAGCTGGCTTTCTAGTTTAGTTCTGTATTTCATTAAAACATTTGTGGTGAATTTTGTAGGAAAAAAAAGATATAAAAGCATTTTGTCTTTAGTAAGGAATAAATTTTCTGAGTATTTGGAAGGGAATCTGCCACTTAGCTTGAGTTAAAGGTTTTGGTAAATAAAAAGCATCTCATTATCTTAGTTCCCAATGACCCTAACAGCAGAATAATGCTGGCATTTTAAGTCTCCCATGTAGTTAAATTAACTGAAATCTTACACATAAGCAAAATGTGAAACAATTAGGTTATAATTCTGCAGTTATTAAATGCTAAGTACCTCTGTTAGGCTTATGAAAGCTACTGTCCAACATAAGCCCAAACATCTCCACTGAATCATGCACAGCAAGAGTCAGTTCTGAGTCTCCTACATCCCAGATCAGCACTACCTTGTCAAAATTTGTTTTCAGGGGGGTTTGTTTTTTTTTTTTAAAAACGCGTGGTTTTTTTTTGCTCACATGTAAAGCAAAGGGTTCTTATTTGCTTACATGTGAAGCAAAGCTGCTTTTAGCAATTTAGAAATGGAAAGGGCATTCCCTGGTCATCTCTGATCCCAAAAGAGGCAATTCAGAATTAGAACCGTGGTTAATATAAATGTAAATACGATAAGAAGAGTTAAATAGCAGCACTACATGTAAAATTATTGGGATGCATCTGTTAACAGCAATTTCTGGCCTGCACTGCAGTTTCGTGCCACATGACCCCCCCACATGCATTCTTTCTCAAAGGAACACATCTCAACCATTGGATTTATCACAGTTCTTCACTGGCTTTCAGCTACCTGACAATCTTCCCTTTCTGTGGGTTTACTGCTTGGCTAATTTTTTTTTGTTGCTTTTGATGTGATCTAACAATAACATTTATCTCCATTAACTTGCTAGGATATATGTTACACATCATGTAGTTGCATTTCCATTTTTACAATGTTGCATCAGATTGAATCAGAATTATTAGTAAAAGACATTTAATAGCAAGGCATTATGAATGAGTTTCATTAAACAAACTACATTCAAAAGTTCTAAGTCCATAAGATCAAAATCTTTACAAGCACTCAGAAAACAATAGTCCTGAGGATCTTACAAAATTAACTGGTAGGTAGGGAGGTAGTTGAGAAGCCAGTTCATGAGTTTGAGGCCATTTGTAATTTAATAGAATCACTGGGATGCTCTACATAACACTGTGTTCAAAACAGAGAATTTTATGGGGCCTGAAGTATTTCCTCTTTGACAGAGCTGTTTGGTTGCAGATACCTAAGGGCTATTAAATACTCTGAGATATCCCATGGAGAAAAAAATATGGAAAGTAGTTCACAAACTGTCGACAAAAGAAACCCAGTCATAAGAAAAGACATCAAAGTTGCTGAGAAGCTTCTATTCAAAGAAAGCAAACAAAGAAATAATAGCACTTGAAATAAAAAGAAAAGTAAGAATCATCTTCTAATTAGAATTATTGCAGTAGATAAGATGGGGCACAGAGAAGTACAATAGTTTCTTTTGTATAGCAAGTCAGTAACATTATGTAATTTTCCAATTTTCTCCCTCTTTTTACCAAAAGAGAATTCTTTTATTTCACGAAAAACTTTTAAGTAACACTACAGATAATGCAGGATGTCCAGAAAAGATACCAGCCTGACATCAGCCCATGCACTGATCCATTTTTGCACAGAAATATGTAGTTTGGAAAGGAACTTTAATTCAGTTTTAATTATAGTTATATGTATTTATTCTTCGTTTATAACTTTTGATGGAAGATGGTGTTTAATGGCTCCAGAAGAGAATGGATAAACACACACAGCCTGTCTTGGAAAGGATGCCTCTAACCTGTCCTCACTCATTTAGAGAATTATAGGAGTTCAAATCATGGTGAAAATGATTTAAAAAAAAAAAAGGCAGTTTTCATGAGATATAAGTTGCAACTACCAAAGCGCACAAAAGATTCAAACACAAAATTAATACATAATTAAGTTTTCTCTTTCCAAATTTGTTTTGCCTCCATGTTTTAGCAAGGAAGTATAAATTTTTAGAGAAGAGTCACAGAGCCACACAAATTCTGAAATTTTACAGTGGCATTTTTAAAGTTCTCTTTCTTTGGTGCACATGGACATGCTTCATGAAATGGATGATTAGAGGATACCAGGTCTTCTCTGCTAATATTTAGGTTGGCCACTTAACTACAGACCAGTTTCCCTCACAATTTCTCCTACGCATCGATTCAGGAAAATGGCTCGTTCCCAAAAAGTTACTGTCTTTTCCATTTCCTTTTGGTTTGGCTTTTTATTGGAAGGGACATCTGATCTCCCAACCAACACCAAATTTTATTTCCCTGAGATGTGTGGAGAGATGGGGCAGAGAGTGAAAGAAAAAAATTGATGTGTGGGAATAGGCTGGAATACCTACCAGAGGAAATGCTGGGGGGTAAAGATCCACCCCCTGCCACTGGATGTGAGGCCAGGATACTATTTAAAAATCCCGCCCTCAGGAATCTCGAAAGAGACTTCACCCCAATGGTCGGAAAGGATCCTTGCAAAGAAATACAAAATGATCATTAATCAAATGACTTGTTCTCTGGCTGACAAAAGAAGTTGACTGTTTAAAGAAAGAACAACCAAATCTCTGCAGAGCTAACAGTGGTTTCGTGGGAACAGATTTCATAAAAAACAGTTGAAAGCCTTTGTTTGCTTTTTAACCAAGTCATACAATACACAGCTTTAACCAGAAAAAAGGCATAGCTTGCAAATGGAGAATTCCAACACTTCTAGAAGGAATAGAAAAATTTGGTGTTTCAACAGCAAATTGCGCCTGTGGGATACTCATAACGCATTCCAAATGACTCCACCACAGAGGCATGTTACCATTTTGTGTTCAAATCAAAGACAGACCAGCAGAGGTGAAGCTATACCAGCACAGCTGTTTAACACCAGTATTTTAAAGCCACCTGACAAAAGTCACGTCAGGCAAGGGGCAAAGGGGAACCAGAATTTGCAGCTTCTGTCACACCTCCCAGCCCCTGTCAATATAATGATACAGGCAAAAACCAGGAGTATGGATGATGCCTGACGACTTTTAGATATTTTTCATATATTTGTAACTTTTTGATTTTAGGCAACATGGACATGGCCCCTTTCTGCTTTGCTCTCACCAGAAGCTCAACACATTTTATGCTTTCAGTATAATAAATTGTATATTCTTCTCATCGCTTAGATGTACAATTTTATTCCTGGAAACAATGATTATCTCATCCACCTCTTTTAAAACAAATACTTGTGACATATCTACTATAGTGGTGAGAAATGAAGATGCTTTAGCATTTGAGCCACTGTTTCAGCTTTCAGCATTTGTACAGAGATCTGCAGACATAATTTCAACTTCCTCATGTTAGTGCTCAGTGAGTGCCAGCATCAAAGATGGATCTGAAATGACAGCTTTGCACATCTCACTTAAAAACACAAAGTCAAGATTCTCCCACCTGGCAATAAATCTAAACTGACAATCAGAATAATCTGTGTATTTTTGCAAGTGCATCAAGCAAGCATCCATCCAATAATTAAGGCAATGGCAAGTTTGTTTTCCTCACCTTGCAGGTATTTCATATTTGTTCTTTGAAGAGACACAAAGCATCTTGATCTTTGTACATAACAAGAAAAATAAATGGTCCTCAAGTTGGGATTTTTTTTCCCACTAACAAAAATACAGTGAGGAAAATTTACCCTCAAAACACACATTCACTTGCTGAATTTAAAGTAGCCTAAGAGACCTTCGAGTTTTTTACTTTTATTTTCAAGCAAGAGTTCTATTGTTTCTCTTCAATCCAGCTGTCCTTTAAATTTGTTAATTAGACATTGTGCAGTCTGTGGAAAAAGAATTAATTCAACTGGTGATCTAGATGCAGTACTTTTGTATCTGATGGCTGAAAAAAGTTTTCCCTCTGGACACTCCAGAGAAGTCTTTGGCCTTCCTGTAAAAGTGTTTCCAAATTCCATGGCTTTCACTTTTAAATATTTGCAGAAGTGATCATGGACAGACAGTACAGAATGCGATACACAGAAATCCAATTTTAAAATGGAAATTGTTCCATTAACTCCAAGATGTTTGGTACTAAACAGCATCTTAAAACATAAAGGCTAAATAATGAACATATGAAGACTTCCCAAATAGAACATTGCTCCTCTGTTTCAAAATATGAATTATACCAACCATAAAGTACAGCCACTGACTCACACCCCATATGTACAGACCTTCAGAAAAGCCAAACAGCTTGAGCTTCACCACTGACATTCTCTTCTATTTAAATGCTGTTAAATGGCAAATAACTCCAGTTTCCTAGCAGTCCAATGTTACTTTGTTATGCAAAGTAATGAAGACAACCCCAAATTTATTTCACTCATTGTACATATTCAGAAATAAAAACAAGGAGCAGTGGATTTTAGAGCAAGTAAATCTGTGAATACTAAGAACAGAGCTAGAGGGCTAAAATTATTGAGGTTTTATAACCAGCAAATAACTAAAAGAATACGTATAAATAACACTTTTCTCTCACACTCAAAAGGTAGGATTCAGTTACTTAAGTGTAAATGCTTTATGTCATTTGAGATGCTCTAAAAAATCTGAGACATTCCCAACTGAGTGGCAGACATGACACAATCTGCAGGAGATTTCCACTCTGAACGTGGCAGTAAGAGGCAAAGCAGCAGCTGGATATTTAAGAGCAGGCACTGAGTGTCATTTTAGGCAACTGAATCCCATCCAAACAGTCTCCTGTCACCTCAGAAGTGTCTCTGACTAAGCAGGACACAAAGTTACAAGAACAAGACCTCATTTAATCTCTTGTAGAAGTCCACCAACAGTTTCTGAAAAGGACAAAATTGATAACATTCAGCCCTGACCATTATCCATCAACAAAAAAATGCAGACAAATGAGAGGTTAAAACTTCATTCATCTTAAAACATGCATGGTCCTAAATAAAATTACAGCCCCAGAATGAACAGACAGGTGCTTTTTTTATCATCTGCACAATGTGAACAGGGTTTGAGACTCGATTACATGACTTCATATTAGGGAGGTGATCATCCCTGCAGGTAAAGCAAATTAATTCTTGTTAAGCCACATCAATCACCACCAGATGGACAGACCTTTGATAAGAGCTTTGGGCATTTACAGTAGTTTAGAAGTTAGTCAAATATTTACATGTTTGCATAAACATTCATGAAATATTTGAATGAATCACACAGAATCACAGAATGTGTAAGGTTGGAAGGGACCCCTGGAGGTCATCTAGTTAACCAGATTTCTTGAGAAATGCCATTCTCTCAGTGCACATCATACAGAGATTCGTGCTTCCCATCAGCTCTGCTGTTTGCTGCAAAAATTAACACTCATTTTTGCAGTGGGTGCACTCACACTACTGGAGAAATCTTTTAGTACAAGATTCTAAACTGGGAAAAGGAGACAAGAATATTAAGCCATGATTCTTCAGTGCCCTCAAATGCAGTTGTTATTTAGCAGTTTACAGTCATGGATTTATTGAGGAGAAAACCCCAACCTCTCCCCACTCCATACACACTATGAATATTGTGTCACCTTAACATGGAAAACATATTAGTTACAATATTAGTTGGAAAAGTGCATTGAAACTGCAGAAATATATGGCAATACTTGAAATAGCTGACAGTTCATGAAGTATCCACCACTTTCTGAGTCCTGTGATACCAGTTTGTAACTCAGTGTAAATTCTTCTGTTTCACAATAATTAGAGCTAAGTGCCTGTGCTCAGAGGCAGTGGGGGAGTACTGAATCAATTAACCTGCCTTCCACCTTCAGCTGTTTTTCCTGAGGGAATATCATCCCACAAATTGCAGAATTTGATAGGGAAATCACTAGTATAGCATCCTACATTGGTATGGGATTAGTAGGATATTATCCCACTGAGCAGAAGGGCAGGAGTAGGTGGCTGGGCAAGGGAAATCCATATGCTTAGTTCAGCTCCAGAGCACAAACATTAATTCACACCCACTTATTGGCACCGCATGGCCACAGCACGGCCAGCCAGGAGGAACAGCCACTGCTCCCAGACCACATCCCATGGCTTTGCAGCAGGGACAGAACTGTGCCCTGTTCTTTGTCACTGCTGGTTTTCATTATTTATTGCACTTCAAAACTTTCTGCGGGTGGAATTGACCACTTCAGGTGCTGTGCACTTCTGAGCACCTAACAGCTACGAATTCCAAAGCAGCTCTTTGGCTGCTTAATTTAATAAACCGGGATGAGAACTCCTAGACAGGTCACAATTAACTTCTGTTATTTTTTTTTTTACAAGTACCATCTCTTTATTGGCACCATCAAAAGAAGACTTTAGTCTGCTGTTCTTTTTCCATGGATTTTGTTTTGAAAAAAAAGGAAAAATGTACAGTTAGTGTATTTAATGTAAAAAAAACCCCATTGCTATCTGTTTCTGTATAGTCAGTTCTCTTCATGCTTTCCATGCAGGGATTGTAAAACCCAGCAAAGACAAAGTTCTCGGGAACTCTGCAGATGAAGGCTTTGGGGAAGTGAGGGCTATAAGGAGCTTTTGCATTGTGTTTGGCAGGAAGCAACCTGCTGCTTTCACTCCAAACTGCATTTTCATGCAGGCTGGGCTGAACATTTAGTAATAAAATACTGGAGGACAGAATGCACAAAGAGTTTTCTTGCTTCTGCAGAGGGGAATTATCCAATTTTATCGCTCAATGTCTGAGAGAAGACTGACTTCTGTTATGAGCACTTTCCATTCTAAAATACAACCTGTTTTTTATTGCTACTGGTGTTTCCTCAGGGAAGTTAGAAGAAGGGTTAGAACATTTTTTCCAAAATATTTGAAATATATCCATTATGGAAACTACCGAAGACCAGTTGACTTTTCTTTCACATGATTTTACTGATTTATCCTTCCTAGACCACCAGGAATGGCACATAGCTTCATAATCTTTTATGAGGGAACATATGGAAGGTTTTTATAAGGAATGGCTTTATAAAACTTTGAAATTATGATGTCAGATTACAATTTTTAGAGCACTCAAAAGGTTTGACTTGCAATGGAAAGAATAAAAAAATCAGAAGCAGGGAAAAAGTTTATCCCTGATGAATTTGTTGGATTATGTTTTCAGTACATTTAAAAATTATAAACTTTTTTCAATACAGTAATCTGGAGATTTAGAATATGTTCTTAATTTATTTTAGAGCTTTTTGACACATGAAAGCAAAGTAAAGGGTGATAGAGAGGTATGCCTAAATTTTTACCCTAATAATTCATATGTCTTGGAAAAATCTGATTTTCAAGATCACTAAATAATATTTTGCAATAGACATCATAAAATATCAGAGCATAACAAGAATTGACTGAAATTACTGTGCTTAACCCTTACTGAAATCACAGAACACAGAATGGCTGAGGTTGGAAAGGACCTCTGGAGGCCACCAAGTCCAAGTGAACCACATGAAGATTTCCATTACCTTGCAAATAACACAGTGAAACTCCTGAAGGCTGAATTCTGCTCTAGGGTACCTACACCAGTAAAACCAAACCTGCATCATGCTGTGCAGAGGGAGATTTATACTCTCATGTTCAGCAGCAGATTTTCAAAGGGGTGGTCCCATTTTGTTTCCCCAGATTCCACCAGAGTAGTCGACATCATACCCACAAATAATTGTGTCACTCCTCCATGAACGTTCAGGAACTCATAGAGTCCTCTGTCTTTTCCTGGTGTCTGGATTATTTATTTCCATGCTTTTTGTGTTTACTCTTGTTTGATTTTAACTCTGAATTTCCTTCAGTCTACTGGTTTGGAAATAATAAAGCATTCCTGTGCTTTGGCCTAATTTCTGAGGACTACACAATTCTAGCCCAGCTCTTGGGGAACGTATTTTCCAAAGTCCTGCTTTTCTATATCAAGTTGCCCAATTTCTGCTCCAGATTTAAATGTACAGGGTCTGTCTGGAAACATGAAGACGACAAACACTGGGCAGGGAAAAGCCGCTGTTCAGGTCTCCAGCCCTGATGAATTTAACCTTGAGATCCTTGTGAAAGACAATGCTTCCCTACAAACCTGAACTCTCATTTCTTTGCTGGCAGATGGGAATAAATCCAGAGGTAGGAATATTTACACAGAATGAGACTATTTTAGAAAACCCCAATTATAACAACTTTTGGCTTTACTTATGACTTCTCTGGGACAAAAAGCAAATGCTGAAAGAAGCTTACAGTTCCTAAGGAGGAACTGATGTAAGTTACAGAATATTTGGGGAGAATATCAACATCTAATTTAATTTCCCTTGCTGCTTCTAGACAAACAGGTGATTTGGGGGTGGGAAATGAGGGAATTGCTTGAAAAGAGTTCTACAAACACTACAGGCATTTATTTTGTGATGTGTTAAATGTCAATGCACACTGAAGTTCTGGTTGCTGGGAAGATTGGTGTGACAACATTAATATGATTAAGGCTTTTAACAGCAATAACAACTGCTCTGTTGAATCATCTTTGTAGTCTTAATGGAACAGTAATTGGAAATACTGAGCTTCTATGGGATAAAACAATGTATGCTTAAGCTGTCTATTAAATATTTTTCAGTCCTGCTAAACTGAAAATAGCTTTAGCAGAATGCTAAATAAGAACCTGAAATCTTTATGTGTTTATAGGGATGTACAATACTCAGGACACTGCTACAAGCGCTGTATGCTGTACATTTGGATTCCATTATTATGCATTCATTATCAGATGGAAACAAAATACTTTAAAATTACAGTTTTTATGACAGAAAAAAAGAAAGCCCACAATATCAGCCAAAACCTTTGTGATTCCATTTGTATACATCATTATTTCAGGGAATTATTCATCCATAAATAATTAGCTACATTAATTCCATTTCAGTCATTTCTTCATCATCCATTTTTTGTTATTTTGGAAGAAAAAAATCCTGGGTAAAATCCTAAGGTAAAATCCTATCACATGAAATTCTTCATCCTTTAAGATAGGAAACTCCCATGTGAAATGTCGATGGGGTAAATGGGATGGTTAAGAAGTTCCAGGGGCTTTTAAATTTTCAGCTGCCGATTTTCATGGTACTTCCACAAAAAGAGAGAGATTTGGTTTTAATTTTGTACTTCATGTTTAGAAATTCCAATAAGTTTTAATTTAATGAGTGGAACAGCTTTTCATGGGTGACATCTGAAGATGAATGTGTTCATGCAGCCTGCTGTACATTCTGCAGTTCTGCAGCTAAAACTCTAATTTTCTTCTCTTTTAGCCTTGCTACCCTGTTACAGTATGAACCAGGGCTAGGAGACAAACACCTTTTAAACAATTTTCCCCACTTTTAGACAATAATCAGTATCACTGAAAAAGGCTCACTGTGTTCAGTAAAAAAAAAAACCAACCCTTGGGGCTGAGTGATTTTATGTTAAACAAATGTAGGGTATAAACTGAGGATTCCTTTCACTATTCACATTCATACCATTCACAATTCACTGCACAGTAATATCAGTGAAATTAAGTCCACAGGTTTGATTTCCTTCCTTGTATCAAACACCAAGTGGCTTCCTCAAATAAGTGATGCCGGGATTAGAAGTGGAAAGATTGCTGTCATTCCCATAAGTGTGACTTGGAATGAGCTCTTTGATTAGAAGTGCATTAAATGCTGGCTTAGATTTAAAAATGCGTATGTTAGACAGAAAATCCTCTATGCCTCTGCTCAGTGAAGGTGCCCCAGTCCACAGCTGATAAACCAAGACAGGCTGTGGGCAGCTCCAGTATCTCTCTGACGGGCTGAGGCACACGCACAGGAATTCTGTCTTCTTTTTTGAAAAATGCTGCTGACCAAAGAGAATTAGCTGTGCTTGCTAATTATCTCCTTGTTGATACCAATGCATTCAGAGGATTTTCTCTCCAGCTCAAAGACCACTTGGTAAAGTGGCCATGTGGTAAAACCTCTCTCATCTCATCTGCCTTGTGCTGGTTTTGGCAACAGTGACTCTGGCAGGATGGATGTTGGGCAGTCATTGTTTACTTAGGCCACAAAGTCACATTTTTCAATGCTTAAAAAGGCATTCATTGGAAGTTGGAAGTAAATTGCCAGTCTTACCTAGAACACTTGTGTGCTGAAGAATGTGCTCAATTACAGCTGAGAGGAAAAAAGCAGAGAAAGGAAAGAGGGAAGACTCATTTCCAAAGCAGGTAAATTAATTATTGTCAGTCTAGAGAGATATTAACAAGTTTCTGTTGTTTCAGGAAGAAATGAAATCAATTATGTGAATTCTAGCAACAGTACAGTGGTTTGTTTCAGATTTTTATTATTATAAAAATTCTGAACTATCCTTCTCTAGATAAAATATTGAAGTGAAATCATTATCAGCTAAACTTATTTGCTTCCAAATTTTATTCAGCAGAAATTACCTTGTTAAAGTATGCTGAAAAATGACAATATTTACAGATGGATGTTGTAATGAATCTATTTGGGAATGTCTGACTGAATACATTTGCTTCTTAAAGTGTGTTTACAGGATTGTCATTAATGTTTTGTGCTTATATTTAGAACATACTTAAACTGAATACTCTGCAACCTCACACCATCTATTATGATCTTTGAAAATCATATTCTTTTCTTTCCCACATTGCTTCGCTCTTTCAGTTGTGTCTCCCGTAACAGCTTTATCATCCATTCCTGATTTATAAGCACTGTTTATCTGTGAAGAAATGTAACATTTAAGAAGCAGTATTTTTTGCACACTGATTTTCCAACCAGGAGTTTGGAAAGGATCCCAAACAGTTTGCATCTACGTTATTTATTCTTCTGGAACCTGAACCGTGTATGTATTAAGAATCAGAAAGATAATTATAGCAAATGAAATGGTTTCTTTTCCTCACATCTAATTCTCACATTTCCATGAAATACAGTATCAGATATTTATATGAGAAAATTACCAATCCATATTTCAATTATTCTTTTTGATATTAACCTGCTGTTAAAGATATCTTAAGCTTATTGCCTTGCATTAGAAGTTTGTGCGAGCCTTTAAGCTGTAGGAAATATCACAATGCAAACTTTTGTGGCAGAAGTCTGTATGGAGAGAGTAGACAGCCAGCTGGATCTGGGTCTATGGGTAATAATAAACAAAAATATTAATAAATAATACTAAAACCCAATAATGGTTGCTATTTGAAAAACCACACGTATTTAAAGATGAGTAAGGCAGTTTACATTTAAAGCAGTTATTTCCTGCTTGCCAGTGGAAGGCGTAGCAGGATTCTCTGCCTGGGATGGGGTAAAACAACCTGAACAATGCCCTGTATATGAAAAGTTACCCCTGGTCTTTTCCAGTGCCCAGCCACATGTACATTTACTAGTGCGTTTTTGCCTCCATACAGAAGAACAAATGAATGCACACTTATCAAAATAAATCAACCAAATACAACTTGTGAATTGGGATTATTGATTGCTTTCTATACACTCTTTAACCCCCTCACTCCTTTAGCTGTCATCTGCAATTGCCATTGCCATTTATAATTGCTCTCATTGTTGCTTTTACGGTTTTCCTGCACAGGCCACAGATCAGCCATGATGTGCAGCAAATCTGTCAGCACAGTGCAATCTTGTCTCCCCCGATATACATTGATCTTCTGTTTGCCATTGTTAAAAAAGCCCCAACCCTTCATATATCTCCTACACACTCTAAATATCTGTCCCTTTAACTTATTGTACCATATTCTTCTCCACTTTCATGCTGGAGGAAGAAATTGCATATTGTATTTGGATATTTCAGATGGAAATGCAATCATCTGTGGTTAATAATGATGCTAATTATGAAAAATGGTGACTATGCATTCCCTTCAAAAGAAAAGGAAAAACAAATAGTCTGGCCATATCTTATCTACAGCACTTTATCTTTTTATGGCTGTTAGTAGGAATGATTTTTGTCACCTATTTTTCTCACGTCATCTCATGTCAAAGCATCTAAATATCTCTGAAAGTCAGGTCCTGTGTGTCTGAATACAGACGTCTGAAGGCAAAGGATCCTGAAGAAAGTGAAATCCTGTTTCTCTGATGTAACCTATGAAAGCAGAATTATGGAATTTAGTTATGTTAGATAGTGCAGATCAAGCTGCTGTTAACAGGGTGTTACTGCTTGACTGTTTGACAACGTGCTTTTTCTTCACTGCTTATCATCCTGTGAAAGATGTAGCAGCAGAATCGACAGTCATAATGCACGGCTTGCTAACTGCAAAAAGGGAAAAGCAGAACACAGAAATGTGCCTGATTTGAACTGTAGGAAACCAAAATGGCCCCTTGATTTTTGGAACAAAATTCTCAGAACGTAATGCATGAAAGACAAATGTAAATTTTTCCAGAGGTTTAAAAGCTAATTTCTTCTAAGTATATGTCATTCAGAAGAACTGAATATTGTGGGTTCTTAACTTTTGCCAGCAGCCTTCAACACATGGATGCATGGTAGTTTGCATGTGTAATTTGAAGCGTCCACACGGATGCATGCATGTCTAAAAATAGCGCAGGACTATCAACATTAATTACATTTCTTCTAGTATCAGTCAGGAAGGGTAACCTATTTTGCAAGAAGGCTACGGATACTTAGTGTTGTCTGTGTTAATGTGCACAGCTCTAACTTTCAGCTCTGTATTTTGGATGATACTTGAATAAATTGAGCTCATATATTTGGCTAACAATGCAGGTGGTGGCTGCGGGTTTTTGTGTTAATTTGATGGCCACACCAACCCTGGACTCAGTAATGTGTTGCAATATTTATCTATGAATTAGGATACAAAGCAAAATAAAGGGAATGAGCCAAATTTCAATTTACAGCTCCACTTACTGAACAATTCATAGCACAGCTGAGATCCTGCTGTTTTGTCTGTCATTATGTGCACAACTACAATAATCTTTTATCAGAAAAATTCAGCTTTATGCTCAATGCCGTGTAAAGTCCACTGGCTAATATGACACACATATAGTCTCACCACCACAGTGGATTGTCCATAAGCAACATTTAAACTTTACAGAATTACACTTCTTGAGAATACAATTTCAACATCCATGACCAAGGAGAGAATATTGTCAATATTACCACAAAATTTCCTCAATCCTTTAGTGTAGCAAAAAAATTTACAACATTATGTGTACAATAAACAAATGTACTGCAAAATATGTCACCTTCTGAAATGGATTCTGAACTTCAATTAACTTAGGTTGGAGACAAGGACAACATTAGATTCATTACAATAAAGGCTCAAAGGCCTAGAGCACAATGTCTTGGCTGAAAAAAGAAAAATTAATTATGTCCTGAATTTTTGAAAACTAAAAAATGGGTCAGATATTAAGAGCTTCATACTGTAAATGACAGTGAAAGAGGATCATGCTGCTGCTTTGCCTCCCTCATGGACAAGGTAAGGTGCATTGATTTTATGCCTTTTGTTGCACTGAATGGGTTATATGCAGTAATTTGAAAAGAAACTCAATGATTAAATCTTTAAATTTCATCTGCAAGATGAGTGCCTGAAGATTTCAGAACTGCAATAGTCTTCAGGATTTGAAAGTAACTAAATCAGAACAGCGAGGAGACAATAAGGGAGTTGAAAGTGTCATTCCAAACCCAGGCTCGGTGTCTGAGGATGTGAGTTTATGCAGAGCCAGAGGTCTAGGTGCTGTCTTCATTTATCCTCCTTGTATGAAGGGACTATTTTGAAAATCCTTCTGGAGAATACAAATGTACATAATGCTGTCAAAGAAAATGAATGCCTTAAAAAGATTCCTCTTGTACGTGTGACGGGTACAAATCCTTCAGCAGCCAAAATTTGGAAATGAAACCAATTCCTAGAAATAATTTCTAACAATTGAAAGTTATTTAGGGTAAAGCTTGTGGGACAGGCGAACAAACAGATTATGAATGCCAGAAAGCACTTGCATGCATTGATATTTTTTATTGACATGGTATTACATAGGACTGATTAGTTTGTGCTTTAAACTATTGTGTAAGACACCATCAAGCTAAACTAATTAAAGATTCCAGTCTGGATTTCTTCCAGTACAGTTACAATAGTCAGAGACCATTTTTCACACCTTTTGTAGATACAGTTATGCTGTCTCATGTTTGCTGTAGGCATAGCTTTAATTTAATTTATAGACTTTTCATGGAAAGTCTTCAACATGATGTTTAAATGAAGACACATCTTTCTCCTCTAGAGCGCAGCGTTCAGTGTTGGTCACATATGTTTGCACAAGAGAAAGAAGTTATTGTTCTTACACCTGCTTATGAAATAGCAGCAGCTTGGCCACGGACATAAAACTCACCTGAGCATGCCGTGACACACCCAAAAGAACTCCCAAAATTATCACTGTGCTACCCTGGCTTGAAAGGAAACATGGATGTTTTCATAAAGTGCCCAAGCATCTATGATAAATTTGCGAGGCAATCAAGCAGTCTTTCATGGCAAAAGAATGATGTTGTTATAACAAAACCTAACGGGAATAATGTTTCCCTTGTAAGTTCTGATTAGCAACACCAGTGGATCCAGATTCTGTGCCATGGTGTGTTTGCCTTGGCCCAGCAAATTGCCCTTGAAATGAACTCCCTGCTAACAGAAAGCTTGTGCTACAGCAACTGTTCTGTCTACTGCTCTCTGCGATTAGGGATTGCAGCACAGACAAATGAGAAAAGAAGCAATAAGAAAAGGGAATTAAAACTCTGTTTCAGACCTACTTTTGAGCTGGTTTAGTTTAGCATTTTTTCCCTCCTGTACAGTACATATTCCACAGCAGTTTCGAAACCAGTATAATTTAAAAGTTAACATTTGCTTAGCTGGTAGCACCAGATAAAAGCTCTCATTTGTAGTGAACAAGCAAATTTGTTATTGTCCCAGTCAATAGCTATTGATCTGGGACAGCACTTCTGCTTATTACAACCAAATCCTTTTTCTTTTTTGTTCAATAGTCAATGACACTGTAATGGAAGGCACTGCTTACAAACTGATGCAATATATATCAGCAACAGCTAGAAGTTAATGACTAATGATTACACAGAGGAAAGCATGTGCTAAGAACAGCAGTACACATCTATTAACCAAATTTATCACATCTGATGTGCCTTTATAGGTTAGTGGAACTGTAATGTACATCAGATAAATAGTTTCTGTTGTTATAAATCCAGGTTTTAGCACAAAACCCCTTTTAATCGTGCTATCAATACATAAATAATTTGGCTAGGACAAAGTTTTGTCTGACTTTTACAGCACACCTTTCAGTTATATGAAATTTGGATTCTGCAATCCCAGACTTAGTACTTAGGCAAGGCAACCATTCTCCTCCAAGCTGAAGTCATGTTATTGTCTAAATACCACAGATGGGGCAGTATAAATGCAAGGTAACGCCCTAAACTGGGACGAGCAGGGTGGATGTGTCCATGGCTCAGCCTGCCTTCAGGCTCCCTCCCTGTAGCAGAGCAGTGCTGCACAACCCCGTCCTTTACAGTTGACATAAATTGCACTTTCTAGCCTTGGGGGGGAACTTTGTTCATAATTCATGTAGCCTATTTTCATTCCATAATTATGGCTGTATACTTGTTTTTTTTTTTAATCCCACCTGACACCAAAACATTTTCTTTCAAACTTCTCCTACTAATTTTATGTCTGAGAGATGCATATTTTTATATGACAGTGTACCTATAACAGTAACACCTATTTTTTTCATATTACCTTCACACAAACATTACAAAACAATAATAAAGTTTGTTGACCCCTTGGTGAAAAGCAGAACTGCTAATGACTGTTTGGCTTACAGTTCTCTATAATCTTTGCTGTAGAACACGAACAAATACTCTAATATTGGAGCACTGATTTGTTTCTCTTTTCTGAATGCCACCTTGATTTCTCTCTAGACTGACGATGAGACATTACAGAGAGAGAATTTACAGACGTGTTAAAGATTAAACAGTCGTGCCAAGGACATCATACTGGACTCCCTATGCACTATTTAACTGGGTTTAAACAATGCTCCTAAACCCCAGCCCTTTGCCTTCTTCAGACATGAGACACACCCTATGAGATGCACCACATGGATCTCAATCAGACCTGCGATACTGATTCACAAACCGCCCCTGTTGGTGAAGACTGGCAGAATTTAATTGCTGATATGCTCACGGTGAAGCAAGGAGTTACATTCACTTAAGTTCCTACATATTTACATCTCCGGACAAGATCTCCAGTGCTGCTCAGCCAGTATTAACTTGTGTTCCTGTTTTATTGTAACAGAGCTGTTACTGACAGGAGAGCAGTGGAGAGACTAAGCTGTGTCTTCCCTGCAATGCAATGGGTTTTGTTAGTCTAATAACCAAACATACCTAAATAACAATAAATTTATCCTTGCAATGCTGTGTGAAGAAAGAAAAAGATCATCTTAATTTAGAACCACAGAGAGACAGATTTGAACACCGTCAGGTCGTTCCATAAATCTACTGAAATTCCATCCCAACAACATGAATTCAGGAGCTGAACTTTCCTCTTTGTTCTTAGTTCTCTGTGTTTTCCAAACATAGCTTTGGATGTTGTAACGAGGTGAAAACAGGAAATATGCATAACATATTTATTGTGTTTACTGTGATGGTAAGAGGACACTGCATTATACACACAACACTTCCCTTTAAAAGAAAAATATAAATTCTATAAATCAGTGAACAGCATGGCTTGGTTGAGAAAATGACTAATTTTGAAAGAATATACCATGAGTTTCTTAATTCATTACTGAAAAAAGCTGGCATTGAGGAAATTACATACATCTTAATTAGACTTCTTAATACTTAAATGACAACTAGATATTTCAGCATTTCAGGAAAGGCCATAACACCTCTAAACCTGAGGCAAGATTTCAGAGGCAAGGGATATCTCTTGGCAGCTGCAACAGTTATAAAGAGTAAAACATTTCATAGATTATTCTGGAATTTTAGTCATTTGCAAGTGTACAACAAGTTACAAAGTGTTTACTTTTTATTTCTTCAAAATAGGAAATTCATGTCTTCTGGTACCAAAATCAATAAACCTCAACCAAGTAAATAATAAGACTAGTGCAAAAAGAAGATTGTAGCTGGCATTTTACAAGAAAATTTGACTTGACTGTCAGCTCAGTTGTATTTACGGTTTTCTCCAGTTGCCTATGAACAACCTCGCCATTCTATTTCATAAGAACCTGTAAAGGCTTCTCTTGAATGAAGATAATTGTTATTAAAAAGTAAAAAATGAAACATTTCAAACTGAAAACAGACAGGCTATGCATTTCCTATCATGGCCCCAAACTTTGCAGTATTGACCGTCAAAGATTCGGAAGATTTCTGAGAACTGCAATCCATACTGAATATGGAAATAATGCTTAATTTCGATACTAAATGATACAGAGTGAGAAAGCCAGCATAAAACTATTAAGGAAAGGTATTAGTGACTTACTTTTTGTAACAACTCCTTCAAGGCGAATGATATTTGGGTGATCAAACTGTCCCATGATACTCGCCTCCCTCAGGAAATCTCTTCTCTGCCTGTCCATATAGCCACCCTTTAGAGTTTTAATTGCAACAGGGATCTCTCTTTTTCCTGGTGTCTTCAGACGTCCACTGCATACTTCTCCAAACTCCCCTTAAATGGATAAAATATCTGTTAAACCATTCCCAGTGCCTGTACATAAAAATACTCATCTCATAGAAGTGGAAAGAGAAATAACAGATTGAATATTCTAATTTATGAGTGTGATCACATACCTGCAAATCAAAATATTCAGCAGTACTTCAAAAGAAATTATCACCTTTCCTTCGTGCCACAGCAGAGATTATGGGACCTTGTACTGTGCCTGCAAAAGCCAAACCTCCCCAATGTGGTTCACCTTGCTTTCCTTTGAGACTGAACATTGGTATCAATATGTTTGTGATATATAACTGAGGAAGGAATGTAATGAAACGTGGATTTTTATTCCACTGATGACAAAATATCTATGTAAAATATCTATTTATAGCAATATTTATGCCTAGGGGTGAAATGCACCGTGACCTATATGATAAGAAAAGCCCTGAGACTATCAGAACACTCGACTATCTTCCAGGTGCAGAAAGCATTTAAAAAGTACTTTATGCTGTTATGACCTAGAAGAGCACTTGCAGGTGATTTATTTAAATGGACGTCCACACATACTTGAAATGAAATATGTATTTCCCTGTTCAGACAGCCAAAGGCCAACAGTCTCCGCAAATCTGGATTTGTGTAATGAGAGGAATCTCAAAACTTGTTTCCCCTGATGTTTCCCTGTGTAAGTAGGGCCTGTGAAGGATGTGTGTCTCTCTGCATTCTCCTTACACATTTACTAACTCAGTTTGTATGGAAATCACAACTTTCCTTTGATCTTGAAGTCACCCAGAAGTTGTTTATAGCCCCTACCAAATACACTCTTGGATGCCTGCAGGTCAGTTTTCAATGGGTCCTAATTCAGTAAATGAAAAACAATGTTCACAGAAATATTTTGAAGCATTTCTCAGTGCAGGTTGCTCTCATAGCAAATCTAAATTTTTTTCCTCAGTCATTTTGGAATCAGAACTGCTAAAAACCAAAAAGCAAGTAATGAACAGATACATATTTAACTGGGGATTTAACACTCCATTGAGTGATGTCTGATTTAGTTTTCCCTAAATTTTAAGGACAGAAGTAAACAAAATAAAGGAGCTCTATTCTGTAACAGTGCATCTTCAGATATGAAGCAAATCTAGAAGAGAGGAACCTTAAAGGCACAACCTTTGCTTCATAAAATCATAACTTCCTGATGTTACAGGATTAGAATGGATATTGTTATACAACTTTTATTTTATTAGGGTCTGTTGCTTCCACTAAAACAAAGCAAAGTTTTATTAGTCAATGAGATCCAGGAAGAGTGGAGGGATAAAAGAACAATTTCATAGCTTGTCTTTCACTTCAGTGACAGAGGCATCATCAAGTACATGAGTACAATTAACGGATGCTGAACATAACCTCTGAATGAATTAGCAGCTTCCTAAACAGCTAAAAAAAGTCAAGTTGTTCCAGGTCTTCCTTCTACAGTTCCCCCGTACTTAATTTTAAAAAATAAATTAAAGATGTGTGCAAATACAAGATATGTGAAAATACATGTCATTAGACTAATGCTCTGGGAATCTTTTGACAAAAGGGAAAGTCGTGTGAGGATTTTCCTATATGATTTTGCCCCTTTTACCTTTAGAAGGCTCTCCTTAAAAGTTTGCTTGCCTGACTACTGCCACTGAAAAAGCAGTAGCTAATTTGGACTTGTAAAGTCCTCCCATAAAAGAAAGTCATGAAACCTGAATGTTTTGCAGGAGACATGGTCTATCAATCTACTATTCTGTGACATATTCAGCAGGACCACAACACATTTCTAAAGCCATGATCTTATTGCATCTGGCTGGTTTTTCAAGCTTAAATGCCAAAAATGAGAAAAATTTCCAATTTCTTTCTCTTGGTGAAACAGTGAAAAGCAAAAATACTAGAGCATTAATATCCAGATTTTAAAAGAAATTTCATGGTCAGTAAATCTGCAGAATTGCAAAATCTTATTTTAAGACTAATTTGGAAAGCATAGGTTGTAGAATACACCATTTTGCTACTATAAGATTATACAAGAGTATTACAGCTTCAGAATTTCATAAATAATGGCATTCATCCCTCAGGGACTGTAAAAGGCTGTTACCAAGTGCTTTAAAATGAATTAAACTGAAGGAGGCAGCTGAATGACTTGCAATTCCAAGATTTATTATCTGTACAACATCCAAAGCAGGGGAAGGAACCCTGTTTCTTTCACCTTTTTTCGGATGCATGATATGGGAAGCGAGAAAGAAAATTCACTCCCCTTGGATATTGGAATTGATAAACTGGTGAACATGAAGACTACCAGCAGGTTTTTCTGTGACATGATGTCAAACTTTAGATCATCAGCTCGCAGAACAGACACTTCCTACATTTAGAAACCTAAGGTGTGTGTAATAACTTCTAGTTCTGTTTTAGACTAGATGGACATCAATGGTATAATTTACAGCAATGAATTATTTACACTGAGAGTTTGACAAGATTTCATCCCAGAGAAACCTTTCTACACTTCTGTTCAGATAAAGACTTTTCAATGTTTTTAAAGTCAAAGGGGAATATGTTCAACAAAAGGGGTTTTTAAAATCTAAGAATCTCATTCTCACTGCTCAAGTTTGAAGATAAACAGGATAAATGTTGACCCTGAAGCAGCTGAGGTTCATGACTGCATGTGTATTAAGCAGAAGCTAAGAGCCAGATGTCAATGAAGTCAACATTTTTCCTTGCTCCAGGGAAAAATCTGATCACAACTAGAGACAAAGATAGAGTTCATTGCCTGTTCAGTTTTAATAAAATGTAAATAATCCCTGGTTTAATGACATAAACCTCATCCATCTGACTGTATATGATAGAAAAAGGAGCTAATTGAGCAGTCTAGAAATTTAATCTGTGTAAACCACATGTCCCTTTCCTCATTCAGCAGAGCAGATGCGATACTGAAAGTGAAACAGGAGGAGTCAGTCACTTAGAAGTCTGAATGTGCACCCTGATATTACTGCATGGGATCAAAACAAATGTCTTACAGCACAGACAGTGGCTGCTGGCTGGAAAAAAAGGTCACAGCACCAAATACAGCTCAATTCACTTCCCTATTTCAGTCATTACACTTGTGGGAGAACTTGCCGGAGATTTAGATCATGCAAAGAATATTGTCTGCTCTGGGAAAAACTGAAGACTTGGTCTCTTCCTTGAGTTTCAACATTTCAACAAAGAAAATAAGAGGATAACTGTAAATTTTAAGATGGACTTGATAAAGTACCTCTGGGAATTCATTCCCTGAAGAGGTGCTGAAGCCTTAAACCAGATAGCAAGAAGAGATGGGGCAGAAAAAAGTGGCGTGGGCAAGATATAATTATCAAATACTTTAAAATATAACTTGGGTACAGAGTTACATTTCAGTTAAGCTGAAAAAAGAAACTAGAAAAAATATACAGTGTCACATCCATCTGAACTGCAAGTAGTAAATTATGAAGAAATTTTGGACATGACTTTTTCCATTGAAAAAAACAAACTGTAAACCGCTTTGAGGAGAAGATCAGTTTTTAAAATGTCATGACCAGAAATGCGAGAACCGTTTTTTCAAATATTTGCGATTTTCCACTTTGGCAGTTTCAAAATGAAATGTTTTAGTTCTTGAATGGAAATAATTTTTGTTTGAGAAATTAAAGTTATAGCAATTAAAAATGAGAATTATTGGCCAAAGCAAAATGTTAATCCAGAACAAATTAAGAAATGCATCTATTAATTGACTTCTTAAAAGATCTTAATTAATGTTTCTTTTGGAGAAGATGTTGATTTTTTAGGTGAAAATGGTAAACATCTTTTTATAGTAATTCTCCTGTGATAAGAAATCCATTTCATATCCAGTTGAATGTATGATACAGATTAGACAGAATGCACAGAAGCTTTAGGACTGCTGTGAATTATACTGAATTATACTGAAGAACTGTGTGAGAATTTGTACTCTCCCTGCCTCAGCCATGGTATTTAACCTGTATCTTTGTATGCATGGAAATGGGTTTAAATTTCATTGCAACCTGTTTGCAAGTCTGGTTAGGTGAATATTTTTGAAGTTGACAAATTACCCACGTAATTTTAGAAAATAAAAATAAAATATGTCAAAGCATGCGCTTCCATGCATAGAAGAAAAGGGAAAGAGAAGCTGAGTAAAGAGTTTTCATAAATTAAGCTGAGAATAAGGAGAATAAGGACACCGTTTTAATCTGAACTAAAACAAATAACCTCAGTCCTTGTCTGTTGTATTCAACTGAAATCAGCAGTTACACAGGTGTGGAATGTAGCACAATCTGCTTTATAATCTAAGACATCAATATCTAAAGCATGTCTGAAGAAAAGGAAGAAATAGAAGAAAGCAAACAATGTTTTCTGCAGGGGTCAGCCCTCTGGGGGCTCTCTCAAGCTCATAATTCCAGAGGTGCCCAGCTCTAGCTACAGACAATGTGGCTTAAGCAATCAGGTGAACTGGAGTACCGGCACTGTGGGCTGCAATGTGAAACAGAATTTTCTCTTTTACTTTCAGGTCGATACTTTCTCTCTCCTGTCTCCTACCAGACCTGGTTTTATTTCTGCAGGATTATTGCATGACATTTTCTAGTGCCTAAAACACTTTTTAGCAACACTGGGGGTATTTCCATGGTTATCAGTGTAGTAATATATCATTAAATGAGGGGTCTAAACTGAAAAATAACCTTCCTTTCTAGAGTGACTAAGATACATGAAACGAATATAAAAAAGGAGGATTACACTGCATCACCTTTCATACTGTATATACCTTCTAAACAGACCTTCCTCTTTTCCCTCTCTGCCAGTGACCCTTCTCCACACAGAAAAGCCTATCTCAAGCCACCCTCTCCTTTTTCTCCCTCACACTCCTCCAGTTTTCTATTTGAGAATAACTTTTTTCTCAGGCTTTTATATTCTGAATTTATATCTCCATAGAAAGAGATTGTGATTGAATTTCACCCTCAGTGACTGAGAATAAATGACAATAACTATAGCAAATTCTCAGTGGCACAGTATTCTGAATACAGCTGGAAAAAAGGAAAGAAAAAACAAACAACAAGCCAGGCAAAAACCCAATCCTACACAAAAAAAATGAGAATGAATTATTTTCCTAATGTTTATGAAGAGCAGTCTTGCTGTGCCTAGAGATTTTTTTGAAGTGGGTATAGTTTTACCTGCCCCAATGACTCTTTCAATACGAATTCTTGAAGGATCAATCTCCTTGGCAAACTCATGGACAGCAAGGGAAGGGTCTTCATACGTGTCTGGATCTATGTATGTTTTGAGTCCTGGGAAACGTACTGCAAGAAAGAGAGAACAACAGGAGTCGAGAACTCCTTGACATTCATGCATTGCAACAATAGTTTTCTTTTTTCTTTTTTTTGACTAGACAATTGAAAGAACTGAAAATAGTATATTAAATCTTCCAGGTTTAAAATTTCAGAACCTGAAAGAAGAGCTGGTCACTTGAAAGAGGGTCTGCAGACTCACCAAGTGAGGGCTCAATGATATGGGGAAAAGCAGGACCTCAAAACTAACAGTGATCATTGCTAAAGAAAAGTTCATATCCCCCTTGGCTATCCCTTGGGCAATTGAGGCAATCTGTCCTTTACTTTGAAAACTGTTGTTTCTAGTTCACTCCTTTCATTTAGGAGTGGATGGCTGAACACCCTGTTTTGCCAAACAGGTCAAATCTTTGAGTTCCTTTTCTCTAAGGATGACTCCTGGAGAACTGTGCTGCTCTGTTGTCTTCTGATCAGCTGGAACAGCCAGAGAGCCAGGTGCAAGATGACAACAAAAATATCCAAATCCATTTTCAGGATAATTTCTGTCTGTTTCCTTGGAGATGGCCGTGGCAGTAGTGGGTTGGTGCCAGATTGCTTTGGCAGGCTCCAGCAAGCCATCATTTTCTGGCATGGCTAATATCCCTTGTGTTCCTGAGTACAGCTTGTTCAAGAACTTGTGTTGTTTCTTCTGGACTATCTGCATGGGAATTCTTCTAGGCTGCTGCCATATCATGATTAAGTTCTGGAAAACTTTCAATCCATTATCAGAAGTTGATGTTAATAATGCATCAACTTATCAGTATAAAAGGAGGCTTTTGCAGCTGCAGCTGCATCCAGAGAATCCCTTCTAAAAGAATGAAGCATTTCTCAGCCTTCTTTCTCTTGTCACTTAATAGCTGTGTCTAAAACAGTAATTCCTCTTTATTCTTGGTTCTGTGGAGCACAAGTATGAGCAGAGACTTGTCCCCTCTAGTGTGATGCTGAGATCACTACAAATGAATGGGAAGGCTCTAAGATGAAGCTTTGTGTCAACATGAAATACAGTCATCATTTACCCTGGCCTGAAAGACAGTGAGTGAAGCTTTTTTCAAATTGTCACAGTCTGAGAGGCATATATCAAACACTCCAGCAGGAGAGCTTTTGTCTTCTTTCATTTATGGCCATGTTTGGAAACAAATGACAAAAACATCTTTCTAGGAACTATACTTTATGGACAAATGTGCCCTTTTCCTTGACAGAAAGAGACACTTGGCTCCATGTAGTGCTGTCACCTGAAAAAAGATTTTACTTCTGGTGACTTCTGTGTTGATCATAGTATTTCTAGAGATGTTATCAAAATGATGAAAGAATAAAATTTGATACCCTTTGCAAAATACTCTTTGACTTAAAAAAAAAAAAAAAAATTGGTACTCTAACAGAAAACAGTAAGGCAACTAATTTAAAGTAGGTAGCTAAACTAAGCTATATAAACTAATTACTGCCCATGAGAGATCACCAGGATTTTCTCTCACTGTACTGATCAGTGAGCAGGAACATGAGGGAAGACAACCCATTCCACTTCTTATTTCTTGGGTGGCTGGAAGTGTAGATCCCTAAATCCAAAGAGAACTAGATACGAATAAGTCATACAGTCACCGAGAGAGGAGTTTTGAGGCAGAAATTTAGTACCCCGAACAACTGAGAATTCAAAGAAATATACTTGAAAAACTGCTAAATATTATTAGCTGAATACCAAAACCCCTTTTAATAACTAGAGTGCATTTAGTGAAATTGTTCAAGAGAACACACACAAAAAAATAAAGACCTTTGATGAAGCAGACAGTAAGGAACTACTCAAATAACCAGTAAAAAACGTCAACAGCAAAAGCTGTTCAGGAAACAGTGGACATTCTTAATTGAAAACATGATATAGATATTATGTAACAGTGTTAAACTACTTACAGTGTCCATTTTGCAAATGAGCCCTTCTTTTCTCCTCAGATTTCATTTTGGCCTTTATGTACCACTGGCATCTTTCAAGGAAAAACAAGTGAGGTTTTAAATAAAATACTTGCCATGAATAAAACAGATGTACATTAAGTTTTATCTGCACTTTTATGAAAGCCAAAATCTTTACACTTGGAATATATATACTTATGAATCCAAAGAGGGAGATATGCATGATGAACTACAAACAGATTACGTACAAAGAAAAGCAGGTCATGACAATGACTGTCTGAGTTTACGTTTGATGCAATACTTTATTTTCAAGTTTGATTCCTCCAAAGAATTCTGATACTTCAATAAATTATTACTTTCCTGCATTCCTGCTTGCATACAGAGGCCTGTGGTAATTAAACCTTATCCCCTTAACTTTCGTATACTGTGGGTACAAAACCCCTCTCATTTTCTTCATAATAGAATAATAATGACTTCACCATGTTCCATGAAAAAATAAAATATTTTTTCACATCAGGACCCCTTTTTCCTCTTTTGCTGAGTGGCTCTGTGCAGTCTGGGCTGCTGAACCCTGCCCACCTGCAGGACTGATAATGCTGATTTAGAGGGTCACATGGCAGGAACAACTGTTTCAGTCAAGAAAAAGCCAAAATATTTACTTTTGGTCTTAAAGCTCTTTCTCACTCAGTCAACAGCCTAAAAATTAGTATTTGGAGGGAAATCTTTTGGTTTAAAGGATGGCAAAGGGCTGTAGAGGCACTGATGGCAGTGGAGAACAGCAGTGCCTGTGGGCATGTGCTTTGGAGTACAGACATGCAGTTCCTAGACCAGCTTGAAATAAAATGACTGGCCTCTGTAACATTAACAGCATTATAAAGTTAAATAAAAATAATTACAGTCAGTATATCCATACCAACACTGGAGAGATATGAGGAATAGGTGAACACACCCACCTCATTTCAGTGGTTTGTTTAAACTGCTGAAACACAGTAGGAACAGTCACAAGTTCACTCACAGCTACACAGGTGATGATGAGCAAATGAAGGGCAGAAACTCCTGAAGCTGATGTGCCCTTGTGGAGGGAATGCAAACCAGTGGATTCTCAAATTCTGTGGAAACCTTGAGATTGAACACCAGTTGCTGGGACTCACTAAGGGTGCCAGTGCCATTTTTAGGATAGCTGAACAACTGGTCTGTAGGGTGCCACATGCCAAGAGCCCTAAACGCAAGTTCTTACACTCCAAGGGTTTGCCCAAGGGAACAGGCAAAGAAACAAGACTTTGACCTTACCCAACCCTCCTAAATATCCATGGGGCCCCAAAGTTTGACTACTGAAGCCAGTGATTCATCACCAGCAGAGCAGTTTCCTCATTCTCTGCTCAAGTTGGCTACAGAACAATCGGAGATAAGACTAAATCAGACTGAGCTTTACCATCCCATTTCCTGGAACTGAGCCAAGACCCCAGTCCTGTATCTTGAAGTCTCTGTTGCTTTCATATTCCTATCTGCAACTGACAGCCATGCTTCCTGCCTGCTCCTGGTGGATAATCACTCAGCAAAGTGCAGAGGCAGGTGCTCATTTAACCCAGCCTCTCCACTCTGAATAGGCTCATCAGCAGCCCTGAGACTCGACAGCTCATCAAATTGTTCATTCTAAACAGTGAAGCAGAGCACATCTGTAGGGTACCAGTCCCATTTTTCATGCTGAAATTTGCCTCCAGTCCTAGAGTAAATTGAGTATTTATTCAAAATTTTCTTGCTCTGTCTTCTGTGGAACACGCTCTTATCACTGCATTTAAGCAGCACTTCAAAACGAATTCATATCTTACATAATTGAAATGGTCCCATTGAGGAAGGCATTAGAAAGCTAAGAGAATCTCTGATATCCTTAATGTTAGAAAACAGGAGGAAGAAACACAGAAAAAAAAAATTCCATTTTTTTTCATTCCTGAGTTTAGTGATTTCTTTCTAAAGGAAGTGTTTGAGTTGCGTTTCAGGATTTCACATAAGGATTCCACACAACCATTTTTTCTGGAAATTTGTCTCTGTCTAAATAATTCCTCTCTCTTCTAAAAGACCCTACAGTTTGTCACCTTCTATAGTAATTGTAGGAATATTTACTTAGCCTCTAAGACTAAGGCCACAATAAGTTCCAAGGTTAACTGCTCTCATTACCTTCACCAGAACGTTAGATTTAACTGGTTTTATTATTTAGCAGAGAGCATTAATTCATATAGTGGCAGCTACTGCAGTGCCATATTTAGTTACTGCAAATAAAACCTCAGGCTTATACTGATACAACTTCACTTTCTTTTCAAATCAGAGGTAATGCTGTACCAACAAAACCAGATGTGTAATTACAAATCTAAAAAGTGCAGCACCCTCTATTGATACCAGCCCTGTCAGTGATGACCATTTTCATATTCAGAAGAGCGAGTGTCACATCTTTTCTCTGAGTGTAAGCAGGATCCAAACCAGGACAGGAGCAGTGCAGAATCCCACCCCAATTCTGGATTTTTTCTGGTCCTTAAACCAGGTAAGAAGGAAACCCATGGAGAATCCTACCCACGTGGAAGCTCTTCCAGCATCTGATTTTTGTGTCTGAGGAGGGAGAGGGAAAAAGGGTAGAGAGGGCCCAGAGCCAACACAAGCACTGCTAGAGATCCTGCTGCAGGATCTCTAGGCCCAAGTCCTCTGTCTGAAGGCCCTTATCCACACAGAGCAACAGTCTGGGTTTAGGTTTCCTTGATCCATGGCAGCACCATGGTGCCACTGATGTCTCACAGAGGCCATGGGGACACAATGGCTTTGTCCTTTTAAATGTTGCTTTGCTTCCTGGTGGTAGAAGGAGGTAAAGTCTGGAAATCATGCAGAAAACACCTGAGGCTCAGGGAGAAAGGAAACAAGGCATCCTGGAAAGAGCTGGGCCTATGGGAATCTGAGCTTCAGCCAGGACTGATGTTCCAACCCAGACAAGTCTGTTTCAACATGTCCAATTAAAACCTTCGATGTGCAACTCAGCATCTCGCCACTCAAAGCAAAATACTTTCTCATCTAATTTGCATAATGTCATTATTTGATCCTGATCAACACAGAAGAAGGGTGGGGAAACAGCACTGCACTAAAAGAATTGTAAGTACAAGAATGAGGCTGGTTATAAAAAAACCCCACTTTGTCCAGACTGGTGAATTCCCCTGCCAGTGCAACAGTCCTGCTGCAACATAGATTCAATTGGGATACCTTAAATTTAAAAAAAAAAAATCAAAAAGCCATGAAACAGAACCTTTAGGAAGATATTTTCTGTTCACCAGTGATACCACAGGCAGTAGAGCCACTTTAGTGTTTCAGAGTATAGTTATTCTTAGTTTACTTTCATTACATAATTCCTGCATACTATCTTAACAGATGCAGAAATGTGCACAACAAATATATATATATATATAATTGTGTGTGGCTTTTCCTACGAGTTGAATATAGTGTAATTAATAAAAAATTGCCCATTCAAGTGCCTTTAGCAAGGTACAGTGCCAGTCCCAAGACATCACAAATCCCAAGGTTACACCCTCTAAAGCTTTGCAATTGACAGTTATGAGATTTTGTAAAATACACCGTGGGGATCTTTTTTCTTCTTTTTTTCCTGTAATGTCAGAGCCTTGAAGGATGCAGCAGGTATATTGTATTTTTAAAATACCACTCTGTAGGCAAGAGGTCCATAAACTTATTTTTTAAATATCTAAACTATTTCCTGATTTCACAATTTCTTATCTTCAAAAACTGTGTCTTTATGAAAAACAACACTCAAAAAAGAACTGTATGACCAGTGCTGAACAAAGGATATTCCACTGTGTCTAACCCTAATTTTAGCACTGAAAATGCGGTTTAATGACTTAAATATTATTCTTAAATTCTTAGTTTTAGATGAGACTATACAAGAACAGTGTTTTAATTACCTGCCAGTGATGAGGAAGAACAAAGTGAGGATGACCAGGAGAGTGAATCCACCAACAGCAGCAGTGGCAATTACAAGAATCTGTCCCTGCTCTGCAGCCATATCAGAAGCTGAAAGAGAAGCACAGAGAAAGGAGGTTGATGCTCCATCCATCACCCAGGGATTTTGCAGAATGGCTGAAATAATTTCAATGGTCAAATGTTGCAATTTGTTTGTAATGGTTTCCTCAGTGCTTAGCAAGGGCATCAGATACAAATGTGTCTGTGAAATGACAAACCATAATCCATGTCCCAACAAGGATGGAGGGAAGAAGATGTTCAGAGGTTTATAAAATGAGGATTTGGCAGTATCAGACACTTACAATTTACTGAAGTTTGAATATGACAGGATTCTGGACACAAAACTGTATTTTCTTCCTTAGCTTTATTTATCTTAATCCTGCATCTAATTCAGAAGTTCTCTCCATCCCCCTGTCCCAGTGAAGGCAGCAGCAGTGCTGGGTATGTGAGAGATACTAATCTGGGCTCAGGAGGATGCAAAGCAAAAACCTCACACCTAATGTGTAGCTTCACACATTCTTCAGCATATCTGGTGTTCAGTTTCATCGTCACAAAATACACACAGTTTACCATAATGTTTGGTGATTAGCAACTCTTTAGTTGACAAAAAAAAAATTAAATTCTTAGGCTTCTTGTTTTTCTCTGCTTTTTGTAGGATGTTTAGGAGTTAAAAAAGATCACCTGAAATTATCCAGTCGCTGGACACTTCCTCTTTTTGTTAATTTACTGTGTATAATATGAAATCTTTATAATGACAAAGTACCTACTTACACTCTGGGTGGTCCTTACTGTCCAAATACTACATGAGCAGAAAAAGAATTAGGCTCATTTTTTTCTCTGTCTCCTGTCTTGTGACTCTGAAGTTTTATTTGTTAAACTCTGCTACACTTGGACGTTTTCACACATGACATTTACCCAATTCTTACTTTCTATTTCCATGGGAAATAAAACATTGTTTTGAAAGGAGAATACATAGTTCTGTTCAATGACTTCTGAAAACAGGAGTAAATACAGAAAAGAAAGTAATTTTTACATCAGGGAAGCAACTTTGATTTGGTGAACTTGAAAATTGTTCAATAAGCAAAATCTTCAGCTTTCTTCAGGCACCAGGTGATTAAAGCTTAGGGAAATCACCTAGGCTGCTGTCTAGAAAGCTCAGCAGGCTATTTTCCCTCACTTTGCAGCTGATGAAGCTCGATGCAATGCACACATTGCTATCCAAAGCCTCATAAAATACTGTTTCCAAGAAAAGCATTTAGCTTCTAAATAATATTTGTGTGTGGCTTAAAAATTCATGGTGTAAACTGGCTTTGTAAGAGTAGCAAAGCAAATAAAACCAACAGTTGCTTATGTCAAATTTTCAGCAAAAACAACTTGTTAAATTTCTGCCATTAGGTTTCTGTCCATATAATTTTATGGAAGCATGCACAGGCAGTAAATTACAAGGCATTCAGTATCTGTGGTCAAACAAGTTAAATATCCACATCTTCCAATAAATGATGGAGCAAGATTGACTGAATAGTTAAATGATTTCTAGTGATGTTATGGGAGTTACGATAACACTTCAGCTCTGGGTTACCTTCCACTGGCTCAGGTTTAGTTGGAAAAATACAGCATAACAAATACCATGCCACATAAGTAACAATGCAAACGCTAAATACTATTTTCACACTACTGGGAGCTGTGCTAAATGTGGCAAAGATCCTTACAGTCAGGCATGGTTTGAAGTTGTACACGGAGAAGGGTTCAGAGGAGTCTTTCTTGCCTATCTCTGCAGTGGAAGGGAGAGGACAAACTGCAGCTCTCCTTTTGTTTTTAATAGGAAAAAGGTGTGTGCAAAAATAGTGAATTTGGCAGGAGGAAAGCAAAACAAAAGCTCAAAATTAATGGAAAATTAATTTGTCAAAAGACAGATTAACTGTGAATTTTTTCAACAGATGTTCACTGCCAAGGGAACAACCCAGGACCTTTCCTGGTGCAAACGTAGGGACTGACTCCATGGCCCAAAGAAGCACCTGCAGCTATCGAGATGAAGATGTGTCCTGGATAATTTCTGAATGGAGCTGCTATTTTTTGATGTGCTAGCTAAAACAGAAACCAATCTACCCATTTAATAACATATATTTTCTATCAGGAAGCAAAGTCACATTAATGAAAGGGAGAAATTCCAGACTGATTTACATTCTTTCTGCCTGTAAGCAGTATGGTTTTGAGCTGAGACTGTACCTACTTAAAAAATGATCATTCTGTTTCTCTTGTTTGTATTTTACTGTGTTGGCAGAGGTGCCAGATTCGAATACATTAGGATTTTGTTTTTCATGTAGTTAAATCACTACAAGGAGCTTTCAAGCCTGGAACTTCCAGATGACCTTAATTTACTTGTCAGACAAAAATGTCAAATGACAGACAAGTATAATTGGAAAATGTGGATTTGTTCAAAACTGACAGAGGGGCAGGTAAGGCAAAATGATGGAAATACTTATTTTTACTTGAAGTGATCCCTCAATAAAATCAATAAAGGCACAGTGCAGTGAACAGCACATATATAAGCACACAAGTATGCACATACACAGACTTATCACATCCAGGTAAAAGGTTACACAAAAACCTATTTAGGCAATGAGAAGACAGTAATCAGGGACTCTCAATACCCAGAATTTTTACAGCATTTTGCCATTCTAAATTAAATTCTATGTGTCTGTCAATCTCTCTGCCCTTTTCTCATTTCTCCAGCTTTCTCTTAAGGTAAAGTTCAAGTCGTAAACACTAAGAGTTTTAATTGTTTCTGTTGTGCATGTTCTTGAATATTTTTTGTCACTTCCTGGTTTTCCTTCCTTATTTTTCCTGTGCATATTGGTATGTGACCCCATGTTTCTCCTCAGAACTTCCTGATTATGAAAGAAAGACTCCGTTTCAAAAACAACTATGGCAGGTTGCAAAGTCAAGCAAGTTCCTGCAACCTCATTTCATCTCTTTGTGTGTACATATGAGAGTGATGCATTTAATCACAGAAGCACATTTTTTTCCAGAATCTCATTTGGTGGACAACATGGCCAGCATTCATAGGTGTAAAATCAATATTTTGTTGTCTCTACACTGTCCAGGGCACCTCAACTTTATCAGAAACCATGATAAAGGGGTACCTTAGCATTTCTCTAACTGGGCTGACTGTTTAGCCTGGTACTATGTCTCATTCTCTCTACCTGTCTGCTCATTTTGGCAGAAAAGTTCATTTGGCAGAAAACATACTTAAAAAAATGAGTAGCTAAAAGAAGGAAAAGGATTCATGACTTATCCCACATGTTTCAGCAGTATACTGTAATGTTTGGGTGGCAAAACTCTTCAAGCATATTTTACCTGCAACTGATGTGATTAGTTAAAGTGACGAGTTGATTTTAGAACTGCAGCATGGATCATACATGCACCCAGGAGCTTATCTTCCACATAAACTCCTCACTGCCATTGCTCTTCAAGCTTAACTCATGCTATATGCCTGAAATGATGTTTAAAGTTTCTAATTGCATCGTTCCAGCTTCCTTGCTTAACACCATGCCCAGAAATCCCTTCTGCATCCAGCCTGGTGTCAGTTCTGCCCCTAGAATCCACTCTGTACATCCACGCCCAGCCTCAGCTTCTGTCTGGGTTCTTCACCCAAATGTATGGAGGAGGAGCTGCACTTTCCCTCCTCTCTGGGCTGAAGGCAAGTGTCCTGAGGCTTCATTTCCTCACCAGGCAGACTGGAAGAAATGGTGCAGATGTTTTAGTCAGAGTGCAAAAGGCTGAAAGACAGAAAGAATCTTTCAGCTCTGCTATTTCTTTTTCTTTGAACAAATTTCTCCAAAACATTTTACAAGTTTTTGTATTTGGTATAAAAGAGCTGGAAGCCCTAATGACAGCTCACTTCTGACTCTCAGCTCCATTCTTTCGTTACTTCAATTTGACATGTATCAGGCAGCAGACCCTCCAGCAGACTGAAAGATAAAAAAGTGACAGCAAGACAGCTAGACTGATAACAGTGAGGAGCTGTAATACAGATAAGTGTGGACAGTGAGCACTGGAGCTCTAATAGACAGGAACAGGCTGTCAGGTGGATTTACACGGCATTGTAAACAACAGTGCTGAAGAACAATAGGTAAGAAAAACACAAAGTCTCATTAGGGCAACATTTACATTTTCACAAATGTAGTTGCTGTGATGCAGTGAGCTGATGGGCTCCAATCCATGGGGAAATGAGAAAGCAAAAAAGTGATCTTAAAAAGGACTGTTTGAAATGAAAATTCAATGCTGTCACTAGCATAAGAATGTAAAACTTTTTGGTGTTTATTCACTTGAAAAGCTTTCTTCCAAGTGTTTTCCCCTAATATTCACTTCCTGGGCACTGGATAAATGGAAAGCCTGTGCAAGCAGTTTGAGATATGAACAAGGATGTTGCTCTTGTTTAGGAAATTCAAAGGAAAAGTGAAGTCTCTGGGTTATGTGGACACATACAATAGTGTAATCAGATAGACCAAAATCAAATGTGAAGAAAAAATGGCTGCAAATATCAAACACAGTAAGGAAATAGACTAAAGACTAAAATGAGACATTCTTTGGTATCCATTGCTGACTAATATTGAATGAACAGTAGGACAAGGCAGAGGTGGGGAGAGACCCAACAATGCAGTTTCTAAATATATGTGTCATCTGATTTGTTTGTTTCAACAAAGAATTCAATTTACTATTGTCAAAACATAAAACGTGGTAAAAAAAATCAATTCAATTTTGAATTGGCAATTCAGTTTATTTCTAAAAATCCTAGGGATGGCTTCTCTGTCATGGCAGCCTTGCTGCATTATTTGAGGAGGAAAAGTTAGAGGTAGATTTTGTGGATGTGGGAAGAGGGAGAACAAAGTGAAAATTCAGCAGAATTTTCTGGCAGTACACAAAAATCACCATCTGAGACTACGGTAAAGAAATTAAACTTATTGATTCATCAAGATTGGGGCTTCAGCCAATTATTTTTTCACAGTCTTCAACTTTATAAAACACCTAATCAGGTATTCCATTAGCATTTCTGAAATGTTTAGGGGTTTTTTGTTAATAATTTAAAGTATACAAAGTCTGCATTGCTTTTGGATTAACTATCATCATGTGCTCATATTTATCACTGTGTTCAGCCCAAGCACAAGTCCACACTGCATAAAAATGGTACTTTGTCCCTTAGCTCCCTTCCAGAACATTTCACTTTCAGATTATTTTTTCCTAATGATGGGAAGGCTGACAAGGAAAATATTCTTGGTTTTAGAACAAGCCCTGCTTTGGCAGGAAAACTGTCTAAAAGCTGTAAATTGTTCAGTATTTTACAAATTTCTCTGGGCAGAAGGGCTTCACAGGTAATGTAAAAAACTACTTCTCTAGGAAAAAAAAAAAGCTTTGAATCATTAATTTAAAACCAAAACAGAACAATACCCAACAAAACCAACCAAACAAAAAAAGTCTTTCAAAACCAGCTAGTTAGAAGAGAGGGAAAAAAACCAGAGAGGGTAACAGTCAGAGATTAAAGCATATTTGCCCTAGGACAAATGTTTTTTTATTGTCAGAACACATTTTATTCTCTGTTAGGAAGGACCAGAGTGTTTTTGTGGTGACTCAGATAGCTGGTAATTCTGACAGATAAAAGCAGGAACTACAAGTGAGGTTTATGCTCCAATTTATAGCCCCAGCAGTGGCACCTGTGTGCGTGCTGGAGTGTATGAAAACCTGCCAGCTCTGCTACGAGTGTTTTGCCTGTAAGGTGCTGAAACAGAGACTGAATAAAATGGCAACAAGAAACACAGTCACAAGTGGTGGTTGCTGTGCTTTGGAAAGGTTTCACATTTCCCAGCTGCTGCCTCTGAGCTTTAACAGGGGGAGAAATGCCTGTCAGCATCCATTCATCCATCCCTGCTTCCTTGAAGAGAATTGTTCTGACTATCCTAGGTAACTCCATTTCCTATCACAAAGAAAATACAAATCTTACTCTTTTGGATGCTCCACTCGCTTGTATTTGCAGCAGGGAGAAGAATTCAACAACAGAGCTCCCCAAGCCGTGGCTGCCTCAGTCTGTGGGTCAGTAAGTGAGGGTGCTTCCCAAAACACACATCAGCACTGCTAACTGACTTTTCCATTGCTGCTGCAGATTTGGTCTTCTCTCTCCATCATGCACCCCCTTTAGCAATCACACCAAAATGTTTTAGTGTTCCAGGTAATGATGCATCTATTTTATCCTTTATAACTGAAGTGACACTGTAGTGTTTCACCCAGCACACCGGAGAAGGCAGGACGTCCTGCCAAGGGTGATGTGTTTCAGGACATTGATATACACATCTCACAGCTGATGAACTGTTAATTTTCTATAATTAGTCTATTAAAGAAAAACCCTAATTTTTGATTGCTCACTTTACCGCTATCTATTAACAAGTTCTCAATATTCAAGCAGGGTAAATGGAATAACCTTGGATGTTTACCTGCAACTGGTCTGGGAATTCTTGTCTTCTATAACATGTACAATTGGCAGAGAGCTGAAGGATGTTGCCAGATATGGCCAATTGAGGAGGATTTTTATCAAACACATGGCTCAAAATACTTTTTGTTATTTTCGTGAGAGTGTTGGTTGATAGAGTTTCTGTTGACAACAAAGACTTTTAAAACACTCTATTCTTCCCAGCCTTCTCATGAAAATGCTAATTTTGAGTTAATTAAAGTCTAAATGAAAGTCCACAAAAAGTAATTGCTGAAGTTTAATTTTCTCCAAGTAACTTGTTTCTAGTGATCAGGGATGGAGGGAGCTGCAATAGTCTGCCTTGGCCTAATATTATTTGCTATCCTTCAGAATAATTGAGAAAAATATGTTAAAAAACCAGCAAATTTTTAGCTGAGCTGTGCACTGACTAGTAAATGATGAAGAGAGATTCCTACACAGCTGGACTAGAACTGGTTTGTAAGACTGATGCAGGCCAGCAAGGGCCAATTAACATTTATGGGTACTAATAGAATTAAGCAGCCCAAATCTCAACACAACTCTCCCAAATTTCTCTGTGTAAATGTAAGCCAGTATCTTGAAATACTGACATAACCATTGCTGTATTCTATTTATTCAGCTGTGTGAAACAACGTGCTAGTTTAGGCACTTAGTTTTAGACTTAGAAGTAAAAGAAATCAGAATTATTGGGAAGTAAATGGTGTTAAGGTCTGTTTATGGCATCATAAACAGATTTAGTTTTCCATTTTATTTCAGTATCAGGTTCAGCTCTGATGTTATACTTAGAAAAGGATGTTAAAATTAAGCTCACCATGCAGCACAAGGGCCACTTGCATCAGTGCACTGGAAAGGAGAAATGAGGCTAGGATGGAGATTCCCTCAATACCAATCAGGGAAATGTCACTGGAACCAGAGTCTTCCTCATTTAGATGGAAAAGTGACATTTTCACAATGTGAAACCTCGTAGAGGTTTAAATATTGTTTTCTTTTTTTATGAATTAAGCCTTGTATTTATTGCACCAGAAGATACAGACAAGATCTACTGAAATTCTTGAAAGCACCCAAGTGCTCAACTCCTATTCAAACCAATTGGCTTAAGTACCCAGAAAATTTTAAAAAGTCCAATTAGGCATTAAGCACTTGGAAATCTATCCCTGATAGATTTTTGCAATAGAAGTTAAGAAGCAATGAAAATGGAACACAAATCCCTGGGTGCTCTTGGAAGCACTTACATAGCTTTGAGTCTGTACATTAGCTTAAACAACTTGAATTCTAAAACACTGATGAAAAACATGGTATACATAATTGGCTAATTAAAGTAATTTAATTAATGAGTGTTTTAGTGTTGTATCTACTACACTAATTTTCTCTCAAATACATGTAAATACTTTTTTTAATGTTTCTTTGAACATGGAGGGCAACACACGACTTAAATATAAAATTGTTGAGAGCATGAACATCACACATGAAGCCTTTTTGCATATTTTGTAGGAACAGGAAAGCTGCTTGCTTCTTACTGCCGAATTTAGTAGGTTTATTGGTTGATGGAAATGCATATAAAAGTTTTCAGTTTTTTATTTGTGCAGCTGGGACCACTGACAACTACAGAGTAAAGAGTCCATCACAGGGAGCTTGCAGGAAGCTGCTGGACTTAGGTAAAGCTTAAGCTTGACTAGGGGCATTTCTAGATGTCAAGAGGCAGGACTTCTATAAGGAAAGAAAGGATCACAGAATCCTAGAGCATCTCAGGCTGGAAGGGACACATAAGGAAATTTTATGGAAGAGAACACTCCTTCAGCTGCAGCATTGGGCTAACATTTCTATGTGCTGTTATAAATCCAGAACTGTGAGTCTGAGGCTTTTTTTTTTTCATACAGCAGTGGTCACTTTGTGATAAGCAGATGGTATGGGTTCAGCCATTCAAACTCCCAGTGTCTCACTGGTTTAGAATTAGATGCTACTTCTATTGTATTATTTTTTTTTTTTTCCCTTCAGTGAAACTTACTTTCATCTCCAGTTTCAAATTCAAACTTCTGGCTATAGCCGCTGTATCCTGCTGCCGTCCTGACTCTGATATGAAATATATACTTGGTGGCTGGCTTGAGACCTGTGATGATAACACTTGGAGCCTTGGACCTTGTGGAGGAATAGCTGAGCTGCTCATGCTCCTGAGGGACAAAAGAGGGAAGAAATGATATCAAGTTGAGTTGAACAAACTTTGCAAAAATGATATAACAGAACTGAAGCTCCATATTCTTCTCATGAATGTAAAATGTGTTTATAAAAGGAAGTGCATGGATTTCTGTACGTTGGTTCTGTGCTATAGTCAGAATGTATGATATGGCCTTGACTTTCAGATTTCAGGTTTTTGTCTTTAACCTTGCATACAGACATGTTTTTGTGACTTGGGTTAGTAACCAACCCAACCGTAGTCAAACCAACATGGAATTAGTGCAAGACTACATTCACAGAAGAATGGCAACTAGAATGGCAGCTCATTATTTTTGCACAATGGACAAACTAGGAGGTCAGAAAACACTACCAAGCTGTAAAAGAAAGATGTGGGAGTATTCAAATACCCGCTACTCACTTCTACCCGCAGGTAGTGCCAAAATGCCGGCGCTATCCGTGGGTAGACCTGTGGGTAAAAGAAAATAGGAATTAACTCTTTCTTTAAGGCCTGTCAACTTCGAGCATGGATCAACTGCTTTGCTGCTGCTGAGCTCAATGTCTGTTTGCAGGTAGCTGTACTGTAGTCACACAAGAAATTCACTCTGAAAGTCTATAAGGAGGAACAATCTGTGCAGAAGTCCCCTGTTAATCTCTGAGCAGTTGATCCTGGGCAGCTGCTGACAATTCTTGAGTCTCGTAGAGATCCCTGAGAATTATGGTCCCTGGGAATTACCACTGCAGACCAGCTGCTCTAGTATGGAGACCAGACACATCAATTTCTGTGCATAAACTGAGCGCTGCTTTGCTAGACAGGTCTTGGATGATGCTTTTACATGAGAGGATGACTTGGAAGAGGAACATTTACTCTGTCATTAGTTACTTGACAAACCAGTAATCTGTAATATTTTATGAGGTGCCTTAAGGCTAGCTTTACTCCTTTGGAGCAGGATTTGTCTCCAAACTGAGCAGGGATGTCCTTGGCATGTGCTTAACAGTCCAACTGTGATCCCCACAGGGCACCATATACATTTATGATACCATGCAGTGATATTAGAGCAGGTATAAGTTATTCAAAGGGTGCTTCCAGCCTGTTCAGAAGGAAATTGAGTTCACAGACGAGATATAACCAGGAGAGGAATAGGTTTCAGTTAGGTTCTGTTGGACTTTTAACCTCTTCTGAGCAACATGCACATACTTTCTGTATAAAACAAACAGTTTTATATAAAACATGCTGAGTTAACTTCAGCCATGTGTAACAAATCACATTAGCACAGGGCAGCAGGTGGATCACTATTCCCCCAGTAGGAATACAAGGAGATGGCTGAGAAAACCAGATTAAAAAACAAACACACAGAAACAACCTAATGATTCTGTTAAGGGAAGGAGCAGGACGAAGGCAACAATGATCAATATAAAAAATAACTGCATTTAACTTGTACTTCAAACAGTGGAAGTAATTTGAGAAACTACAGTAAGAGGAAGTATTGATTTGTTTTACAGTCTGTTACCAAACCTTGAAGTCATGAGGAGCGTGTATTTAAACTGAAATTGTAGGATAAAATGTACATGTAATCTTATGGATAGAGACTATAATTAACACACCATCTAATTACTTTAAACATAAGACTTCTCCCAATTACTTGAAATGTTGTAACTTCACTTTGAACAGGTTAGTGGATTTTAGACATGCTTTTTTAAGGCATTTCAGAAAATACCTACTTTCTTCTGACAGAAAGCCTACTTGTTTGAGTGATGGATTTTTTTTTTTTATTAAGCTTACTTCAACTTGAAAAATACCAGGTATGTGAGCAAAAAAAGGTGTAACAAGTTAATACTCAGATTTGTAAGGGGATAGAGAACTTCTACTCATCCAAGGGAGTTTTCATACTACTTTATGGGCATTTTACAATCATTCAGTGTGTACTGAATAGCTAAATTCTATTCTATATGTGCAACTTTTAGGGACTTTAATGTGTAGAGGGGATGCATAACTTAACATGTAACTTGGCAAGGGTATGCACATTTAGAGAACTCAAGACTTTTAATTTAGTAATGAAGTTGCTAATCAGGGTAAAACCCTGCCCAAACTTTAAACACATGTTATCAACCAGCTCAAAATCAACCTAAGAATTTGAGAAAAAACCCCAAACCAACAAACACCTGATCCTGCAACAAACACTCATCCTTAGACCACACTGAATCACTGGTGTGATGTTTTTGATTTTACCTGTTAAATACAACATCAATACAAGACTCTGTTTCTCCACTTCAGTCCAGGTAAAAACATGACTTCCAGTGAAGGAAAGATCTTGGAAATCTTCACTGCAGATTATGTAAACAGCAAATGCTTGTTTTATATAGGTATTAGCATGAATCAAAGTTGTAGTGAGTCCTCTGTGCTCTGTGTGTCTTGGCACATGGATAGGCAGTGACTTTACACTCTGGAAATTTTTATTTAGATTCTAGAAGTTAAGGAAGAGACCAGCACTTAAGGGATTTCACTGTACAGTGTAACAGTTGTAAGCTGTTTCTTTTCCCTAGACTACCTTACTGCTTGAAATCAAGCCCTAGCATTTAACAATGTACTGCTTGTTCTGGCCTGCTGGAGAGATTGCAGAAAAAACTGATGGAACTGTAAAAAAAAAAATAGGGTCCTTCAAAAGAGGATGGAAATGGAAATTCTGTCAAAAATATCAGTGGAGATTCCCCAAGATCCAATGACAAGATTTACTCCCTGAATCCTGCAGAACAAGGCCAGTGGCAGCAAAAATTGGGAATGACTTTTGAAAAAGAAACAATCTGAGCTATGTCTGTTATATGTTATGACAGGCTAACTACTGCTTGTGCAAAACATACATTTGGGATACACTGGCTCCATAGCCAGGGGTGTGGACAGGCAGTCAGCAAATATAATTCACTATTTGTAGTTGGTCAAAGAAAATGAGTGTGACAAGGGCTGTGATGGTAACATCTAATCAACAAAATGGGTCCCTCTGGGGCTAACAGCAACCTCCTGAGGGGCAGCCATCTCTGCCTGTCCCTTCTGGGAGGTATTTGGGCCACCTCCAGGGGCTGTCTGGCTTGTTGCTTCCTCACCACCTGCCCGGGGCTGCCTGCAGGAAGCCCTGAAGGGTCCCTTCTTCCTGCCCTCCCACTCCTTTCTTCTTTCTGCAGCCTCTTATGCCATCCATCCCACAGACTGAAAAATGATGTCTGGGAGCACACAACCTTAAAAGTAATAGTGCTGTCATATGGGGAAGGGGGCAAGATTTGTTACTGCATGTGAAATAGAGGAAAGGGAACCTGTCACCTTGGCTTGAGAACAAGCTTTAGAACCTTGAGGAAAAAGTTGCTCAAACTCAAGACAAAATGATTCATAGCTGGAAACTTCACAGGGCTGGAATGTTTTGAGCAAAGAATTCAGCATTTTTGGACTGGATTCACACATAAGAGAATTCTCCAAAGAGTGGATGCTTTGCCATCATTTAATTCTCTTGACAATTGATCTGCAGCCTACCTGGAAAGCCAGAGCTTTCCACAGAGGTGCATGGAGGTGGTTCTGAAGGCAGGCCACTCCTTCTGCCATGATCTTTCCCAGGAAGGCTGAAGATGGACTCAGAACAAAAAAATACAATCCTAGTCTGCAGACAAGTATGGAGTGCTTTGTCTTATTTTTGCTACAGATCATACGCACTCACTTTTGCAGGGATTCTGGGTTCAAAAAGTGAATTTTAAACTGAAGGACTTAGATGTACTTCCTGGATGTTAGCGCATGCTTTTCCCAGATCCTGCGTTCCTGCTGTGGCAAAATACAGATAGGTATCAACCAACTTACCATGTACCCTCTTTTCCATCAAAAGGAAGCATGATTTTGTGTGCCAGAAGGATCTATCTTGTGACAGATGTCTGACCTGGACAGTGACAGGGCTAGGATTAATGGCAAATGCCAAGGACTACCTTTATTCTGTACTTCTTGATAACTGCAGAGGGCTACTACAAAATCTGCAAAATAAAACAGAAGTTTCACTGATATGGCTGTATGTCCCATGGCACGTAAGAAGTAAGAAAATACATAGCTGGCCACCATGTATGGTTCAGTGTTCCCAAAAAGAAAAGGGAAAATTGAAATGCTCTGATCCTCTAAATTAGTATCAGAGCAGCATTTGTGATCTGAGGAGGGCACAGGACTCACAAGAAGCAGTTCTGAGAACACGGGGGCTGAGGGGTTAAACAAGAGTTAAAGGAGTCTATCTAATATAATATACTCATATAACTATGAGACACAATCTGATATGAGTAAATTCATAAGTCCTCTTCCATAGCCTATTGCAAAGTTATCTTGGTGAAAATCTGTAATTAAAACGCAAATATAATCCAAATGCAAGCAATGCCAATGTTATTACACAATGTAAAACCAAGTCTATGACTACCCAAGTTAAACAGAATCATATTATGAACTTAAAATGCTATCTCTGTTTCTAAGGAAATTGTATTTTTCTTATTGTATGTGTGATTCTTCTTTTAAATGGACTCAGTTCTGATTATGAGGGACAGTGTTCACAAATCCATGACACTTTGCTCTGTGCATGAACAGGAAAACCTTTTAGAATCAAATTCTTTCCTGCAGTCACCTCTGCCTGACTATCTGAACCTGTATCTATCCTAATTTTATACTTGGCTTTATAGATAAGGCATTTTTTCATATCTAAAGAAACAGACTGGTTGAGTGGAAGGCAAAATGCTGCTAATGGCCTAAGACTAGACAACCTAATTTAATGGAGTAGCAGCATCAGGGGATAAATATTAATGAAATTTCTGCTTTTGCAGTGCAGCAGAGTAGCATTCAATATCCAGATGTTCTGTTATTGTGATGATTATTACCATTTTCCTCATATACTTAAAAGAAAGGGGATTCCCTCAAGAACATTTTATCCCCACCTTAGTACAGAGGAAAACAGCATGGAAATTAAGACTTTGTGGACACATAAGAAAAATATTCATAAAGACTAATCAAAATGTGATGACTTTTAACCAGTTTAGACTCTTATGGCAATCAAAGAGTTTACATTCTGATGTTATAGGTGCGAAAAGGGTTATATACCTCAAAATCTTTAGTGCAAAAAAAAAAAAAAAAATCAGTAGGAATTAAAGCTGAAATGAAGAATTTTGCTTATACTGCTGAAATAACCTTCAAAAAATTAACTTTACCAGTAAAGCACTGATAAAGTCCTGGCACTTTCTGGTGTACAAGATTCATCACCATTAATATTTGAGTTGCAAAAAGAGACATGGCTCTAATCAAAATAGTATCAATCCTTAGTTTATCAATTTAAAAAGATATCTAAATATAATTTTCTGTAATTTGGAATATATAGTGGGAGCTACATACTCTTAGTCTATCTTATTTTATGAATGACAGTGGAGGTATTCAGCTCATTCAGTCTCATGAGCAACAAAAGTCTTCTTAAACTGACCCTAGAGAAAGAGATTTCCAAACCTTCTTCCAGCTAAAACAGACTTATTGTGTACCCACACCTTTAAAGTGTGTGTGTGTGCAGAAAGAAGCCAGGCAGAGCAACTGAATTTACTATCAGCTGCTTGCAAACATATTTTCTAGTTTATACCTATTGTACTGCAACATGAAAATTCTGTATTAAGTCACATAATCCTTCCTGGCCTTTTCAGAGCACTGTTATTTAACTGAAAGAAGTACTAATAGAGATTAAATCTATATACCACAGGGACCAGGTCTTTATCCTGTACACTGAAGCACAATGTCAAAGCTGACTAAGTACCACATTAAAGTAAAGAAGATTTGGAGTTTCATGATTCAGACACTATAAATGTTTGAATAAAAGCACCAATAATAAAAAAGAAATTTTTATGAGATCATTTGGTCACATCTTTCCTCCTCCCTAGATACATCAGTTTGAGGAACACACACAATGTGACCTACAGAGGAAAAATCATAATTTTAAAGGAATGACCATGATTCTGGAAGACAGCAATTTTTACTGATCCTAGCTCTAGTCCACTGTGCAATGAAATCTCCAAATTCTTCCTTACTTTTCCCATGGGATCAGCTATGCTGGCACTCCACAGTCACCTGAACTTTAATGCTGTGATACACATGAGGATAACACAGTAGTTAATTATTAGGTATAGTCATTAATTGATTAATCAGTTCAAATAGAATCTATTAGACAAATAACATCAAACTGTGGAGTTTGTGCTTACTCTCTGTGATCAATAAAAAGAGTCCCTACAGCTCTAATTTATGGAAATTGCCTCTGATTTATACAACCCATATTCCTCTCACAAGTAATTTCCCAATAATTCTCAAAAGTATTTTCTTTCTTTGCAATAAAATATTTTCATAATACAATTTCTGAATGCCTGCTGCCTCTAGTCGTAGATCCTTTCTCACCTTACATAGATTGTTGTAGATAAGGAGTAATTACTCTAACATCAATAAAATTAACTACACCTGTGAAACTCAGTGTCTGTCTTTGAAAGCTTCTTTATAGTCACTAATTTGGTGCATGATTTTCTCCTAGAAAACTCTTTCGACCTACAGTACATCAATTAACAGGAATGCCAGTAGAAGATTTTAGAGAAAAAACTCCAAGGTTCAAAAATGTGCTTCTAGCATTAATTACTATCTGATTACAATCTGATCAACAGGATTAATTAAATTTTTATTGTAATGTAGAATGGCAAGAAAAATTACAATAACAGAATGAAAAGTAAAAGATACCATTCAGATTCTTAAAAAAATGCTCTTCCTAAAACCCTTGTATCTCTGGTTTTCAGCTGAACAAGAAAGTTAGAGTAAATTTAGAAGTGATTGCAAAGATCTGAGGACCAATCTGAACTAAGCAGAAAACTGGCAGCAAAAAAGCAGGGCCATAGAGAAAATTGCCAATGGCTCTAGTGTTTTGCTTCAGAGGAGAAATCTGCAGCACTTAAAGGCACCAGCCCCTTCAGGCTGTAACCCTCTCCCTTCCCTCCTTGGCCTCCCTCATGATTAATCTGAGATGTAACAGTTTGGGGAGCTGAAACACTCAAGTGTCCTTTACCTTTACCTGTTTGGCCATAAGTTATTTTATATTTTGATTGCCTGTCAGTCAGCTCATCACCTTCTCCAGATAAAGTGAAGCTGTCAACATGAGAAGGGGAAGAACAGATAACCAATCACAAAAAAATACAGAAAGGTCAAACCCCAGACAAACTTCATTTTAATTGGATTATATACTTGGAAAGGCAGAAATGAGTTGATGTGAGGTGAACCCTGAAAAGCAGAAAATTAAATGAGGACAGAGATGAGGACAGGGAGACTCTAAAACAGTGTTAAAATTCTCGCCAGCACAGGGAGGTGAGGAGTGGGCAGAGCAAAAGCTGTGTGGTTCACACGCTGGGCCAAGTGGGACTGCCAGGTGTGGAGGCAGCAGACAGGACACAGCTTATTGTCCTGACAAGGAGATTAAACTGAAATCAAAACAGGCTGTGCCTTAAGTTAGGGATGGAACAGGGTGCAATCCAGCATATAATAAAGGCAGCTGGAGAACATGGCCTGAGTTGTCAGATGAGCACAGATATTAAATCCCATCTTTCTGGCAGTAATGAGCTACTCTGGTAACAGTTGTTTGCTAATCAAAAATATTTACCAGTGAAAACCCCTGCACCAGGATCTCCAGAAGTCTCTCTAACTTCAGCATATAAAAGTGCCAGTCTCTCCAGATGCCTTGAAGATTTTTCTTATTTTTCCACTCATTTTGATTTTCTTTTCCACTGCACTGTCTTTTCCAGTTGGAAAGAAGCAGGAAGCTACTGCAAGCATGAACTAAATTTCTAATGGTAAAATTCAACTCAAGAAGTACTCAAAATTCTCCTTTGGACAGTAAACCACAATTTTTCCTAGGATACCTAATGCTAAGGTTTACTTCATAATGATATAATAAACCTCCTGACAAATACAGTGCAACAAGACACAGAAATAATTCTGAAAATTTGAAGATGAGAAGGCTTCTGTGTCTTTCTTTGCTGTGAAACAAGCCCAGAGAACTATGGACATACAGCCAGTGGGCTGATTCCCAAGTCATTCCTTTGGTGTATGAGGTTCATCTTTCACAATTCTGAAAGAGGTCCTGATGCCACTGCAGACACTCAGCATCGGCAGTGCAGGTTCCTTCTCCCCATGCTCACCTTCAACACTCCCCCGAGTCCAGCAATCTGCAGATTGGTGGCTTTCTGAATTAACTAAATTTGCTTCATTGTGTTTTACAGCTCATGGACTTTTCTTCCATGAATTTCCTTAATTATTCCTTGAACCTATTTTGCTTGTGGCTTCCAAAATATCCCTAGGCAACAAGTTTAATTACAAACTGTGTTTAAAAAATACTGTGGGGATTTTTTAAAAAACAATCTGCTTCCTGATTATTTTATTGAATATACTTTAGTTTCTTGTCTGTAAAGAAGTAGGAGACAATCATGAATATCAGTGATTTGTTCAGTCAGTTTTAAAATCTCTCTGTATATCATAGAAACAGTATTTCTAGTTACAGATGGGAAGTAGGTCACTGGATAATGAAATACTTAAATTGAAAATGCAAGACCTGGGAAGAAAGATAACAAAAAGGGACAAGTCATGTGATGTGAAAAAGCTGCAATGTAAAAAGTCACAGCCCAAACACCTGAAGGTCTCTAAGTTGCTGAGACATGGGGCAGGCAATCTTCTCACAGCCAGCATTACCAGAATGTGTAACATCACAGCTGTACACACAGAACTGCTGTGTCCCTCCATGGCAGAACTCAAATATGTGGTGATCCTATTTCCTACTGAAGTGTGAAGGCAATTTAAATGTAAAGAAGCATTTTACATGCGAAGTGGAATTTCAATACAAGAGCAATCATCCAATTCTTCGGAAGACTTCCACAGTGATGGTGACAGTACAGAGTAGCCAGTGCTCTATTTTGACAAAAAAAAACCCCAATCCCCCCAAAATCAAACAAAACCCAAAAAACCCAGAAAAAAACCTCCAAAACTCAGCAAATCACAACATATGTTCAAAGCTGTGAAAATCAAGTATATTCTACCAATCCAAAAATGTAGTACAGCTCTGAATGAGCTACACAGAACTCAGCTCTAATGGGGCTAATGATATATTTGCTAAATTCACCTAATTTCAGGCAGATAGGGCCAGGATTTGGATTAGGGCTCCCTTTCAGTGCTGGATATTTGTCAGATTTGTAACACCTTGCTGGGAAATTTTAACTGCTGTGTGATGTTTGCAGCTGTACAAACACCCTCATAAAAAACACATTCTGTACCAAAAACCTCTTGTGGAAACATGCCTTTCCAACTCCTTTTGAAAATGTGTTTCAGCCTTTTAAGATGTTAGGACAGGCAGAGTGACTGGGCTTATTTTAAGATTGGTTTAAGCTTAGTTTGAATCTTCTGCATAAATACCTTCTAATATTAGAAGAGCAGACTAATGTAGAATTTTCTCTTTTCATTTTCTACTGGATGTTTCCTGCCTGGCAAATCCAGAGAAGATCCTTTTTGACATACAACAGCTTGAAAACAAATTCAGTGGTATTACTAAAGCTATGACTTTTATTTAAGTAAGCAAAATATCTACTTTTATAGATTGAATTGATGCAGATTGCTATTCAGATTGCTATTCTGGAAAAAAAAATGACTGAAGCCATTAGGATTCATTTCAGACCACATGAATGTTACATGGTAACAAGTCTTTCAGATGCTAACTGTGAATCCACTTCTTTGGGACAAATTCTTTCCCTTCCAAAGAAAATCAGGTTTTATAAGTATAGAATAATGTTGACAATATTAAGATAAATTTCAACCATCCCACAAAAACCAATTTTGGAGGAAGAATTTTGGCTCTAAAACACAAAGTCTGACACTAACTAGTGTTTGACTTTAATCACTGCAATACAAATAATAAATCAGAGGCAAGAGGGAACCTGCTGATCTCTATAGAGAGACTCTGCATTGTTTTTCATTATGCAAGCCTCTTCAGATATAAACATATAATAGCTATTGAAAAGTCACTGAAATATCACATTTTTTGGTGTATTTGTGAGCACATGCATACACCTTTTTGTGTCTCAGTGCAGGCAAACAGCAAACATCTATCTTGTAATGTTAACTCAGAAGGGCTGAATTCACCTCTGGTGTCATGACTGTGCTGTAGAACCTGGCAATACATCAACAATAAATATAGCATATTCCTTAAGTTTATGTTTTCTTCGAACACCTCGGTGAGTTAATGGGGTGTAAAGCAAAAACAGCAATCTTTTTTCCCATTAGTTGAACATGAATTTCAAGGGCAAAGTAAACAATCTCGCAGGTAAATCAAAATGCTGATTTTGCACTTCCAAAACTGACAAAGCAAGTTTTTGCTCAATTTTTTGGGGAAGTGCCCACTTCTGATGTAGCTAACTTCAGCAGAAATATTATTTTTGGAGGTGGTAAAAACAACAACGAAAAGTCTGAAAAAATGTTAAGAAATTTACAGATAGGTGTCAATACCTTTTAAAAAAGAGCTGTTCAGTCACTAAAGAATTGCCATTTTGTTAATATAACATGAATACTTGCAGTATATGCATGAGCACCAGGTAGTTTGTGCAAGGTCATTGCAAATACAAGATGCATCAACCTGGTGAAGTTCCTACAGCAACATAAATGTGTTTATGAGCAGCAGGTGAATTCCTGCAAAAGACTCTAAAGCTATTAACAGCTCGGTAAGGAGTACATAATAATAGGTTGTTAACTCAGCCATCCCAATAAGCACATCAAGAAAGGGCACTTTGAAACTATTAATGCAAATACATTAAAAAACTCAAAAGAAAAAGAGAGAATTGTAACATTTTGCTTCTTTCATTCAATAAACTAAACATTTGTGGGTTTATTTGGGTACAAACCCAACAAAACTACACGGGAGTTACTGAATAAGGTACAATTTTCATGAATTCAAGTTGGCTAACAAAATTATTAATTTCAATGAAAGGCTCCTCTAATGTTCATTTTGATTGTAACAATCACATCCCCAGACCAAACCCACAGCTTTTGTTTAATAGGCGGTGAAATGATTATACTGACATTAAACACGAAAGTAGTGGGTTTAGTGCATTAAAATGGAGTGGCTCTCCCTCAGTGAGCTTCCTCTTTCCCTTTGGGTTTTTCTCCCTTCTCCCACAATAACTGCTTTGGGGACAGTGCTACTTAATAAAAAAGAGGCTGCTAATATTATGCAGTCAGTGGCTTCGTCTTCATCTAATGTGAAAAAAAAATTCGAAGAGGAAAACTAACTCCCTGTCCTTTTCTGTGGTTAAAGTACAATTGCAATGCAGTCTTACAGAGAGAGAAGAAAAGGAACTTTCTCTGGTTTTACTCTCCAAAATGATGCACGCCTTAGTACCTTCTCAAGTACCTCTTGAATGCATTGAATACTGCAGGAAGAAACTGTAAGCGAAATGATATCTGAACACTCCTTCATCTAGACAAAGATATAAACCCATGTCTCAAGGTATGTTTCTTCTTGATTTAATCTCTGAATCCACCTTTATAGCTGCAAACCAACAACATATGAACAGTAAGTCATTTGTGTATTATGAAAACACTGCTAGCTTCAGTTTTTGATATAGTTTGGGCTCACAGATGATTTTTGGGAACTTTAAAGGTAGTTTGTATTTTAAGAGGGTCTAAAGAAAACATTCTGACTGGTTTTAGGGAAATGGAGACCTAGACATTCTATTTAATTTATAAATAGGGAAATCACTTTCATTTAGATGACCATCTTTTGGCAGGTATGCTCATTATGTAAAGGTCATTGCTCACAAAAATCACCATTCTTTTTTGTAAAAATCTGTCAAACTTTCAAACCCAGAGTTTGAATCCTGAATTTGTCTTAAGGTATCTGAGGGAACTTGAACTCTATCATATGCAACTAAAACTTACTGCACCTAAACTCAAAGGTGAACACACTGCAGGCAGTTAATAATAACAGAAACAACAAAAATAAAATGCTTTGGGAGTACATTCTCTATTTTGTTAGTTCACGATTAAACATGTTAAACTCCATACCACTTCCTTTTGTGCAACTAATATATTATCTCTGAAGAGAAAACATTTCTTTTTTACAATATAGTCATCAAAATAATCTAAATGTTGTCCTTATCTGCAACTTCCTTCCCTATAAAATAGCTGCTTCTGATTTTTGGTCCTACCTAAACACATACTTAAGACTAACGCTGATTCCCGAGGTTAACATCATTGCTATTACTCTTGATACGTCAGTACAGAATTTTGAAAAATATTTTTCCTGATGTTCAAATGCTGTAATGGCTAGGAAAAAAAATTAATAATTCCTTTTATTAGCAACCAATCTCTGACATCAGTGGGTTTAGCTTTCTTAGCTTAATTTGAGGTATGGAACTGGCTGTGTTTGTTGTCTTGTAATAGTTTGCATACCTCCGATGCCTATTCCTATGCCCTTGAAGCATTTGAAAACCACTTATTCAAAACCATTAATACACTTTTTCTGCATTTGTGCAGCTCTTCTAGCAGCTACTGGAATGAGCACTGTACATGTAATTTTCCTTGGAGAAAATGATATTGGCTGCAGGCAAGAACACAAGATCAGCAGAGACTTAAGTATGGGGTTTTTTTTAATATCAAATCCACCAGGCTTGCTTAAACAGCATTATACTTCTCACTGAGAATGTTACAGCAGGAACAACAGTAATACCTCTATAGGCTACTTTATTATTAAATACAAAAGTTCAGAAGCTATTTCTAAATAAGTGACAACAATGACTAGTAGACAAGCCAAACCAGGCATCTAATAGAGGCCTAGCTCAGAACTTCTTTGATAAACCCTTTGCTGCATGTAATTGATATTTAGATGCCAGATTTCTTTTTCTCCTAATAGTAATTACATTGGTGTCATTAATAATGGCTGCTGTAAGGTCCTTAGGTTCTTTCCTGCAGGCAAAAATTATATCTGGTCAGAGAGTATGGTAATTATTCACTCCCATTTTCAACAGTTCTGAGACCTATTTTTTTCTCTTTTTAGAATTTGAGGCTTTTACATTTTTTCCCTTGGGAAACTGGGTTAATAACAGCGGAACAGAAAAACTGAGAAGCTTGTTTAACACCACTTACTATGCTAAAATAAGCTAGGAGATTTCATTTTAATGATTATATCCCAAAGCACATTTGTAGTGATTATTTTTTAAAAACATTCAGCAGACATGGTTCATTTCCCAGGAGCTACGAAGGGCCGAGAATGCCCGAGGCGCTCCTGGGAGCCCTGGTGCCTCCCTGTGACATGCTGCTCTGTTCCTGCAGCTATGAACAAACACTAAGGGCTGCCTAAAACTACTGTCCAAAAGCTCTTGTACATCCCACATACTCAGCACTCTTCTTTTGATGAGAATTGTTGAAAATGCAATGAAAATGTGTTATTGCATGAGTCGTACGTTTCTTGATTCCAGTCATATCGGAAATATTTTGTAGGCAGCAGATTGCTACTTACGTCTCAAATGATTTGACTAATTTGAAAAATATTACAGAAGCAAACTGTCCATTTAAAAAAAAAAATTATTAGCATGAAGTTAAAAAGTGCCCAGCTGATCATTTTAAGTAAACAGCTTTTTACACTGAATATATTCACTTGCTGGCCAGGTACCTGAAGTGCTCACATGCTTATCCCTGCTGTTGTCAGTATATTCCTGTTCCCCAATCCTGTCACTGATGTTGACTTTAAAATTTAGCAAGGTTGTCAAGTATGCTACAGTAGGGATAGCAACAATAAAGGAACATGCCCAGAAAAAGAACATTGTGCATGCCAAGGACCCAGCCACACCAGCACCAAACAAACCACCTCTGCCCATGGGTAATGTCACACAGCCCCCAGGCTCCCTTCAGCCTCGTGCCAGTGGGAGCTGCTGCACATATTATTCTTCATGATATAAAAATCTAACATAAAAGCAAAATCTGAATCAAAAAAGTAATAGCTGGTGCTAAAAGGAAATAGGGGAGTTGTAACAGTCGTGTCTGAAAATACGTGCTCCTTCCAACTTAGTGAAACATTGTGCAAAAACTGTGATTAAAGAGGTGGAGAGACTGGAGAGGTTTGGCTGTTTAAGCAGTAGGGAGGTTGAGGGTCAATGAACTTCACACATGGCATGCAGACCTCACAGAAAGGCAGAGGGCTTTACAAGAGAAATGACTGATTTTACTCCATGTTTCCAAAATGTCACCCAGAAGTTCAGAGGACTGAATCTCATTCACATGAGGTGGCTTCTTAAGAGAAATGTCTTTATTTTATCTAATGAGAACATGTGTGGCTCCTGTTCACTGAGGCTGATTCCAGCCCATACTCCAGCAGGGTCAGGTTAACTAATGTGAGAAGATCATAATGCAATATCTCCTTAGCTGGAGAAGACACACAGGAACATCTGGTGTCCTCTAAACCGGGATGAGTCACATGATGTTTATAATTTTCCATATTAATTCTTGTAAAAATACTTCTGTCATTCAAAACATTATGCCCTGATAGTCCTAAAACTTCTCATTATTCCTATCATGTAATTTACCTCAAGATCTGTCACTCAAATTCGGGGTAGCTCATTTTAATTCATATTAATGATTACTCAAAGAAATAGCAGTCTTTGTTTTAATATTAGATTTTAAGAGGGAGCATCATTTCTTGTGTAAGTTAAGACAGCTGTAGACTGACAGAAAAATTAACAAGGTCATGCTGCTTTCTAATTCTTTAAATCTGGTGCTCGCCTCTATCTCTCTGCCTCATCAGCTCTTCATCTCTTTTTCAAATCTCATTGGAAAACTAATTTCCCCCCTTCCCTCTACTGCTCAGTTATTTTCTCACTTCTATTTATTAATTCAACTCTAAATAATACTGGGATGAAGAAAAAGTAATATCTGACATCCTACATATCCTGTTCACTCACTATGGAGGTGGGTTAATTTTTTTATGTGAAAAGTGCCTGTGAGCTGAAAATTGAGTCTCCCAACAAAATGAAGCATTTTTTCAAAGGGATTTGGCTTTAAATTTCATCAAAACACAAGAAAGCAATGAAATATCAGCCCTCTCCTAAAAATCCTGATTCAAAAGATAGTCTCTAGTTTCTCTGTTTAGAGAATTTCATTGCAATGCCTTGGGTTACTGCTTGGGTACATTCCATTAAAATCTCTTCTCTACAGACAGGCTTCCTTAGCTAATTATATGTTATCTTGTGTGTAACAGGAAATGTAATCCAGCTGCTGTGCTTGGGCCAAGTGGGACAACAAACTTAATACAGTTGCTGATATGTGCACAGCTTGGTATGCCTAACACAGGTCTCAGGGAGCATTAATTTTTGATGATTAACTTTATGGGTTTGGATGGAAAGAGGAGGAATAAGCATTTTCCAGTTCAGCTGCACAACCTAGAGCGCAGCTGGTAAGGTTTATATCCACTGTGTGCTGTGTTCCCTTTCCCATGAGGGAATTCCTGCAGAAGGACTCAGTGTCATTACAAGGCTCTAACAAGTCCCCACTCCTTATCTGCCCCAAACGTGCAACCCTTTTGATAAGAGGGAAAGAGATTATGATATCCTGGAATCTTGCAAATACTACAAGCTTTGGGCAGTGTCTGAGTAATAGTTTAAAGTATAAAAGAAAAATTAATTATAATTAGCAATGACACTGAGATTATGTTGATGTCTTGAGTTTGATTTTTAAAGGGAAAGAGAATACTGCCCATGAGAGAGTTTTTCTTTTGGAAACAGTGTTTGTGGATGATATCAAGGGATTGTAAAATATAATGGACAGAGTGCAGAATAGGGCAGATATCCTGTATCAACAGAGATAATTTGCAGTGTTTAGTATTTGAAGACTCCAAAGAAGGTCTATGAAGAAATGCTTTTATGAGCACATCTTAGATCCCAAAGGGCAAACATTTAACTGATCCTCTGTGTGTTCCTGTAAAGACTCACTTATTGTCCAAGGTATAGTTTTCCGAATGATTCATAATCTACCTGAAATCAGGTATTTCAACTACCAGGCCTCAACATAGGCAATTATTTCAGGATCATGATATTCTCTCTCTGGTTATATCACACAACTATTCAAGCAATGGAAGACCCTTTCTCTTTGCTGTGACAGAACTCAGAGCATCTTGGACTGAATGTTGAGGAATTTTTGCTCTCCCAGGCCAAATCAGCTCTCTCATTATGTCCTAGGTCAGATTCTGTTCACTGCATTTTTGGTTGAAAGGCTGCAGAACGAAGGGATCTCTTGTCAGAAAATCACATAAAAATGTACCAGTGCACTCCTAAATAAGAAACTACAAATCTGTACAGCTGGCTCATGATGAAATTTTGTTATTGCTGCAAGATTTTCATTTTTAGAGACAATATTTCATGAAGTCCTGAGTGTACTACAGCAATTCCCTGGAGAAATGAATATCATATGGGAAAAAGTACTTTAAAGCAGAAAAATTAGCTGTTTAATTGTATTTTGAAATTAATATATGTTTTCATACTTGTAACTTACTGAGACACCTGTCTAACTCTCCTTCTCCACTTCATTTCCTTATAATTTGGTAGTCTTTCTCAGAAGAATATTTTTCACAGGGAGGGCTTGATCTTTTGATAGTTCTCTCTGTGCAATTTGTATTCCACAAGAGTATAAATGTAAGTTTCTTGCATAGTTAGCACAGTCTAGCCTCCTTCTGTTCTCCTGCTTGTTCTGGAAATGCATGGAAAGATGCATCTTTATGTTCAATGTTCATCATCATTAATTTGTTTTCCTTATGAAATTGTTGGAAACAGCCCCATTTTATGCAGCGTTTACAGTTTATTGGGCAGCTATTTGATTTCTGAACTTTGCATATCCTCCAGGAAACTTTGGGAGCCCATGAAAAGATTTAACTTCCATTTGTGAGCCACAGAATTCCTACTGGCGATAATTAAAAGCAGGCATGCTCCCCATATGTGCTCCCCAATGATGTACTGGCAATTTTTCAAGTGTCAATAAGGAACCTTAAAAGAAATAGCAGTAAATACTTGTAAAACTTTAGAATATTGCATAATTCTTCAGAGCTTCACAAAATTAAGAAACTCATATAATCAGTTGAATTTGAGGTGTTGAGTGACTGTATTTGATGGAGACATTCAATTTCTTATATTGTTTAACAGAACAAAACCTCCTTTCTTTATTAAATGCAAATGACAGGTAGAAAGAGATGAAGACAGAACTGCAAAAGTTGTTCCATTTTTCTACCCAGTGTGTTTATTAGTATCTAAGACCACTGTTTTCTGCATTTTCCTTGACTCCCTAAGACATTAATAAAATTTCTGACCTTTTCATATTTAACATGTTCTTCAGCTTTAGCTGCATTTTTTTTGCTCTCTGTTAGAGGGATGTCTTTGTGATAAATTCATACTAAATCCAGCAGACAATTATTTCACTCGTATCATATTTCCTGTGGGCACGCAACAACATCCCTATTTTGTCACTTCTGCTGAGAACAGGAATGCTGATATTCCCCTCTTTCAGAGTTTCTGGGAAGGCTGAGAGATGACAGTGTCACTTGCTACATCTAGCCCTGACATAACACAAACTATGCTATTTAATATACAGATCTCCACAGTGAAGGAAAAGAAAATGAATCAAAACTGTTAATAATAAAATTAATTGTGCATAAGAATATTTTCTGGTTTTGAGGTAGGAACCATCCCTTTCTTTTCACAATATAAAATTTCATTTTCATTTGGCATCTACATTTACCCAGTGTTATAATGTATGCTTCTTGATTTAAATATTGTTAAAGCAAGATTTAAATATTATTAAAGTGGTATAAAATAATATTTTCTAATTTAATGCTGTAAATAAGCAGACTGACTTGCAGTAATGGATTATTCATCACTCTGATCTAGAACCTGGTCTCCAAGAGAGTTCTTGCAAATTACACCTGTGCCACAGCACTGGAAGATGCCAGCAGTGCATTTATCTCCCCAGACCACAGAGGAAAGAGTTTATAGATAGAAGATACTCCTTATATATTTTAAAAGGTGAAAATGGAAAATAGTTCACTGATTTTTTTTTATTTTTTAACAGCTAAGAATGGTTTAAACTGTATCTAGGAAAAGGCCATAAAGCCTGTGCATGTAGTCTTGCTGCATAATGGTCAAGGCTAAGTAATAAGTAGAGCTCTAAGGGAAATGATTTGCCTTGTCACTCAGCACTGACTGGTATTGGCATGTAATCCAAAGATAAAGGATTTTTATATATATGTATATAAGGTTTATAATTTAACATCCATATGAATGGCTACAGATCTTTGGAACCATTCCTGTTCAACTGAATAAAATCTCACAATTAGTTGTGTTTAATTCACCTCTTTAATATCAACAAAGAAAACGAAGTTCAAGTCATAATGTAGCTTATTATGATAATGGATCAGAACCTAAAGGAGTTCCATTAGTGTAGAAAAATGGGGTTCCTTGCTTTGGCTTACCAAATGTCTTCCCTCTATCTGTGGTCCTATTTAAATAGTTTGGATTTTTTTCACAGTTTACCCTTTCTTCTGCATCACTAAAGCTGCATAATCTCAGTAGAGAAGTGCAGTCAAGGAATAAAATTCTCAGGTATTTACAGAGCCTAGCATCCCTAAAACTTTCTTTCATGACTTGGTTTGTATTTCTGTTCTTTGTGGTCTTCATACACACACATTAGTTTCACTGTGACTTCAGATGGGGGCAGAGAAACAGCAAGAGCTGACTTAGCAGGCAACTATTTAAGGCATGGGCACCAAAAATTTCCTGTCTGTGTCTTCAGGATTGAAGGCACTGTTCAGCACAGAATTTTTTTACTGGTACAAGGCCCTGTGACAACTGGAAATGACCAAATGTGTTTTGTGCTTATGAAGAAGGAGGCTTCATATTATGCTGTCCCAGACATGATGTGTGTGCATCTTGTACCTTTACTTGTAATGCATGTTCTCGGCTCTCTTCTGTGTGAAATTGCCTAATTTTGACAGAGCAGCAGCAATCTGACAGTTTCTCTCTTGTAACCTTTTGTAACCTTCTAAACAAGGCTGGTACACTCTATCCTTTAAGTATAGATTATTGCTTTACTCAGCATTAATAAATAAATATTTTTTTTGCCTCAAAATGAAATCACGTTCCCATTCACCTTAACTCTGTTGCTTCAGTGTCACTCTAATGTGAAGTTTTTAGTCCATAAATCAAAATACGTTCAGCATGTGATCCATTTATCCACGTTTGTAAATGTAGTTACTATGAAACAAGTAAATGTAAGATCTGCTTGCTGCTCCACTCGATTCTGATGTGAAACAAGACAGTCATTTACAAGTTGGAAGCAAAACAACAAAAAATCAGCACAAAATAAAACGTCTACTTTAGCATACACAGCATTGTATGTGGGGTCAAGTGAAAAGTTTTTAAAGAATACTGTTAAAAATACGAAACACATTGCTCTTTAGGATCTGAGTGTGGGTGATGCTGTAAGTGAGACCTACTTTCTCATAGTACTTGATCTCGTAGTCCAGAATTGCTCCATGGGGAAAGTCCGGCTCTTGCCAGGAGAGGGCAATGCTGTTTTGGGAAGCCCAGTCCTTCCTTACCATACCTATCAAGGTGGGTGCTGAAAGGGAAAAGGATAACTAAGGGTTAAAGACGAAGCACACGGTTTATCCTTCCAACCTCCTGTCTGAGGATACCAACCCAATGCAGCTTGGAGAGACCTCCAGACAGAAAAGCATGACAGATGGCAATTCTCAGGGAAACCATATAACCTGGAATTAATGTCTCAAGTACACGCTAGTAACTCCTCTGCTGAAGTGCAGAGCAGCTTCTGAAAAATGGCTCTATGCACAAACACAGAAAGAAACGCCTGTGCTGGGCCCTGCCCCAACCAGGCCGCACTGCTGGCTCCGAGGACACTGTGCCCAGAGCAGAACCACATTTCAGAGGCAGCAAATTCTGCACTCAGGTTAATCTTCATTAAATGTTATAATTCAGCTGTTTGGGATGTACATTCAGTTTACTGGCTGGGGTAAAATAAAGTGACACAGCTGAAAACAGACAATGAATCCCTTTTCTGGCAAGGGCACGTTGGCCCTTTGAGAAGTGTCTGTGTGCACGAGGGGCCAGCTCCTTCAGAGGCCTCTGGCAGGGACTGGATTATGGGCAAACTGGGGGGCAAAGGTGCCCCCAAACCTATGTGCCATCACTGATACCACAGGCCTGCAGCAGCACAGCAAGTAGGAACTGCTTCCAGCAGCTTCTGGAAGGGGCCCAACATGCATGGATACACCCAAGAGCCAAATTATCTCACTGTGGGGTTAACCAATTTTAAGAAACAGTTTTTCTGCCTTTTTGGAAAAGAAGGTGCATGGTTATCAATGCAATAATTTCAAATGGTGCAAAAATTGCATTCTAGAATGCAATCTTTGCTTATTTTATTAATCTGGTCAAGCATGTAAAAATATTCTCCAGAGACTAATGTTGTTTCAATAGTATTGACGTGCAGCTTTCTCAAATGTCACAGCAAACCCAGTCATATTGTTCAACAGTCTTGAACACAACTGAATAAGATCAACAATCCAGCTGCCATAAGTGGTTCACAGATTTCACTATTTGTCTTTCCACTAAAAATTATCATTTATTACACACCTTCCCCCATTCCTCTCTACTCTGAATCTTACTTAACTTCTTCCAAGTTTCCATGGAGTTGTCTCCTAAAAATAACACATTTTTATGACTTCTGGTTTTATTTTTGAACAAAAGAGTCTCCCTAGGAAAATGAAAAGAGAATCTGCTTCTAGTCACAAAATTTCATGCCTTAGTTCACTTTCCTGTAAATATTTCTGGAAGTTTAAGAAATGAAAACAATAAATAAATTCTAGACTGCAAACAAACACTGAAGAAAACAAAACTGCGTGTTTGCCCTTGTAAAAAGGGAAACTCTACACAGAGACATGGGCATTTTTCTCTGTGATAATGCATTTATCTGAGAGAGAAAATTAACTTCCATCCCCTGTCAATCTTCTCTTTGGGTAACATTTTTGTAGTAATTTGGTGGAGTAATTTGGTCCTCTCTGATGTGAAAATAACATGAACTCAACACATAACACCAGGAAAAAAAGCTACCAAAGTGTAAGAGCTTACACAGGAAACTTCTACACTTTTGCCATTTTAACCACAGGTCTGATGCAAGGGTATCAGAGAAAAAAAAAAAATTTCCTACCATGCAGAAGAAAGGATTAACCTGGTTTTCAGGAAGTCCTTAAACATCTAATGTAAATAACTGAACAGAATAAAACACAAACTAATAAATAAAAAGGATTCACAGGATTTGAACCAAAATGTTATCCCTGGGCATGTATAACTACTCTCTCAGCTAAAATGAAATTTTTACTCTTAAATCTGAGGGTGAAGTTGAGCTCTCATAATATTTCTCTGGGGTACAATCAGCTTCTCCAAGCAAGATACACAGTCAGGTCTGTTTAAAGGAAAACAGGAGATAGCAAACATGGATTTGTAATTGCTAAACACTGATCAAGGGCCTAAGAGGGCACTGCTCACATAAATTGTTTTCCTAGTTGTTATTTGGAGTCATTCACTGGCATTGAGCTGTGATTTACAGGTGCCTCTGAGGGAACTATAGCAACATTTCAGATACATCTGGTACCCTCGTGTGCCTGCTTAGAGGTGATGGGCATCAGCTGGGCCACCTTCCCAGCACTCTGCAGCTTCATCCCACTGCATTTGAGAGTTCGCTGGTCAGACAACCCAGTCCTTGCAAAATTATTAAGACTGATGACAGAAAACACCAGCTTAAGCTGCAGAAAAAATTATATTCTTGGCTCTTTTAGGCTTATAAAATAATGACTGCTGATACAACTTCAAATTATGGCCTAACCTTTATAAGCTTTCTATATGTACTGCAGGACGGGGATTTTATTTTGTGTTCTGTCTTCCAAATTTATTCAGCCACTCATGCATGTTTTCAGCCTGAGCTCAACGCAGTAAGTCTTCCATTTGAGGAACAATTTTTGACATTGCATGTCAAAGCACAGTGGTGGTGCATTGGAAGATCCTCTCAAAACTGCAGTATATTAAATAATCCCAGTTGTCTTCCTGGGAAACAACTCAGTAGAAAATTAATGGAACAAAATTATTTTAGATCTCTCTTAAACCAGCTGTGCTTGACCTGCACTTGAAACCAACAAGCCCTTACAGCAAGGCTTCCATCACATCTGTAGCACTGGGCCAGCACTGAATCCTCTAAATCGAAATGCAGAGATGTGCACATAAAGCTGTGAATAAGAGAAGTGTATTTGTGTTTCTGTTGGGTAAAAAAAAAAAAAAAGTGTACCTTTTAAAAAAAAGACCCAGAAGAGTCACCATTGACCATTTCCTGTATGTGTAGAAGGATGATCCTGTTTTTGCCAGATAGGATTCCAGTTAGAAATTTATTGCAGGAAGAAACAGACAAATAAAACCATGTAATTAAAAGCACAGCTAGCTGAGTTTCTATTTCTTTTGTTGTGAAGTGCTACTAAAGAGCACTAATTTCTGTGGAGAAATTTCAGCTCCTTATAACTGTTGCTTACTACAGCAGAAGTCAATTAGACCTTAGAGATCCTATCCATTTATTGTTAAAGCTCTTTCTAACTAGAAGATTGTAAGATAGGTAAATCCTATTTTCCTATTCCTAAAGACTGCTCTAATGCCCCTATGATGAATCAATGGGAAGTTCTTTTAATTAGTTGTTTCAAATCTAGTAGCTGCAGGAGAGCTCTCATTTGGTTACCCAATGAAACCATTTGAAAAAAGAAATGCTTAGAAGAGCAGCATGGGTTTTAATCACTTTAATGGCAGCATTTCCTTGCCACTGGTCCTAGGCTGAAGGGTGGTTTCTGGCTCTTGAGCTCAGCACTGGATCTGTGTTTTGTACTGAGGATTCTTTGCACCATCTGTTTTCTTCTACACTGTTACAAATTTCTTGAATTACGATGAGTCATCTACAATGTGGTGAGCTCCTCATTTAATTTAGTCTGATAAGCTTCTTGGTCTTTTCAAATTTTTATTGAATAATGGAAGTTCAGTCTTTAATTCAGAGTGAGCTGATTTTATTCTAAATTCCTTTGGCTTCCCTTTTTCAGAATCCTTTTTTTCTCATGTGCTACATACAGGAGGGAAAATGTGCACTTTAAACAATGACTGAGATCCCAGTGTCTTTTCCCTAGAAACTTTCTCTTTTTCTGAAGCTGACTTCCATTATTTGTAACTGTCTGATTTCAAAATAGGTGATCTGTAGGGTTTCCGAAGCTTTTTTCCTTTAGTGCATTTTCTAATAGTGCAATTTGTTGTTTCACACTTCTGAAAGTAGGCAGAGAAATGCCTCCTGTTTCCAGGACTGAACAACTTTTACAGGATGCCCATTCATGGTGAGGAAGCTTCTGACCCAATGGCAGCTGATGACCAAAGCTCGCCTGATAGCTGTCTATACACGGAATTATTTCACCCCTTGGTGTCTCATTTCAAATCTTATTTCTTTAGTGAAGAGAAAACATGACAGCTCAATGGCCTGTCCCAGGCTGAGAGTAGAGGCTGTAGCAGGTATGAACAGTCACTTTCTTGTCAAAAAAAGTTACCATCCAAAAAACCAAGAACAGCTGCACCAGTTTTGTCCTTTCTTCCCCTCAAACTGTATCTGTTTTGCCCAAAACCAATGAAGTGCCAGCAGATACAAATTCAGAGAGGACAGAGTGGAAGTGCGATCTGAACTGTACAGATGCTGTGGGGAGGACTGCAACCTCACTCCTTTGGACACCATCCTCATGAGAAGGCTGTGGGTCTCAATATGGAAAATAATGCCATTTGTGATAATGTGTTCAATTCAGTTTGTTGTTTCTATACCTCTGCCATTACCAACGACAACATGAATCACATAATTAAATGTTATTCTTTTCTTGAGACCTCTGCCTGCTTCAAGGTACAGGAGAGACCACACTCACCACAATATAGGGCTTTATCGCGTGTTTTCTGAGTGAGGGTTTCCCTTTAGAGAAGGGAATCCACCCTTCTCCCTGCCTCTTCCTTCTCTCCTATCTCAGTCACTTCTCAGCTGCAGTTATGGGAAAATATTGACTAAACCCTACTCAAAAAACCTTGCTTCTCTTTGAAAACCCATTAATCCCTCCTAGTTTCACCCTATGGAGGAGGAAACCTGCTTTAACATCCTGCAGGGAGCCTACATTCTTCCTGCTGGGGAACAAGTTCTTTCAGTAAGAGAAGGACAGTTGAGGGTGGAAGAGATATCAATGCTGTAATGACTAATTTACATTGACTGTGTTGGGTCAGAAAACAAAAGAAAACTGTTTTCCTGTTCATTAAAAGGAAAGGGCTTCTTCAAGCTTCAATCACAGGTTAATGGCACAAATTAAACCAACAGTAAACTATGCTTAACACTATAGAAGTTATAGTTATCTAACAATTCCAAGCCCATTAAACAAAAATGTTAGGAAATTAATGGAACAGAATAGAGATGTATCAAGGTCCAAATCTGAAGTGTTTTTCCAGATGGTAAAAACACTTTCTGCATTTTTTCTATACCAGAAAATGCTATTATAATTTTACAGTGTTTCAGCAGCCTAGGTTCTGTAACTATATTAGAATTCCTATGCTATTGGACACTGAGGATGATTTTATATTATAAATATCAATAAAAAGAGCACTGAGATTTTATTCACAGTGCCACATTTGAAAAAAAAGAAGTTATTTCAGGGCACAGTCAGGAAAATATTGATTTTACTTCTGATTCTAGAAAGACTATTAGAAAGGTAATAAGCAGTAAAAAGATGCTCTCTTAGAGAAGACATTTTACTCCAGTAACAGAACTGGAAGTAATGAAACATTTCCTGATCAATGATAGTGCCTCCAGTATTTTACCCACTTGAGCTATTTACCAAGGATTTTCCAGGGAATCTAAGAGGCCCGAAGCCTTCATCCCGCATTACTAATGCCATGGGTGACACGTGTGATCACTCATCTGAAGGATGTGGTTGTGCTGTCTATCATCCAGAGCAGTCTTCACTCCTGCAATATGGCTATTAATCCTTCAGCAGCGATGCAGTTCATCCTTTCTTTCTTTTGTGTTTTTTAGTGCATCTTTCTGTTGCTATCCTTGTAGGATAAGGGAAGAAAGCATATCTTATGAACAAGGGATGTGATAGGGATCCAGGAGACCTCTGTTTATATTCTTTTCTGGTTGTGCTCCAGAGATTTTCTTTAATCTTTTGACTGAGCTATCTTAACGTACAATGTGAATGTCAATAAGTTCCATTATTTGCAATATGTGAGCCCTTTCTTGTTAGAAGTGTGTGTGTGTGAGAATATAAAAGACTAAAACCTAAGCACAAGTTGACATGGGAAAAAAAATCACAGAAATATGAACAGAAAATAAACTTTTATAAAATCCCCCCCAGTTCATAACCCATCTCTGTATATTAAAGATGTTCACATGGATGAAACATCTTCAGGTTTATACTGAATTCAGTATGAATTTGTGTTCTTACCACACAAGCTTGCTTTCAATTAGTACAGTGACTAGATAAGATATTTGATTCTTCCCATAATAGAGTCTCTTTTCATCCTAATCATTTCAGCAGTAATTCACAGTTTACAGTTGGAGGGGATACTATTAGTGGCACTAACCTTGGACTTCAAAGTTGAGCATGTTGTTTCCCTGACAAAGCATTACAGCTAGCAAATTAACAACTTTGGGGTTAAAAAAAGTGGTTTTTACTTAATTTTCTTACACTAGTTCCCTAAAGGTTTGCACTCAAAAGACAGTAGAGCACTGTGCTTCTTTTGAAGCACTTCACTTACTGGAAATAGGCCTCCAGCAAGTTATAATTATCATCTCTCCCTCCATCTTCAAGCCTTTCCCCTTGCAGATTTCCTTTGCTTGCTCAGAAATGGTGGATGGAAGCCAACTGAACCCAATACCCTTGTCAAAAACTGGATTCTGCTACAGAGTTGTGGGTGAAGGGTCATGATAGACACAACCTCCAGATTTCCTCCAGGGTGAATGTAGATTCAATATAGCTTTTTTTTTTCTGTTCCATAATGCAACTCTTTCTTCCTTGCCACTTAATTTCTCTTTCATCTGTTGTTGATCTTATGTAAGGAGACAGTAATTATTCATCCACATGATTTTGCAACACTACAGATTTTCTTTCACTTACAGAATGTGCTGCCATTCTCCATTTTTCAAGCTTCAGACAGAAGCACTCCTAAATCGTTACTTCTTACAGGACCTACTCAGCTTCTGATTCTTCAAAGTGGATTTTAGGAGAAGATACTTAAAACAACAGTATAAAATAGAGGCTTATCAGCTGTCAGTCAGACTGGCTGTTCTGCACTCTCTGAGGAGGGATATGTGCAAAACCCTCGAAGGTGAAAAGCATTGTGAGATATCTGACATAATTTGTAACACAATGAACAATTTAAAATATTTTAGTTAGAAGGGTTTTTTAAAATAGCATCACTTAAAAAAATCATACAAACAGTTTACCTAAATGTATGTTTTAAGGAGTTACTTTATACGGTCTGTCTGTCTGAAGCAAGTGGAATAAATTCAGTTCAAAAAAGCATTGTGGGAGGGCGTGATTCCAGGAATCAGATGCAGACAGAAAAAAAATATGCAAAACTAAACCAGGTTGCCTGTCACACAGATGGAAATAATATCAAATCAACAGGCCTCTGGCAACCAAAGGGATTTGCATCAGAATAAGCAGATTCTTGGCTCCTTTCCACTGCCTTTTAGGGCTGGAGCAGCAGGAGGAAATGAGTGTCTTTAGGACCTAATAGGTCACTGGGATTCCTGAGGGAACAGTTCTCTGCAAACCAGAGCTGCCCTCTCCTTGCTTGGCAGAAGACAAAACTGAGGTTGTGTGGGACTGGTACATCAGCTCACAACAGGTGGCAACAACTCATGTGGCTGAATGGCACAACAAAAATGTGGTAACTGGGGAAAAAAGAGTCCTTCTCTTCACTGGCTTCTTCTGGGCATGTTGTTCTGGATCAAAAATGAGGGAAGGGTGCAAGAGGCCATCCTGGGCAAGTCAATCCTCTTCCTATCACTCCTTATGATGATTACAAACCCTGTTGTGGTACCTACAGAAGAAGTAACAGAACATTACATCCTTAACCAGCAGATTTTCTGCTTTCACAGCCTCAGATGTTCTGTGTTGTGCTGTTCACTGTTCCTCCTGACTCAGACACTGTTGCGAGCCACTGACTGTCGGCTGGTGGCACGTTTGAAATTGGTGCGTGTGCTTTCCTGGGGTACCATTCCTGACATGCAGGAGTCCTCTAAAAGAGAAGGCAGAGTGGCTTATAGGGTTTCCTTTTCAAGGAAACCTGTGCGAAAAGAGAAGGAGGCAGGAGAAATTCGTTTATCAGCAGATTCAGATTGCTACTATAATGATGTTAATCAGCATGAAGAAAGATCTGTTCCAGCCCGTGTGTTATGTAAGTTAAAAATATCATGCCAGCACTGCTAGGTGCCCTGTGATGTGAGGACAACCTGTGGTGACACGTTTATTCAGAGAACTTTGTTTTCAGCCTCCTGGTGTAACTTGGGTATTGCTATAAATTTATTGGAAATACAACTTGAGGTTAAGAAGGCGTCATTTATTGCAGCAAGGTGTCATTATTGAAACAGAGCTGTAACTAAGTCTCATTCAGCAACAACCCCTCCAGGGTCAACTGCAACCAAATTGCTCTGCAGAACTTCCTGCTGCTAAATTGATCTCAGAAGTTTGAAAATGAAATAAGCAGGTTAAAAAGCACTAGGAAATCTGCAATCTTTTCACTCCATTAATTGCTACTCATCCTAAGATGTAACAAAGGCAAACATAAAATGTACACTCATTTCAGCAAATCTTTCCTGCTCTTGTTTGTATCAAAATACGAAGCGAGATCAGATTGTAAGTAATTTTCTGTCAAACAGTACTTTACAGGTCTGAAAGAGGTTTTTCTTTCAGCAAGAATACCATGAATATTTTATGTGAACATCTTCTGTGAACCTTCTGTAAAAGCTGTGTTTGTTGGCATGTGCAGAGAATGTCAGAGCTACTGTACTTCAACATTTTGAGTAAATGTGTGTAAGTGCATGAAGACACATCTGATACTGACTTCAAATGTACATCTTCAAACAATTTCCCCAAAAACATTGATTTTGACAAAGCATTCTATAAATCACACTGATGCTAAATAAATATGCCCTCATAAATTAATTCCCAGAGTGATGTTACAAACAAAATTATGTAACTTATGATACACTTCATAAATGCTAAGAAGATTCCAAAGGTGTAGTCTAGCTCTGTTTTATTGAGGGTCAAGTATCTTTTAAATCTTTAATGTGGAAACATATGCACAGAAAAGCAGACCCTTTTAAACTCTGGCATACAGACAAGAAACACTTCTAGGAGGCCAGGAAGTCAATGGTTTGCACTTGATGCACAGGAATCACTGCTGCTGTCAAATGCAGGTTAGGTGTTCAATTTCTAGTCAAGTAGGGTAGAATTGACTTGACTCAAATAAGTAAAAAAACTGGGGATTAGTTTGGGGAAGTTGTCTTAAATCCCTCTGTAGTTCGAAGATGAGATGCTGAACTTGCTTTGGGTGCTGGTTGATCAAATGCATGCCCTGGTTTTAGCAACAGCATTCAATACATGCATCACTACCATCAGCACAGAAGGTCATTGCAAAACCAGCCATGGATCTTCTTTAAAGGTGACCTCTAGAGCAATGCAAGAATAATTTTAGATATGTCAACATCCTAAATAAATTGGTTTTTTCTTTTTTCCTTTTTTTAGTTGGATCTATCTATACAATACTTCTATGTGAAGTAGCACGGTTAAGTATCCAAAAATCATGGGCAAAATATTGAGGCACATGCTCTGTAGTGAAAGATCATTTATGTGTTCTTTTAGTTAGCTCATTGGGGATGTCTATACACCTCTGAGTCTGAGGGCAGGCTCTCAAGGTGATGGATGGAAGCAACGACACCTGAAGGCATCAGGGCAAATCAAGTCTAAAAGCAAAGAGCTGCCAGCCTTTAACTTCTGTTACGTCAAAAACCTCAGGTTCAGGAGAGGCCAGTGGCTCTTTCTGGACTACTGTACTCATATTCTGAAAACATCTCACACCAATATTAAATGAATTTGAAAAATTAATGTCTTTTTTTGTGTGTTTTCCTCTTTCAAGACGACCGAGTTGCTTTTACTCACAAGGACAAAACTCCGCAGAGTTGAAAAACCACTGGGATCTAAAGAGTTTTCATCATTCTGACTTGTATAAAAACTAAAACACCAACAAAGAAGAGCAGCCTATAAATTAGATCAGATGATAGGCAGTAAAATATGTTTCAAAGTAAGGTTTATGGAGGCCTGGGCAATTACGGAATAACCTTTCAAAAGGGAAGCCACTTCAACTATTTGCTGCTAGTTAGCTCATGCCCTGCAGCTTGTGGTTTAATACTTACTATACATATCCATGCTCATGGAGAGGCAATCTCCTGACAGAGATTCATGTGAGGAAGAAACCTGAACATCCACACTTCCAGGTCAGTACATCACTTAGCGTAAGGAGCCTGTCTTTTCTTTCCAAGAAATTAATTATCCAATGAATGCCCTCCTAGCACGAAACTCTGAATTCTCAGAACTCTTCCCTTATGCCCCTTTGGTATTTCTATTCTTTTTCTTGACACCTAATGAGTTTTTGTGTTCTTCAACATTTCGTATACTGAACTCTGCCCTTGGAGTTTTTTTTCCAGGTCTATTTTTCATCTCCTATCTCTAGCACCACAACAAATGTGCTTCCTACAGAAAAAAGAAAAGCTGAAGGTTTGAGGAGGAAAGCTGAGCACTGCTGTCCTACACAACCTCTTGTCCAAGGGAGGAAGTCTAGGGGACCTACTGACACATGCAGAGTTTGCACTGGTTGTTTTCTAAAAACGACCAAAAAAATTCTGTGGCCTCTAAAAAGTTAGGGAGTTGACAGACACTGTGGCAAGAAACAAAGAAAACATTCCTTATTAACTAAGATGCAACTGAATGCTGCTGGGAACTGCAAGACCACATATGGAGAAGCATTATTTGATATCTTCCTGATCTTCTTCCATCAGTGTCCCCTATAGCTTATTGCCAGAGAAAAAAAAATGGACTAGATGAGCCTTCTGAAATTCAGAAATACTATCTGGTTACAGAGCCTTTGGTTTAGCTCAGTGCAAAGGCAAGTTGGCTACATACAGCTTCCTTCTGGAACAAGCTTTTATCTATCCCTGAAGAGTCTTCTGCACTACAGAAATTTTACAAAGAGAAAACACCCAGCTCTGTAGCTCTGGTAGTTGTTTGTAAGAACTAATGGCTCATATCCACACAGTACATTAGTGATGTGCAGCTGAGAGCTTCGGGGTCTAACTTTCAAGTGCCTGATCCTCAGAATGATACTTCAAGTTACATTATGTTCCATGTCCAAGCTCCTCAACACTGTCAAATACAGAGGAAATCAGAGCATGCACAAAATCAGGACTTGAGAATTTAGCCAACTTTCAGTTTGACAGCTCATGTTAAGCACCAGGGTTAGACATTGGTATTGCACTACTGCTTACAAGCAATATTGTTACACTGGAATAGCTCACAAAATAATGATCTCAGGAGCAAATTTTTGCTCAGCCTCTTTTATTTTTATCATGAAGAAAATCTTCCTTCTTTGAATCCTCCCTAGGTGTTTATGTAATTATCTCCCCCCAATATCACACTTCATTTTGTGATTCGATTTTGAGTCTTTAGTTTGGAAAGTCTGAGAAATCAGTGTATCCACACAGGATATTTAAAGTCCTTTAGCACACAAACAAAACCAAACAGTAAGGCCTGCTAATTCAAACCCATGCCTCAGAACTTGGCAGTGATCTCAGTTTCTGTGACCTTCATCTTAAAATTTCTACAGCAGACAATAATCTCAAATCCCTCTGTACTCAAACATATGGTGAAATGTGGGCAAAAAGACCCCAAAACACCAAAAACCAGCAGCTGTTAAGGAAATCTTGGATACAGGAAAAAAAAGTATTCTCCACACATGCAACAATTCCTTGAATGCCATCTAGAGGACACTAACCTCCCGTGGCTATGAAGGGGTCCTGGCACACTCAAATGTGTCAATTCCAGATGTTTTAGCTCTTTATATGTACTGTTCAGAAAATAAGGGTTAGTAAAATGTGGTCAAAAAAAGAGTTCAAAAATACCAACAAAATAAATATAATACAGGATAACTTTGTAATAGCTTTCTAAAAAATATTATTCTGCTTGCACAGATTAATTCTGTGCCAATAAATTTGTTGAAAATAATTACTGGAAACAAAAGGACTATTTGCATGTTGCAACTTTTCTTCCTAAAATATACTGGTTATTATTTTGAAAATCCTGCACCAATATCATGAATTTGCTGAGCCATCATGCTAACTCTGCAATAAATCAGAATTTTCCATATTTCATTAACGATCATGATCACAAAGTATTTGTAGTGTTGACTTAACTGCTCATGACATGGTTGGTCAGATATATTGTGACTGGGTTTGCAACTGCTTATGTTATGCAAGGTGATCTTCCCCTGGAAGGTTCTTCCAAAAAATTCCATGTTAACCGAATACATAAAGGAAGAAAGGCCATCTTGATAATTAATTCATTGGCTCTGGCTGACAGGAACTCCTCAAACTCTTTGAACTCTTTGAGTTTGTCAGTGTTTATTATCAGTCTCCATCTGCTGGTCAGGTCCCATTAAATTTACAACACCTACTCTCAGTTACTTTAAGCATCTAATTCCATGGCAACAGCTGAAGTTAGGAGAATCGGGACCCTGCAAAAATAGTGTGGATAGATTCAGCCTCCAGATGGAGATGCAGAGAATGCAGCTGAGATGTCTGAAGTTACTGAACACCCTACTCCTTCTCTGGTGCCCCATAAGTAACTCAGGGTCAGAGAAGTACCTTCAGGGGCTGTATGGGATTTTGTCTTTTAGTGCTGCTTGCCTGGAGACAGACTGCTCAGACTTTCTTGTCCTCCAAAATCCCCTGCACCATTACCTTTTCAAACAGTGAAACAAGACCTTAGAGAACACAAAAAAAAAGCCCGTTCAACAGAAGAAATATAGCAATTCTGTTTCTTCTGAAGTTTGTAAGATGGCACATCTTAAAAATGTTATGACCTCAGCCTGTCTGGTCCATGCTCTGCATCTCTTCTCAGTGCCTACACTGGAAAGACACTGAGTTCTCTTTCCTCAACCAGTGAAATGTCTCACCTTTAATCGACACTCTCAAAATCACCTTACTGGGTTTTTTTAACAATAGAGTAATAACAATCACTCTAACACTACTCCATTCTATAAACTTTGATATCACCATGTAAAACATCTAAAATTATGCACTAAACACTTCCTAATGCAATCTTCTGCATCTGAACCTCCCATCAGGTATTATCCTGCTATATTGCCAGTGTTGTTTGCTTCCTTTTAAAATAGGTAGAAATACGAGCATGGAGCCTCAGGTTCCAAGATAACAATAGTCACTATTACCTGACATTTTAAGTCAGCACACAATCCTGAACACAAAAGTAATACAGAATAGCTGATGGGGAGACATTTATTAGCACTTCAAGTAATTGGAATTAGCAAGGAAGACAACAGCTGACATATTTCGATGCTTATACACACTGACGAAATAATTAAGCAAATTTCATCTCTTTAAGAATGATTTTCAGAGGGTTTATGATTCAGAATAAAAATTTGTAAGATGCAATTGTTATTATAAATACATAATTGAAATACTCAGCTATCATAATTCTGTTTCCAGGGTCATATGTTGACTCTTCTCAGTGTCTGAAAAAGATGTCCATATTCTACATATGCTTTCTGTTTACAGTGGAACAAGGTTACCAGGAGCCTCCTGCTGTACATTTTGCTTATCCTGTGCTGTTTCAGATGCTCTTGAATGATCTGGTGAGATGACAAAGTCTGCTAAACTTAATCAGGGCGGTAAAAAGGGAGGACTAACTGTGGAGGACTGTGGAGGGGCTTCATGAGATCAGCTGACGGGATAATAAAATGGCAGATGAAATTCAGAGGAGAGTAATGCACACAGGAAAAGAACCCCTAATTCCATGAGCAAAATGAGCTCTGACCATTTCTACCCAGGCACAAGATTTTTTGAGTTCTAATAAATAGCTAATAAATAGATCTATGAAAATGCCAGCTCTGTGCTCCAATGTAATAAAAAAAAAAAGATTAAATGAAATGTTAGGGATTACAAAGGAAAAGAAAACCCACCAGACCTTCATACTGCCACAGTATACATGCACATTTGAAACAGATTTTGAACAGTGTGTAATTTTGGTTCTGTCACCTCAAAACCGGTATGTTAGAACAGGGAATAGCTACAGTAATTAGTCAATTAAAGTTGTGGAATGGCTTACACACAGGTAACTCAAGAAAATATGCGGGCTTTCCAGCCTGAAAAGGAGGATGCAATGAAGAGTTGAAGCGGGAATGATATGAAGATACAACGTGTGATTCTTTCTTCTTGCAGCACAAAAGATAGACATGGCAAGTGAAGTCAAAAGGATGGGATTCTTAATAAAATGTGAAATTAAGCTGCTGAATTCCTTGCCAAGGGATGCCATAAATTCTTTTCTTAACATGGATTTAATAATAAATTGTTAAACTGTACCAGGCAAGGATGTCCCCAAAGTACAACTTTTCAGAAGCCAGTGAGTACTCAGGAAATGCATCTTGTAAACTTTTTCTGTTCTCTCACTCAGCTCGAATGTTCAGTTTTTGGCTGCTGCCACAGAGGATGTGAAGCCAGATGAACCAACGGTGTGATCCAATACAGCTGCTCTTTTGTATAATCAACAGGAACAGAAAATGACTGTAAGAGGAGAGCGGGGTTGCTGCCTGGTTTTGTACTTAGCAGCTTGATGAAGAGTCTTAGTCCTTTTTTTTTGTGTGTGTTTTCATCTCTCTGTATGTATGCATGGTGGTGAGAAGCCTGGAGTCTTGTTAATGAGTCTGCTGCACGTGCGTGGAGAAACTGCTTGCATCTTCCATATTGTAGTGGATCTGCACCATTTGTGGCACCTCTGCTGTATCTCAGACTCACTGCAGCCATTCATCACTGAGTCCACCTGCACGTATTCAACAACTGCTTTGTGAGGAGGGAGAGAGCTTATCACAAACTGGAAAGTGCTGACCATGCCTGAAGTCACAGGCGTGAAATACACAAGTCAACCTAAAATGGAGCGCACTCCCACAAGATCCCATGGACCACGCACCAAGGAATTCTTCAGCTCATTTGGAGGCTGAGGCACTGGGTGCTACCCCCATAGTCAGGCAGTTACCAAAACACTGCACATCTGCTCTTTGGACAGCCAACCGGTCTTCCAGAAGGGAATCTGCCAGGCAGATAGGCCAGAGAAACGTGGGAATTTCTTAACAATGGGTCTATGCATTTGTCTGACTCTCTGGGGGAGATAGTCTTTGGCCTGGGACAGACTCATCAGAGGACAAATTGTGATGGTCAGGGATTGGAAAGGTCCTCTCTGCACCACTTGTTATCCATGTACTTGGCTTGAAGATGAGCAAAGGCTGCAGGATATGCATTGAGTGAAGGGAAATGCAGGAGCAAAGACACTTCAAGACATCAGGCCTAGAGCAGCAGCAAAGGAGGAAAAGATCCCGTGCAGGGAATCCGTGCAATGAAACTTCTTGGAATGTCTGCAGGGAGTTACTGGTAACAAAAATGGGGTAAGATGAAATATTAGTCCATCTGTGAGTGGATTATCCAAGAGACATCTGCATTGCCTGTGGATTTTTATAATCACACGAAGTAGGTGCTGAAATTCACACACCACTGGATTGATCTTTTTTCATAAGCCTCAGAGTGGCTGAGACATTAATTTCTTTAAAGTATGAGCTATATTCCTTAACATGAATTTCTTGGTTTAAGAACTCAGCACTGTCTTAAGTATCATCACTATCAAAACAGCAACCATTTAATTCAGTAAAGATGGGAATGGATGGGAAAACTCACGTGGAGAGATTTATCACTTAATAAAGTTTGCATAGCACATTTAGTCTGGATGTAATTTATAAAACCTTGGATGTTCACTGCCTCTATCCTGCAGTACATAAAATAAGGAATATCTACTCCCCTTCCACAGGTCAAAAAATAATAAGCACACTTTGGCTACTGATCAAACTGAACATACGCAGAGATTGAAGCTGCCCCATCTGTGTGCTGGCAGCAGAAGGGCTGAGGACTGTTGCGTGTGAATCAGAGACATGAGCTCGAGTCCTGCCCTGACTGTGCACTGCAAGCCCCCACGGCCCCTTCTGCTGCAAGTGGAGGAGCACCTGCAGGCTCAGGGGCCAGGGTGGCACTTCAGGCTGTCAGTCACATCCTGATGGATGTGTCCCTGTCATTGCCTACAGACATTTGCATGCTGTGCCCACACCAAACCAATGGATCACCAGTACAGGTACTGGATTTTTGTCTAAAGTGTCCAGGAAGCAAGGCTCTACAGGGACTGTTTTTAAGTCTGCCTGGTGTGTGAACTTAAATATGCATAAAACTAGGCAGCTTCTGGGTGGCTTTACAATGCATTACATTTTCTGTCATCGTGTCTACACATGTATTCATTGCAAAAAGGTGTTAGAAAGGAGAGATGCCTCAGCATAAGAAAAACCAACCCAAAACATCCCTTCTGCTCCCACATTTTCTATTCATGATTATGCTGCTGTCATGCAATGAAAAAGAGAGACAGACACAAACTTCTTGGGAAGTTTAAACTGAGTTTTGTTATCCAGTGGCAAGAAACAACAGTATGAATACAGAGATATGCCAGATGGCTCCAGTCAGGTTTTACTAATTTACTGAAAAGTTTTTAGGCAGAGAACGTGTATATTCTGAACTTGAAGCACACTGCATACTTGTGAAAGTCTGTATGCATTACTTAGGAGGTGTGAAGCAACCACAGTGATACAAGATAAAAACAGACTTCCCACAAAAAATATCAATCCGATATAAAAACATGTTTTTAGAGAGAGAATTTTTGTTGTCCATGTTAAGAATGTATTTTCACTTCAGTTTACAGCACCACAGTACTTTCTTTTTCAGCTTTTTCTTTCATTTTCCTAAGTAATTTTGTATCAGAAGCATTATCTATCCCTGACACTTGTGATCACCCAGTTACCCCTTTAAACATATTTTTCTGTGAATAAATAATTAAAAAAAAACCAAAACGGGCAGAGACCAGAATCTGTTATTGTTGTCTAGTAACTGCATTAGACCTTTTTTTAATTGATAAATAATTGCATATAAAACTCAGTGATTATTTATCTCAGTGTTTCCACCTACAAGACATAATTGTATGGCTTAGCCTTGTGAGCAAACATATGCTACTTGCGATCAACTGGGTGAGCAACCAAAGGAAATACAGCTGATTTAGACATAAAACTCTAGTTATCTTTCTTTCCACGTGGCTCATTTCTGCTCTTCTTAGTGCATGCTGTTTAAAGAAGGCATGCTCTCAAAGTGGTCAGTAAAATACACAGAAAACATTTCTGTCCTTAGGTTTCTGACTTAGAAGCCATCCTGGTCCCTTTCTGTCCTATCACTGAAGTCAAGGGTGTTTTCCCAGCCAGCAAAAATCCCAGCAGGAAATAACAATTGTTTGTATTGTAATTATTCATTTCAGTATTTGTGTAAATAGAATGAAAAGGTCACATACTGTAGCCCATAACTCTAAACATTTTAATTTGGGAATGCTTGGGGTGTTTCATTATGAGTTTTTATTCAGGTACATCATGACTTTGTTCCTTTACCACATTTCCTATGTGCACCATTCCCTCTCCAGTTGTAAAGGAGGCAGCTGATCCTTGGGCCATCAGGTCATTGTGATGGATGTGAGAAACTGCCTCAAGGAGACAGAAGAAGATGGTGACATGACCAAATTACAGCTCTGATCACAGCCAAACCTTAGTTTTGAAACATTTGTTTCTGAAAGGAAAACCTTTCCAATAAAAACATACTTTGTACAATTAAAATGATAATTTTAAAGGAAAAACTTTAACCAGTTGGTCTATATTTACATCTGTAAGTTTTCTGCTTTCTCCCTGTAGGATATACTTACATATTTAGGTGGCAAAATGACAGAAGATTTGGATGCTAGTGAGCACATAGGTTCATCCTGGAGCATACAGGCCTCTTGGGAATATATATCTGAGACACAGGCAGAGTACATTTTTTAACGAATTAAAAACCGCTCTGATCAAAATGATGCACTAAAATCCTACAGAATTTATACACCTCAGTGATCAGGTGAATGCAAATTAATCCCAGAACTCCATGGGCTGGCTTCACCACAAGCACTGCAAATGAGACACTGGAGGGGAGGGGAATTTTCAAAATCAGACCAGGCTAGGAGTCATATTCCTGAGAGAGAGCGAATCTAGTCTTGCACAATTTACAGCGTGGTGAAAGCTCTTAAGATATGATAGATGGAAAAAGTGTACATCTGAATTCTTAGTCAATGAAATCATAAAGAGATAAGACTGTTACCAGGCTGAAGTCTCAGATTTACTGCATTTGGAAACACTGAAGTGTAGACAAGATAAATACTGGAGATGACACTGGCAGCCAATAAAAGTACTTCAAAGTGCTTGATTATGATCCATTATTTATGATCTAACATGAAAACTGTGGGTAAGAGGAAAAGGTCCCTCTCTCAAAGGCTTGAATATGAGAGATGAAGGATTGAAAACAGAAGGGAAAGCAAGAGATGATTTCCTAAGTGAGGATATAAATTGTATTTTCCTGTCACTTCTAGCAGGCTGTCCCTATGTCTGGAATATGTAACAATTATAATAAAATGACTTGAAATTATCTGAGACCATTTGTATCCTAAATAATGCATAAGCAGTGATGGTTACTGTTGGAATCATTTTAGACTGACTCAGCTTCAGAAAATAAAGTGCCTGCACAGAGTCAGCTTTCTTTAAAGCTAACTAGAGAAAGAAATGCATATGCTCTTTAAATTAATCATTCCAGAGCAGCTCACACAATTATATTAAGATTCTAAGACTTTCATTACAAAAGTGGACAATTTATCCTAACAGCCATTCTTTTGAAAGATGACTTGAAATAGATCCTTTTTTAGTACTTAAAATCTCCATGTTCTCCTACCACAATGAAGAAAATTATACAGACACAAAAATTTTGGTTTTATGCTTTGACCAAATATCAAGAACAAAAAATGCCCCATCCTGTAATAGCTTCAAATTCATCAAACTACATTAAAACACATTAAAGGGAAAGATAATTTTAATGCAATTTTAATACAGTCCTTCACTGTACATTGTAATCAGCACAAATATTTCATTCAATTGCATTTGTTTACTCACTGATCCAGAAAAGGATGTCTCAATGTGTAAAGGCAAATGAAATAAAGCAACTCCATTGTTACACAGCAGAATCTGGCCTTCACACAGATCACAACGACCTACTTCACATTTAATAAATTCTGAACACGGATTCTGAACAATATTTGTCTCAGCAAAATGCTGCAACTAATCCTATACTGAATCTTTAAAGGTATTAAGAATAACGTGGGAATCATCAACATCCATTCCTTTAATGTCTCTTCAGCAGTGATTAAAAAAAAAAGCAGTGTAGTGTCTTAATACTGTGGTGTGAAAAACTGGAACGAGTGTTTCTCCCCATAACTAAAAGTAGAACCAAAACCTGTCAACAACATTCTTACTTTGCTATCATTATCCTGACAAAACAGGAATGTCTCCATTGTCAAAATGGCAGCGTTCATGAACATTTTTGTTCATCTTTTGTATTGCCTAGGATGGGGTGTTGGGGGTGGGGAGGGAAAGGGCAGTTTGTTCTTCAGGCCCTCATCCAGGTGGTCTCTTAGCAGCACGTTGGCTCAAGCAGGCATTCCAACCTCAAATAGTTTCGTGAGTGCTTCTGTGCATGCTAAACAAATCCTGCCATCCTCTTCCAGCTCCATCACCCAGCATCTTTCAATCAACAAACTGCACTTCGGCATGAACAAAAGGTTTAAGATGGACTTCTGCCACCCTCCCAGACCCAAGCTAAATGGCTGTGAACATATGCAGAGATTGTGCCGTTCATTTTTAGGGCTTTATGATGGCACATTTAATTGTAATAAAAGTGCAATTGATGGAAAGTGAGTTACAGATTTAACAGGCAGTACAGCAGATGTACAAGGTCATTCAACAAGGACTACTCATTACTTCAAATTACCACCCATGAGGAGAATCTACAGAATATGCCAGGATGGAGCTCTTTCTCTGACACCTCATCTTTCAGTTTCATCCCAAAGGCCATCTTTGTTTCCTTTACGGATAGCATTTCCCAATTAGAACCTGCTGCCTTAAGTTACAACGACTCAATTGCATCTCTAATGCAATTCACATGTGTGAGGCTGCTCCTGCTGCTCCCATTCATTTCTACAAAGGTGATTGCTACAAATTGCACACAACAGTTTGCCTGTTCACAGACCTGTGTTTCTGCCCCATTTGACAGAGTGATGAAAGACAGATGCCTTGTTTAGCTTTAAATCACATTTGCATTCGATTTTCATTTATCTTTTACTTTCATAGCTCGTTGTTGAACTCCAGACTGACAATATTTGTCAGGAAAAAATATCCCATAACTTGCTTAACAGTTTATAGGATTTGGCAGCATTGGAGCTTTTTCCTGATTATCTGTCTTGGCATTCACAAACAGAGAATTAGATGGAGACAGTTAACTGGAGCACAACTTTGTTCATTCTTCTAGGAATCAGCACTATATCACTGGAGATAGTTCATGATCTTTTGTTATTGACTGCTGCCAACGTCAGAACCTTCATACCTTTCAAGTGATTTCCCAGTGAGCTGGAAGGGAAGCATTGCCCTTCCTATAGAGAAGAGATGGGCGAGATGGAGTTAACAAGGTATTCATTAAGGAATGAGCATTCCAAGACCTCTTCGAATTTCATTTAATAGAAAGTCAGATTTCCTATCCAAAGAGTTCCTGCCTGAAGCAGAAGAAAATGCCAGCAATCAGCTCAGCCCTGTGCAAGGCTGCCTGGCACTGTGGCCCTGTCTCACTGAATTCTTACAGGGAGGAAGGGGCCACATGCCCTGTCTGCCCCTTCAGAGGATGTTTTTCTGACACCTTCATGCCCCCCTTCCAAATCCTAGACCTCTTTGCACTAAAAATTACTGTCAATAGTTTAAAATAAATAATATATAATTAACTATAAATACATATATATATAAATTAAAAATATTTATTATATTTTACTGCATTGGTCAGGAAATATCAAATAAAATAGGTACATTAGGGCCCTTCACCTTGTATTTTTGTGCTGGGATTTGGTGTAGAGTTGCTGATAAAGGAATAGAATAAACACCATATTTACCTATAGGAAGACGATGACTCCTATTCATATCACCTTCAATTTACTTTGCAGTCTCAAAACTGCTAATCGAAAAAAATGCCATGCCATGAATAAGATAAAGTTGAACTGGAGATCAGTAGCAATGTTGTTATTTGCAAACACTATCAGCAGAGAATATCAACCTTTTTGTCAGGAATACATCAAGAAAATTGATTCAAGTCGCTCTACTTTGAAATATTGTCCAATAGCTTTCAAACATGCTCATTAATTGTCCTGGAAAATACAAAAAAATACAGGGTTTTTTACTTCAAAATACAAAAGAGAATGTGTAAGAAAATGATTTACTGGGTACATTTAATAATGTAACTGATATCACTTATTCTGAATGGCTGCAGAACACCCAGAGCAGAGTAAATGTCTCTTGTTTATTTTCTTGTCTTCCTGTTTCTTCAAGATCTGGCCTAAAATATATTTATTTATGAGTGGTCACCTATAAATCTAATGATAAGGACTGTTTCTTACAACCTAAAGTGCTGAGATAACATGTTTGTTTAACAAACTATTTTTATCGGTGTGCTGTGCACATCACTGTGCTGCCCCACCTTTACTAAATTGAAGTGCTACAGGGCCTTCAGGAGTATCAGTCAGCAGATGCACTCACTGGAGGTTTTATTGTTTCTTAAAATGGAACACAGTGCACAGACGGCATGGCTGTCACAACTGATAAGAGCCCCTCAGTGCTGGACAAATCCAGCCTTATTTTGTTTTTCTACCCTCATTCTTTGTCATTGTTTATCTCTTTCTTGCAACACCTAGTTTTGCAGTTGACAAATACAACTTCAAATATTCATGTTTTTCTGAAAAATGTTAATTTCCACAGTGCAAAACTATTTCTTTTTCCCCTCCCCATAAATCCAACCTGCAATCATTTCAAAAGGCATCTGCTCCTGCGGCTCTTGCTGCAGTACCACGGCTTTTGGGTTGTAAGAAGCACTCTGCTCAAGAAATGGCTAGAAACAGTGGCAGTAAAATACTGCAAGAAGACACCATTTGAATGGGAAATATTTGAAATCTATAAGCATTGATAAAGTTCCTGGACAAGACTTAGAATAATTTAAGAAGACAAAAAACCCTTTGTTTTGCCTTGTTTTTCAGAGAGTACATCCTGTGCACTTCACTAAAAGACACTAAGCATTTCTCAGATTAAAGGAAAGTTATGAAATTATTGCAAATAAAAAACTGACAGTAAAATTATAGATGTCAGTACTGTAATTTTATTTAATTTTAATAGACAGACACCCGGACTAAATTTTACCAGTAAAGCACCAGGTCTGACAGAAATCATAGAAGCTCAGAATGATACGGGTTGAGAGACCTCTAAAGATCATGGAGTTCCTACCCAGGGACATCTTCCACTAGATCAGGTGGGATGCCATGGATGAAGACAAAACACTTCCAGACATTGAAGTTGACACTGTCCATTGACATTGAAGTTGAACTGTGCAGATGGATCAGCCAGAACTCAAAGTGCTGACCTTTGCACTGCCCTTGTCTTCCACCTTAATATGAGTTCAGGCTCAAGTTCTGATGGCTCTGATCTTACAAAAGCAATACAGTCACTACATTTTTATAAAGGGAAAACTTCCCTACATTAGCAAGTGAGTAAATGAACTATTATTTCTACTGGTTATTGATTAGTTTTCTTAATGCTCTCGAATTTCCACTCTCCCGTGTCAATTCCAACTTAGGAAGGTATCAATAGTTTATGAAAAAAAAAATAAAATCATGTTCTAAGTCTCACTTTGAATGGACTTGCTATGTCATCTGCTTACAAGAGTTGGAGTAGAAAATTCTGGGATTTTATAAAGAAACCTTTACTAATGCAGTTGTACTACTACCACCAAATTGACTTCAATAAATGTATTATTTTGCTTAAAAAATGTATGTAGGTTATTCAGCTCTTTGTAACTTTATAACTTTGTTTCCACTTTTACCCACAGAATACTCAGAATTTGGAGGACACAACCATACTAATGGAAAATTGACAAGGGTAGCTCAATTTGTATATGGATAATCATTAAATAAATATCTATACAGCTTGAATAAAATTGATGCAACTCTCAGTACAATGAAAGGATTTTTTCCAAAGAGTAGAGAAAAACATCACTCTATATCTGTGAAACTTCAAGGTAAGAAACTCAATCATCTCAGCGAAGGGCTGGATGCTAGGTGTACTGGAGCCCACAGTTCATAAAACCTCGTATTTCAAATTTAGATTAACTTTTACGGTATATCCAATTCTTATTTGCTTAGGGGTATCTCTTTAATATCATAATGTTAGTAGGAGTTAATAGAAGAAATTCTGAATCACCAACACTGAAGAAAATTGGATCCTGGCAGGTTTATTGAATAATAAGATGATGAGGACATGGGAACTGGACAAAGCTTTATGCAGCTACTACCGTGCCCAGGTAATGCTAAATTCATAAGACACAAAGATCAGAGAAGTCTTTCAAAAATTAATTAATCCACCTTCACACCACTGAGATAATACCTCCTTTCAAATGTTTTATCAAGGTTTTTTTGACAGCTTCTTCTTGCACAAATCACCACCTTAATTTCAGCTACCCCACAGTATAAGTGAACCATATGCACTTCACTGTTTCAGAAGACACTTTCCAACCCCTGCTTTCATGCTGCCTATATATATTCCACCAGGATATTTAAAACTCAAGATTGCTCTGCATGAGACATATCTCTCCTCCCTCACCAAGCCTGAAGGGAAAGTTTCTGAGTAGTGTCAAAACAATGGCACCCATTAGGGAGGAACACACTGGGAAAGAGTGTGAGACGAGTGTACCTGGTGTATATTACTGGGATCTGTGATGTGAAGAAAGAGCAGACTAAACAATTTAACTCTGTCAGATGGAGAAAAGTCAGTTAAAGGAGATGGGAAATGGAGTGGCAAGATTGAGAAATGAAAAGCACTTTTTGGATCAGATCTGTACAGACAGAAAATTTCCATGGGCCAGAGATCAACCACAGCCTGCTACAGCTGGAGCAGCACCAGGGCATGTGTGGGTTTCCAGAGGAGTGACCAGTCCCTAAAGGGCTTTTAGGACTGCTCAGAAAGCCAGAAATCCGCTCCCCCATGGTTCAGGGGCCACTAAATCTCCTGCCTGGCAGAGGAGCAGGGCTACCACAAGGGCTGCTGGATGAAATGGACCCACAGCAATGCAGAGAAAGCGAGACACCTACAGGCAATTTCCTTGGGTTCTCCTGGCACCCAGATGTCTTCTGATTCCAGTCCTGTGTCAAAATGGAATCCAAAACCTGAGAGAGCCTCTGTAATTACCTGGTGGCCAGCTCCTCTCTGCTCTCTGACGTGTGGCACATAACTCACATCTACTGATTGGTCACGCAGGTCGGTGTGTGGCTCTCAGGGTCTCATGGGACACTGATGCAGTGAGCAAGTATCATAAGTTTTATTTTCAGCAGCCGTTCAACATTTTAAATGTGTGTTCCAGCAACCATTAGAAGGACATTCAAGGCAGCACTGCATTTTAGAGACTCCTTGGCTTTCAGTCAAGTGCTGTATCTGGAGAGCAAACAGGAGTGAAGTCGAACCAGGCAGCTGCACCAGCTCCACATCAAGTTCAAGTTCATGGCACTGCTTAGAATTTCCTGTTCAGCTCAGACAGTATCCATTCAAGTTCCCACTGCTCTTGTGCCCCATGCAACTGTTGACCACAACTCTAATAATTAGGTGCTGAATAAATGTCAAGAAGTGCTATCTGATATTTCTGTAATATACACTGCATTAGTATGTGCCGTGATTGCTTTCTCATCACACAGCGTGGTGGTGCATAAAGGCTTTTATCCCCAGAGAGGTTTTCCTCACGAAAAGTGCTGAGACACTGTAAATCTACCCAATACAGTGCTGCTATCTTTGACTTTGATACACCCAGCTACTCAGTAAAAAGGCACATTGGAATACACTAGGAAAGAAAAAAAAAATACACTCAATTCTGAGTTGATTCAGTGTTGATGTGTCTGAAAAAAGTTAGGTAGCAAACCACTTCAAAGACCATTCTTTCAATAAAAAAAACTACCTTAAAAGTTGACATTTCCAAAATGATGAATCTTGGATTGAATCATGTGAAATGTCAAAATGAAGAGAAAAAGGAAAATCAATAGCTGTGCAGATGAAGCAATGTGAGGTCAGTCACACTGAACTGCTGGTGCCAGCCACCCATGTCTTTTTAATAGCAGTATTTTCAAAGTCTACAATACCTGAAAGACACTAGAGATTAATTTTCAAGACTGAATTCACTCTTAACAATAACATTATTACACATCTTGTTTTTAGAGACTGGTGCAGGGGCATAATAAAGTGGCACATTTCCAAAAAGATTTTACTGTATTCTTGGGATTAGTTCATCAACATTATCTTCAGAATTTCATGTCATATAAATTTTCCTTTGAATCTGATATATTTTTCCTGCCAGGTAACTGAAAGTTTTAATCAGAGGAGGAAAAAAAAGAGGCTTAGAAATCATCACTGCTTTTGAAATGTGTCCTGAGCCAGCTGCTGACCCTTTTGTGACAAAACCCAGTATTTTCCTGTGAAATTCATAGTTGTGGCATAAATACATTGGGCAGTCCTAACTTGGGCATGTCCTGATGGAGTTGGCCTCTCATTCCCAGGCTGTGTTGGAAGCTGACGGTGGCTGTCAGAACAGAGGTGCCCAAAAGCAGAAGATATGAGTACCCCCTATATTACATTTCAGTGTGTGTTGTTATGAAGTAAACCTAGGGCATTTCATTTTCTCCCACATACTAAATGTTAATTTTTTTCCTGAATTTATTTCTGAAATGGAACACTTAGGACTAGCCAGAGGGACTTGTTGAATACTGACAGGTACCTGTAAGTAAAACAGGATAATCATCAAGTGGGAAACCCCTTGTTGTTCTAGGGAATATAATGATTTTCCTATTACCTATAATCACTGGTTTTTTTTAGGTTTAAAAGGCTTCTTAACTAAAATATAGGTTAGACATGGAATATTAGCACAACTGTTTTCACTCCAGCACTACTCACATAAGAAGGTAAAACAAAAGTGCGGTGGAACTGGATTACTCTTGGATAATTCTTTAAGTGAGGACTGAGAAAAGAGAAGCTTTTGCATCTTTTTTTTTAATCTCATCAGTGGAAAAGAAAGTTTATTTGAGGAGAAAGAAAAAAGAAAGGCATTTCAGAGCAAAGAAGATGTCTGAACTGATATTAGAAAGTAGACTTATAGTGACTGATGTTAGAGATTAGTCTTGAAAGATTAATGGCATTAATTCATAAAACCATCCCTAAACCTCTCTAGTCCTTCTAGAACCATATAAAATCATCTATTTTTACAGCCTGAGCTGTTTTAGAGCTTTAAGATGGAGACAAAAATGGAGACTCAATCTATAAAAAACAGTTAGTGCTAGTAAAAGAAAACTGTCTGTGAAGCTTTTCTTTTAAGTTTTCCTACAATATTTCCTACAATATTTATTACCTTCCATTGCTGTTTAAAGAGGAAGTTGGGGGAAAATCTCACTTCAAAGGATATGAGTATGTTTTTTCATTTTAAGGTTTTTTTACAGCTAGGAAAAAAAATCAGGTAGCCTTTGAAATGAGATTTTTTCACTCCACCACCCAGTGCAGAGCTAAGGTAAATGTGTTGAACTGCACCAGCCTGTGTCAATTCTCTCTGTAATTACTAAGCAGAAAAGGGCATTTCAGAGCATGACTGATGGTTTGTTGTTTCCCCAAATCTGGTAGCAATCTTATTCAACTGAAAGTGGTTGACAAAGGCAAATAATATAATATTTATTGTTTTTGATGAGCTGATGGTTAAAGAGCTTCTTCAAAAGTCTTGGCTTTTGCCATGGCAACACCTTCAAAAACCTTCATACCTTTGAAGGAGATGGAGAAATGCCCCAGTTTCTCTTTCTGGCATTAGCAAGTGTACAGAAAAGCAAATATGAACTGCTTTATTCCAAACAGCTTCAATTTAGTAATGTGACTGTGATCCATGACATCCACATGATAAAAATCTACAAAGACAGTGCAATGCAGAAGAAAATACGTAATTCAGCTCTGCTCTCACATGAACACTGATGCTTAGAAATCACAAAGTGACCAAGGAGAGGGAATGCTGCTTTATTTCTGAGAGCTCAGAAGAATGCCTTAAAATCAGGTTATTACTGAATGATTTTTTTTTCCTGTCAAAGACAGTAAATCCTCTTTATTTACCAAATCTAGAAAAGTGATGTTTTCAATAACCTCAGCTACAAATTACTCTCCTAGACAGGCTCTTCCTTTCTATATCAAGGACACAGAGCTCTTGTATTTACTACAATGATCATTTTTCAGGTATGGAGCTCACAGTAACTTTAAAAATCGTTCTCAGGTTTACATTTGACGTATTTGGAAATCTTAACTTCCCTATTGAAACCAAAGTCTGAAAGCAAAAAAACCTTTAGAAATGCTGTTACTAAGAACTACTCGTTCCTTTTCTGCTTATAGACTAAAATGTTTTGGGACCCTCCTACTCCTATAGTATAAGCATGTACCAGATGTTTGTGAAAAAAAAAATCTGCTAATCAGTCTAATTAAACCCACAGATTTTATTGCATATTTTAGCATTTCATCACTGGTCTGTAAAATCAAATTGCAAGTGCTATTTACATGAGCCACAAGTCAAATGCAAGCAAAAAAGCTCATTCAAATAGGGTGAATTTCTGTTTTACTATAAAAATGTATCTTGCAGATGCTTGCTACTTCTACCTAAATTTAGAGTACTTGGATAATCCTCTTCAGGATTATTGTTAGCATCAGATTTTAGAAAAAAATGACCTCCATGGTCTGCCATATATATCTTGTCAGCATCTCTTCAGAAACTTCTGATGGTTGATCTCAATCAAGCTGGGCAGAAACTGTGAATAATTTGGGATGGAAAGGACCAAAGCAGAGCCCAGTTAGATCTGAGCTTTGTCCATAAAGTTTTGAGTATTTCCCAAGGTAGGGTAGAAGTCTCAGTGTGTCAAGTTTCAACAAGTATTAATTATTTCAGCAGATTAGAAAACTTTTCTTACCATCCTTTACTGAATGAAAGGCTGCTCTCAGCCCTTATGAAACACCAGACAATCCTCACAGGAGCGTCTGAGACCTGAAGCCAGAGCACATGGGACTTCTCTGGGTTTATTCGTTTCAGAACCAGGTGTTCTGCTGGACAGAACCTCACAAAAACCCGACAGAACTTTCTAACATCTACATCAAAGCCAATCACAACAATACATTAGCACTAAAGCATCCCCTTAAAAATGCTAAATTATGTTAATCTAGTAAGTACAGAGGTAAATGATTATTTATTGTGAATGAAATTATACCACAGACTTAGCCTGGAAAATATGTGTAATGAGCCTGTTTTCCGTCACTACATACAGAGAAAAGAAGTTTTACAACAGCTCAGTAGTTCATACTATGAGGTTTGGTTCTTCCCTGTGATCTGGAGCTGGGCTCTTTGCCCATGTTTCGTTTATTCTACTTCTCAGTGTAAAGAAAAGTATTTAAACAAATTGGATTAACAGAAATCTTAGTCTCAGTAAGAACGTCAAGTGATCTAAAGACCCATTTCTCTCCAAAACTGCCACCCAACAACTTTTAATTCGGTCCTGAAGTTCGCTGAGTGCTCGGCAGCCCAGTTGAATGAGTGAGTTAAGCACTGCTAAACCTATCAGTCAAGCAACCACGAATCAACTCTCTGGAAAAAGAGACTGATTGAGAATCATGTAGGTTTTTTAAGAAACAACCCCAAATCTTTTAAGCAGCACTGCTAGGATTTGATTAAACCTGTACTCACTGATTAAGGTAAGTTTTTTGCACTGACTTGCATCTCCTAAGTCTATTGGCTGTTTTAGCCTCTCTCCACAATGCTCCTCATGCCAGGAACTTTGCCATTCCTTGACCTGAGAGTGAGGCAGTGAAAACACACAGGCACAGCCTGGAGACCTTCAGTTTCTGGGCACGTGTCATCCTGGATGTCATGGAGCTGCCTCAAACATTTTCCCTATGGCACATTTCCCACCAGATACAGGTTGCCTAGAATAAAGATTTAATCCTTAAGTGGGAGGAGACCTCTGGCTGATTAACCAGGTATGATTAAAAACCTCCACTGATCAGAATACTTGTCAGGAGCAAAGATAAATAGCCTGAATAGTCCAAATTTTGGTTCAAGCAGTTAACAGTTCAGTAAATATGACACTGCCATTGCTTGTGACAGACTAGACTTTGGGTTAAGCTTAAACCACAGAAGTCTCTGGATTTATCTCAACCCTTGGTGAGCCATAACTAATGCAGCTGATCACAGCAAGTATCTCAGGTCCAGGTGATTGGTCTTCTACTTTGGTTTAGGTTTTGCTTGGCTCTGTGTGATGATGTGGTGCAGGGCACTGTGTTATACACACAGTCTGTTACTAACTTATTTTATGCTGAACTACCCAGGACCACAGAATTAACTGCAGCACAAAGGAATACAGGCACAGAAGGACAGCACATACCTTCAAAATGTAGTCACAGGATGACACCAGAAACCCTAGGGCTATGAGCAACTCAGTAATCATCAATTATCACCACAAAAGGAAGGCAAATTCTGGAGCTGGATAAAACTGTTAGGGAAGGTGCGGGAAGGGAAGGTGCGGGAAGGGAAGGTGCGGGAAGGTGCGGGAAGGGAAGGTGCGGGAAGGGAAGGTGCGGGAAGGTGCGGGAAGG
>VXBT01010677.1:349128-423061 GCA_013400235.1 Oriolus oriolus
GGGAAGGGAAGGGAAGGGAAAAGGTAGCTAACACACCTGAAATGCCCACCTGGTTGGGCCCAATTTGACTTAATGTCTTCATTAACAATTCAGACAGTGGGATGAAATAAACTCTCACCAAATTTGTGGTCATTACCAAATCTGCACGAGTGACTGATAGGAAAGAGCTGCTAAAGGCTGGGATGGCTCGGGGAAGAGTCACTGCTGTCTATAAGTACCACATAGGTTGGTTTAAAGATGAAGCTGACTGTTCTCAGAGGTGAACAGCAAAAGGACGAGAAGTGAAGGCTGCAGCCATTCCATTTTGATTAAAGAAATATGTTTCTCACCATTTAAATGGTCAAATAGTGCAATAGGTTGTCCGGAGAGACTGTGGAGAATTCTTGCAGACATTCAAAACTCAAATGTGAAAGGCCTTGAGCAGCCTGATCTTATTTGACATGTTTTGATTTGAATCTGATGATTCACAGATATCTAATCTGACCTAAATTGTTCTGTGATTATATTATTTGAACAATTATGATAAAACCTATTAAGTTGCTAATGTTATACATGTATTGCTATCATGAGTAACCATATATTAAATTATGTTTAGAAGGTAAGATTGCAGAGTAAAACATTTAAAATTTAGAAGAGTTTAGAATTATGGCGTGCCATTAACCAATTAAACACTATGCATTTAAAGCATGATACAATCCTTAATTACATGCATGAATCCATTATTCCACAACTTCAGTTACTGAATGGGATGAATCATATTCATTGAGCAGAAAGTAATTCAGTATTTCTTATCTTCAACCAACATGGTCCGAGATCATATTTGCTTTTGGCTCTAACAAGCCACGTTCCCATTCTATGAATCTGTAACCGTAATACCAAGATGGAGTGTCAAAATTGTCTTTGTGAGGTGAATTACTTTCTACATCTAACAGGAAAAAAAAAGGCAAGGATTTAAAAGTTATTTTTCTTTAAATGTATATGCTGCCTTTGGCATAGTGAAATCTACGTTGTGATAGGGTGTCCTGTAAGTTTCCATTCCATAATATAGCAGAAAAAAAATTATAATCCATGGGTTTATGGCATGCTAAACCAGTATCACATATCACCCATTCTTCCTAGGTTTTGACAATACCAGTTCCACACCAGAGCCTTATTTCCGGCCTCAGTTTATTCTTGATGAAATGGGTGGAACTGGAACAGTTGATACTGGGAATTACAACCCAATACTCTGCTTTTTCATACTCATATATCTTAATAACCCCCTTCCTTTGCTGAAAGAGAAACAGATCCAGTGCTCAGAAGCACTGATCTAATAAAAGACACCCAAGCAGTAATTCAGCCACGGCACACATATTCTCTGGTGATCTAACCACTATGTGTGAAGGAAGGTTTTGGGCTAAAAAGCATGAAATGCTGACAAACCACCTGCTGAGATGAAAGGGGAAGAGCAGGGAAGCTCCAGACAAAGACAAAATTAACAGAAGACAACAAGCAGAGAAAGCACTGGCTGATTGGGAAAAAGAAGCTCAGAGGCATCTGAAGATGGGAGTTTTTTATCATTTTTTATCAATTACAGGATGAAAAGGATAAAAAAATACTCTTTTGATGACATGTCAGAATAGGACCTAGATTAAAAATGCAGTTAAACATTTCTTCTGCTTCAAGTATTAAAGTTTAAGACTGTATAATTCAAGATAACAAAACATATTCTTCAGATAGTACAAGTCCCAAAGATTGAAAAAAAATTGTTTGCAAGTCAAGGAGGACATGGCCCTACATACATCTCACCTTTGCATGGCATTTGGCGTGCATTTAATTAAGAGCACATTTTGAACAAGAAGATTGCATCAAGAAAATAAGTTTATAGAAATCAGAGATATCTCATCTCATACATTATGGAAGCAAAACCACAGGTATTTTCCTTCTTTTTTTTTTTTTTTTAAATTTAAAATTTGCTTCAGTTAGTGACATTCACACTGTAACAGCTCAATGAAGATTTTATACAAAATGTTAGCAAATGCCACTGCACTGCCTGTAGAGAATAAGGGGCTTATTGACATAGCAACTTCCAGCATAAAATGTCATGATTGCAGTATTGACTAACAGCATATCAAAATAAACATCTGAAAGTCAAGGTAATGCTTGGAGAAAATCATCCTGAACCACCAGCTCTGCACTTAAACAACAAAAACCCCCCGTGCCTACCTCCTGGAGCATTCTAAGATATAAACAAGAAATTCTGTTCAAGTGGTTGAGGCATAACATAAAGACTCTATCAATTTAGCCTTCTGTCTTAGGCAATTTAGCTCTTGACATTTGTCTCATTATTTTGCTCTGTATCTTCAGTATGTATCATTCTATGGGCATGGCAGCAAAGAGTATTTCATTTTACTTTATCAGAAATACTTGAGAAATTGTCTTGGGAACAGCTTTTACAGTGAAGCAATGTACAAAACAATAACTTGCCTCTGCTGCTGATTACTAAAACAGCATTGAAGTGTTTATAAAAATAAAGGTCATTCAGCAGCAGCAAAATCCACCCTATTTACCTTATTTGTATTGTAGGCTACATAGGAAAAAAATAAGCAAGCCACATTAGAATGACTGTCTGATGCTCTTCTCCCACGAGCGTTTCAAAGTACACCAGTGCTCTTGCCTTGTCAGGCTTCCCACTGACACCAGTACTGGAGTTTGTCAGGAATGAATTTGTCCAGCCGAATAAAAATCCTTAAGACGAAGAGAGGGTTTGGCCAGAATCTTTCATAGTAATATCTGGTTCACAGTAATACCTGGACACATCTTTAGCAGATTATGGGTGTCTGAAATGCCTTCCTGAAGTTAATCTGGTCTCTCCATCCATTCTCTTACTGAATTAAAAGGAAATATGGATGGGAATGCAGGATAATTTATCAAGTTTTATTTCTTTAAGGCAATACCAACCAGTTCAATTTATGTTACACACCTTCATGTGACTGTTTCCCATTCTGTTTCTAGGCTAATGCATGGTGGGGTTTTTTTAACACCAAAGTCCAAAAATGCATCTATATTAAAAAACTACTTAGACTCATCAGTGGTTAACTGTTTTCAATAGTTCTTAACAAGTACTTTACTGGACTTAGAAACAGAAGTAAAAATGTTAACTGCTACACTAAAAGCTTTCAGTTCCGCTCTGAAGCGCAGCCTTAGCTGCCAGAGAAGGGGAAGGAAGCATAATGCAGGGTCAGATTTTAAACAGGGTTCTGGCGTTTTGTGGTGTCTCTGCAAGTGAAATCTCCCTTGCCTCATGCCTCTGTGCCTCAGCTTTTCTACTGATCTGCAAATCTGAGACAAGCGCAGCTTGCAACACAAAAATTCAGAAGTGAATGAAGACTGATCAGTGGACAACATGGGGACGTACCAACCATATGGCACCTGCTGCAGGTGCATTCTCTAGGGAGCTGGGCAGGAAAAAACCCAGGACAAAATCTTCTTCTTTGGAAATGGGATCCACAGTTTTGGAAACTGACTCTGACAATATAAAAAGTAATAACTGAAGTCTGTGTCTCCAAGTGTGGTGTGCAGGCTTTTTTCTTCCTGAAGAGTTCATGCCATCCTCTAAATAATCAGCTTTTTATAAGTTCTGGGACACTCACAGGTGCCTGGATATTTGTGCAGGTTAAATATGGGCAGATTTTCATGCTGTCTGCAAGAACAGGAGCTCATATCAGCCCCAGTTCTGTGTCCTGCCTATAAAAATACATTATTCAAGGTCAAGTAACATAAAATTGCTTAGCTGCTTGTGACAGACTGAAGCTGCAGTCCAGTAGTCTTCATCCTGCTCAAAGCAGAGAATTTTTCTCTTTGCACAGACTGGTCCATAACCCACAGCACATTTTAAAAGGACATGAACAACTTCCCACAAAATAATAATTTTAAATGGTATCAGACATGCTCTAGAATTGGTGCCCCACAAACCTTTCCTTGTGGCCTGGCCTGGCCTTTGCTTGTTGTGTCACCCTCTACTCCTGCTGCAGCTGACAGTAAATAAACTTCTCAGTTTAGCTGCTGAAGTGCTGTGAAGATGCCCTAATTTCTAGAAATCATTTGCTTTCTTTTATGGCAGATGTATTTGTGGCAGATATAGGCCCATTGAATTGGGTCAAACAGTCAAGTATGAATTAAATTACTTTTTTTTTCCCCTGACATCAATAGCTAACCCAGTTTTAATTTGAATAGAGATATCAGCAATTTTTCAGTTACTACACGGAAGAAACATGAAACACTGGTTCTTTCTTTTTATTTTTTTTTTTTAAATGAGAGAATCTTCTTTTTCATTGCCTAAAAGAAGATTCTCCATCAAAGTTACTGTCTCTTACTGTGAAAGGACACGGATTTTTTTAGTTGGAATTTAATCTCAACTCAACTTGGGAAACTTCCTTGTAAAGGATTACAGGAAACAAACCTAATTAGGTAGGAAGTAATAATGAAATAGGAAAGGTAGAATCTCAAACCAGAGTAAACCCCATTAAAATTTATGCTAATTTACACCCCTGAAGAAGACAGATATTATAAATTGATATGGTAAGGAGGAAAATTTTAAAAATATATATTTTTTTACTATTGTAACTATGTTTTTTTATCTACAGGGTACAGTTTCACCTGTTCAAAAACCTGAGCTTATAAAAACAAAATATGCGTTCTGGAGAAGATTCCACGTACTTTCAAACTGTGGATTTAACATTTTTTCCCTCAGCTCCTGGGAAAGGGCCTCTGTTGAATGATTTCCTGACTTCGCCTGGGTCTGATGACAGGAATGACTTTTAATGCTCAAAGGGAAACTGCAAAATCAGCTCCTTTTATAGAGGGTGAAAATTAACCAGCAACAGTGAGAAAAGCAAATTCTGGCTATATGGCAATCTGCTACCTTATGAAAACTAATAAATAAACCTCACACCTGCCATACAATTGTTCCTGCAAGCTAAAGATCTTGTCAGCAGGGAACTTAGGTGCCCAAAGAAACCCTCTGCATTCTCAGATGTCTGTCTGCTTAAATCTCCAAGGATGGAGACTCCACTTTTCTGGGCAACCTGTGCCTGAGCTTGGTCACACTCAGAGTAAAAAAGTGTTCCCTAATGTTCAGAGAGGATCTCCTGGGCTCCAGAGTGTGCCCACCAACTCTTGTCCTCCCATTGGGCAACACTGAAAAGAGCCTGGCTCAGTCTTCTTTGCACTCTCCCTTCAGGTATTTTCAATCTGCATTTATTTTTCGTCCTATAGAACAGCCCACCTTAACTCTGCAAATGCAGATAACAATTTGAGCATCATTATACCGCATCCTGAGGAAAATAGACCAGTAAATGAGAGCCAGAATGAGCTCTGATGACTCATTTGGCCCCCACTACATTTCCCCAATGTAGTTTTAAAGCCTCACATTTTAACTCACAAAAAAGAAATAAGTTAGAATGCCAATACTATGAAACTTGAAAGAGTTTTGCTTGCAAGGAATCTGTTTAATTAATATGAATAGAAAAAAAGCAGAGACATGGATTTTGAACTAAATTACTAAAAAATGAGAAGTACAGGTAAACTGGAAACTAAACACTGGGAGAGCAAAATTCTATCTCCATTACAAGTTCCAGCTCAATTAACTCCATCAGTATTGCCCATGTATAACAGAACTAAACTGAGTGGTGTGCAATTCTGAAGCAAGATACCACTTCCTATCTTTCCTCCCACCCAGAAACATGTGCTAGAAGGGAAAAGACAGAATTAACTGCATAATTGAGCAGCATGCCTATGATCTATTCATTGAGCATGCAATGTTAAATACACATGGGCTTCATTTATATTTTATTCTGAGTAACTCAGCGGTACTGATCACAAAACATATTTATTTCCTCGAATTGTCAACGGAATTTAAATCTCATGCAGGGCTGGATCACTAAATGAATGTGAAACTGGATCAGTATAACTTAGTGTGCCCTTTGCCCAAATAGTGGTAAAAGTGAAATGTTTTTCTGTTGCACGCGGACACGAAGGAACACACAGACACCAGCTCTGAAAGAGAGAGACTGAGCCCCAAGCCCCCTCTCAGAGGGAGGCTTCTTTATTTTTATACACTTTTAGAAAACTTCACTGATTGGAAAATGGCAATTACCACCCTTCAACCACATAGGTCAAAGGAGAGATCAATCAAACTTCTCCGCCTTAGGAGAAGGAATGAAAACATTTGGTCAGTTAGACATAACATGGCTTATGTTTACAGAAAGTGTGTGGGAACTCTAGCTACAAAATTAAAAACATTGAAAAACTGTGAACAGCAAGGCAACATTTTTCTTCACTTGTAGCATTGCTAAGAAGCTGTCTGCCTAGGTCACCTCACAAGAATGGTAACTAAAGAATTAGTCCTTTAACTTCCTGTGGGGTTATTCTATCTCAGAAAAATTGGTTTTTCTTTGAAAAATTAGTCATAAAATGCAAGAAATATTTCACAATAATGTGTGTATAAAGTCAGCTACTGTAGAATAATTTATTGTGCAACAGCAATTCAGGTAATTTCCAAATGTAGACAAGCTATTGCATGCTCTTCCTTTTAGGAGGACAAGGACAAAACTTGCTTGTCTCCCAAACCTTCCTGAGTCCCTCACAAGAGGAAAGCTGAAGAACCTTGTAGCTGAGGAACCCTCACAGCAAGTGATGGAATAATTGCCACGGGTCTCCCTGGAATGTTTGGTTTCAGGGACTTTGTAATCTGCTATTTTCTCAGAGATCACAAGGGAAAAGGATACACCAAGAAGACAAATATTTACTCAGTTTTAAGGAAAAGGTGCCAGCTGTGTTGTGTTGGCCCTTTATGCCCTACCAGTTCTGTTCTGGTTTTTATTTTTAATTTATAGCCAGCATTGGGTACAACCTCCATGGCAGATGTTTATTTTGAATATTGATGTAACTTGCATCTTGTGAGGGAGGAGAGCAAGGAAGTTGCCTCGTAACCCCTTGCAGGGAGCTGCTTTTTGTCCTGTCACTTTCTTTCCTTCCTGTGAACTGCTCATTTGTTGCTTTACCTGAGAAGGATTTGTCAGCCCGGAGAGTTTCGTGTAATGCCAACTCTCCGAGCTCTCTGAAGTACTCGTCATTATCTGCGGCAGCGCTTCACCAGGAAGGAGCTTGTTTACTGCACATTCACTGGCAGGTTCTTTCACGTATTCTGCTCTACTCACTGCTCTGCCAGCTCAAAGACAGCATGCATTCCCTCAACTCTGATCATGCCCTGACACTTCACCAGATTCGGGAACAACAAGGAGCTGCTGCCCGGCACTGATTATTGAGTGGGCCAGATGAGACATCAAAAGGACTTCAGCACAGGAGAGACACCAGCTGTGGTCTTGGCAAACAGAGGTAGATTTTCCCAGCCTTAGCTCCTCTGCAAAGATTATAAACACTCAGATCTGAAATGTAGGAGAATTTGAGCCTAAATGGAAGGAGAGAACACACTGCTTTCAGTCCTCACAAAGCTACAGGTCACTGCTGTTATTTTTCTCTTATAGAAGCAGAGCCTCTTCACTTGGTAAAGTGGAGCGTGGAAATTTCTAACACATAGACAGAGAGCTATAGTAAGTATTTAAACAAGTAACATTTGGTTTGAATCACAGATTTCCTTGAGCTGAGTCTAAATGAGTATGTGTATGAAATTTAATGGAAATATTTAATATTTAAAGAGTCATGATGTCTGAACTAATGATAATTATATAATATTTTTAGCATCCCGTTGTGTGAGGCTTTCAATTCATATAATTAGAAGATTACTCTAGCAAGAACTTAGAGTAGAAATGAATTAGTATAAAAGCAGCTAAAATAAAATTATAAATCTGGATAAGTTTATACATCTTATCTCAGCAGTTCTGTACAATTTACATGTTTTAGACACATCTGCATGACACTGGAAAACCAAACCCAAGAAGTTTTCCCAGCAATGGCTACAGTGATGCAAAACCTCTTACTAACAAAATGCATCCCTCTTCTTTCTCATCATTCTCATTCTACGGAAGTCCTTTACCATCTCCCCTATCTTCCTCCCACTTTTTCACCATTTAATACCTTCACAGAATTTTGATTTTTTTTCCCCAAAACCTGTCATGCTCCATTCATGACACACATGCATTCTTTCCTATATAATTATAACATTACAAAAATTTAACAGGCAGAGGAGAAAACCTACTAGCTGAAGTTTGCTCTGAGAGGGACAATGTCAGCTTACATTGTGTTTAGGGTTTCTTTAGGACTGCTACAGCAGATCTACCAGCACACAGCCTGGGAATTGTAGCAGCATTCTCTGTGCTCACAGACCCCCCTAGGCAATGTTCTGTGATGGACTGAACAGCAAGGCAAGGGCTTCAGAGGTCTCATTTCACATCCTGTGCCAGTTCTCAGAATTTCTGTGGATCTCACAGTCTTTTAAAATCCCTATTTCCTATCTTTTTGAGAGGATACAACGATCATCAGTCACACAGAGAGAGAGGAAAAGGGGAACAAGATGAGATCTATCCAAGCACTCTGACACTACAGTCTTCCTGGTTTTGCTCTACAGTGAAATGTCAGTGTGGTACTGATTCCCCACAGTCCTTCAGCTGCTGAGGCAGAGGAGCTCTGAAGAGTCATGTGGTCCCAGAATAAAGTCAGGCCTTTGGTAATATCCTAGTCACTAGACCGTACTTTTTTAATGCTATTTTCCTGCTGTTGTATTTTCAGTGCTTTAATGGAAGACCTGTTCCATGTGATGTTCACAAAGACATTTAACAGACTGGTGTCTCTGGAATTCAGGCTTCGCTCTTGGTGGTGAATATCAAGACCTCCGATTCTGTCAGTACGGTTTTTATCCACTAAATGAACCCAGAGTGTTTCCTTTCACTTCACTTCACTTCACTTCACTTCACTTCACTTCACTTCACTTCACTTCACTTCACTTCCTACCTCCTTTCACCCCTTTGGACATAGAACTGAAATGCTGACTTACCCACAAGGCTTGACTAACATCATCTTATCCTCAGAGGAAATGTACTATTGACTATGAACAGTAGGGGAAGCAGTGAGGGAAGCTCATCTTCATTTCACTGAAGTACTCAGAATTCTTTTCTTTCAGGTAGAGTTAATTTCCATGCAAATTAAGTGGAATATGCAAAACTATTCATAATAAATCTGAATAAGACACCAGGAACTTATGAAAAGATCAGTAATTCTGGGAAAGCCTTTATCCTTCTTGTCAAAGTCTAAGTGGTCCAGCGCACTGGAAGCCTTCAGAAGAATGCAATGTTGATGCAGTTCTTCATCCTCCCTATGAACAGCCACCTGGCAATGATTTGGGCATTTCTCAGCTGTCCAACCCTTTGTTTTTATGCCTCTTCTAGATGCCTCTTTTATGCCAGACTGCCCTGAGGTTCTCACTACTAGAAAGGCAGTTTCTCAGTAATTGTATTTTCATTTGCCACTTTCCAGCCTTAGACAATTTTGAGTAATTTTTCACAGCAGACCTCTCTGTTGTGATGACACACGTTATGGTTTTTTCTGTTCAAATGGAGAAAATTACTCGTCCCCACACTGTGGTGGAAATTTCACTGCTTTAGGAGTCGATCCAGCTTAGAGGATAGCACTTTCTTAGAAAGCCTTCAAACTGCATTTTTAAACATTCAAATAAATTGTTCTCATAAACCAATTTCCAACCATTCTGTTTCTAGCCAGTACTCACAGATATAAAGGTCAGCTATAATTGCCTCAAAACTCCCTGAATTTGTCCAGACTTTATATGGCCTATGTATTGCTTAAAGGTGACTATTGTAGCACATTTTATAATGAACAGTGAGATAGAACTTAGTTCTTTGCAGAATCTGAAATACAAAGTTTTTGATCTGACAGGAACATGATTTTTCTGAACTAGGTTTTTCTCCACTGATCTTATTCAGAGTTCACCAGAGGGAACAGTATAGTGCTACTGCTTTAAAATCAATTTAGTTTAATTTTAAATCCTCTAGGAATAATGAGATGTTTTCATAAAAAAAACTCAGCAGTGATCTTTTAATGTTTTGTTCTGCTTTCAGTACTTATGACTATGTTAAAATGAACAGCCATTTGCAAGACAGGTGCCACTTTAATAATGCCTTAAAATTATGGAATAGAATTGCATAAAAATTCTAAAGAACATGAAAATATATGCATTGACTTTTGAGCTATTTTTAAAATTGCTTGGTCTCAGTGAATTTATTCTCCTGCCTAAGACAGCACACACAGTGGAAGAAAAAGATGGGCTTAATGTCACTGAGGTGGTCTGAGACAGGATGTTTGGCCCCCAGAGCAGCTGAGACCTATCACAGAAGCTGTTCAGGCTTGGCACAGGCTCATGTACCCTGTGCCTGCTCAATGTGGCTGCCTGGCCAAGGAACAGTGTGGTCACAGAGCTTCCAGGACAAAGTACCTTAATAAAAAAGAGATTCCCAAAGGAGTTATTCTGTTTATACCAAACTTCAACAAAAAGGAGAACAGGAATGAGAGGAATCAACCATTCTATATTTATATTTGACAGAGATATGCCACCTGTGTTGGTCACTTAAGTTATAAAGCCTACAATAAAGTCACCCAAAATATCACTTTGAGGTCAGTAATAAGAGTTTGTTACTAACACAAATTCTGCTTTGTTAGTACAAGCAGAGGATGCTCTGAACTGCAACACTGTGATCCACTTAGTATCCTGCTGCATGCTATCACTCAAAAAAAAAAGTCTATTTATTCAGCAATTCCGAGCATCAGCTTGTTTGAACAAAAGCTGCACACATGGAGAGCTTGGAGAAATGTGTAGGACTTTGCAGAGCCTTTATCAGGTATCTGTAACATTTTTTTAAAGAATGGCATATTAGTGAGGCTGTTTCTTGAGAAGATACTGGGTCTTATTTATTGTTGAAATGTCTCCTCTGTAAGTACTTACATTCATACAGTACGAGGGCTAAAAGATATCAGCTCAGAATAACAGCATTTCCCTTCTCTTTGCAAAACTGAACACGTCTACACAAGGGGAAAAGTAGCAAAGGATCACACACAAATTTCCATGTGTTTTATTGCTACTTTTCTTTCTGGCTGAAACCAAGTGCAGCCATAAGTACAGAACCTGAATCATTCTCTCTCAGCTGAGAATATACAGCAGTAACATTAGAGATAAATTAAACTATCTAAAATGACATTTTGAGCAGTATGACTCCATCTTAGACCCAGAAATAAGTGGTAGCAGTAAAGCTGTTTCAAGAGTACATACTCCTGTCTTAACATTGACTTTCTTTAGCATTAAGCAACTTACAGTTAAAAACTTCTTAATTCTGCCTATCACTTAGAGGGCTGATAGGTCATGAAAACTCTTTTATTGCATTAATCACAGATATGGGTTGTTTCTGACAATCCTTCTGATGAGATGCTGAATTAGGGTTTTCACCTCTTCTCCTCTTCTCTCCTCTTCTCTCCTCTTCTCTCCTCTTCTCTTCTCTTCTCTTCTCTTCTCTTCTCTTCTCTTCTCTTCTCTCTTCTCTTCTCTTTTCTCTTCTCTTCTCTTCTCTTCTCTTCTCTTCCCTCTTTCCCTTCATGCCTACAGCAATACCCCTCTGGCTATCCTCTTGTCACATGAGGCCAGTAAGGATGTGAATAAGATACCTGTATAACAAATTCAGATGCTGAAGGAATGTGTTTCTGATTGCTCAGTAGTTACTACTCTCTAATCAGTACTGAATCAATGCTAAAGTTACTGTGTGCTGTTTATCACAGAATACTGAGCTGGGAGGCACCCACAAAGAGCATCAAGTCCAGCTCTTAAATAAAAGGCCCATACAAGGGTCAAATCTATGACCTTGGCATTATTAGCATCATGCCCTCACCAACTGAGCTATATAAATATATATAGAGATATATAGAAAGAGATATATAAATAGCTGAAATATATAAACAAGGTTCTGATGGCCCAGAGCTGCTCAGTTCACATAAATATTTGCCATTAGTACTACTCAAAATGCATTTCATTTGGGAATCTGTGTTATTCCCACTTCTGCTGCTTTCATTCTCCTGTATTTTCTAAAAGCTGTGGTGTCATAGTTCCCACCTGGACCCTGCTCCATTAACTTTGTCTTACTTTAGAATCTTTTCCATGAGGTCCCCATTGTTCAGTGCCATAGTGTTACTCCTCAGGATTGAGAGCAAACCTCTGTCCTCTGCTTGTCTCATTTGTGTGTGGACCATGCACGGTGGTGCAGACTGAATGAGCACACAGAAGGCATCACATCCTTTTCTATCCATGCTTATTCTTAAAATCTAAATTCCTCTGGCAATCTTCCCAATATCCTTCTCCATCCTACTATTTTTTAGCTTCTGAATTTGTAACTCTATTTTGTAACTGTGAATGTGACATGGATACACTCTCAGGAGCTGGGTTATGAAAAATTAAGATCTGAATTGCAGAAATATTTATATGGAAAATGAGGCCTTCTCACTCATGAAAGGCAGTAAACAAATTAGCCCATAATACCTCATTATTTTGTAATATTCCCACATCTAAGAAGACCAACAGTTGCACTAACATTTGCAATCTTTGCATTATTAGGTTTCCTTTATTAGCTTCCATTTTAATTGAGAAGAAGTTTTCATAAACCCCTCTATTATTTCTCAAAGAGGATGAAGGCAGAAATAGCCACCTGTGGAATATTCCCCTTTCTCCTCCATGGAGTGCAGTAAGCACTGTTGTTCATTTCAGTTTTCTATTAGCTTGACTTTCTACAAGAAAAACAGCCTCAAAGGCCTGCAGCTCAAAATGCTACCCCAACCTGATAGCATCTTAATGTGCTCTTGTAATGGATTCTGGAACAGGTGGCTAATAAATTAACCAGAGGTATGCAATCTATTATTGACTGGCATCATTCCAACCACATAGCTCTCAAATGACAGCTTGTTTCATGTAAATTTTATTGTATTGAAGGTTCCATTTGTTACCAAGAGGCTTCCTTACAGATGGAAAGAAAATGCAAATACTGTTTTCTGCTTTACATAGGATAATGCTTGAAAAAAAGCAAGCAAGCAGCATTTTCCTCTAGGCCTTTTATACTCTAGGATGTTAACTAGCAAAGTAAAGATGTTGAAAACATAGCAGCTTGGTAACAGAACAGATAAAAATAATGCATAAAAAGCACCTTTGGTGCTTTTTCACATTACTAAACACAGCAACTCTGAGGCAGATTATGAAGCTCTGCACTAGCAGACCTCACAATACTGCAAATTTATCTTACTTTTGCCATGCAATACTGTATAGATTATTGACTACATTTTAATTTCCCTCTTATACTGAGCCAAATGGCCTCCTTCTTAGAGATTTCTGATCTCTCCTCACCCACTGATACCCATCCCTAAACAAGTAAAGCAAAGGTATGTCTGCTAAGTCCGTGCTGTCCTTCCTTCTAGCCGGCTACTTATTTCCTCCTGGGTACGAAGCCATGAGAAGAATACTCGTAGGGCAGTTACTCTGGAGGAAGAGATTTTTATTCATGGAAGACTGCCAAAATCTGTCTCCCTCCAATTCCTACATCAGCTCGCAGGGTATTTTCTTGCAGAAATTCCTGCAGCACTGTAGGTAGGACATGGAACAGGTCACATGAGCTGTGCGTGACCAAATCCTGTACAAGGACCGAACCACAGAGTTTGAGCCTGACAGATAAAGTTTAAAAGGACTGTAGGGCTTACAAAACAGGCACTAAAAAAAGCTGTGTATTTTCATAAGGAACAGAGATTTGAGTCTTCCCTTGCAAGTGACTGAATTTGGTCTGAAGAGAAAATGAACGAGAGAACAGTATTTCAAGCATGCATCGTATTACTTATAGATTGTTGGAATGAGTGGCTTTACATGCCATGATTTACATTTCCATATGTCAATTTTCTAACTTTAATGTTATAGGAGACAAGGGGATTGACACCTTTTCCTGTAATACAGCTGAATAAATATATTCTTCTGAACTGATGATTCCGTTTGTTAATCATTTCTACCTAACAATACTGTCCCAATAAATTTGAAGGACAGTGCACTAAAACCAATTCAAATATTTCCACAGATAGACCTATCTCATCTTTTACCCATTATTTGGATGTTTACCACTCTATGCTCTAATTTTGGAAAAAAAAATTACTTCTGCAATGAAAGGTAATTATTGATTCTGTATTTTTCTGTCTTTACTCACTGCTGTTTATAAGCTGATCCACTAAGTCTTTTAAGAGTTATTTTGTTTTCCACCATAACCACAGCAGTTGAAGCATAATATTTAGCCCTTTATGGAAAAGGGGGCTGTTTATAGAGAAAACAAAACAGTTCTCTTCTTTCTTTCTTGGAACCACTTACATGGAGGAGAAATATATTGTTATTTATGATATTTAAAACCTGAGATTTGAATTACTATTTTAAAATTAATAAAGTTATTATTATTTTATTACTATTTTAAAATTAATAAATTATTAATTTTAAAATAAAATTAATTACTATTTAAAATAAACAAAGAATAAAAATCAAGTACTGCATTTGTGAGGTGACAACTTCAAGAGCACTTTGGTCATTTATAAGAAGGAAAGCCCCCAGTGACATTTTCACTGAAGTGTTGTGCTGAAGGCAGCACCACAAGAGAAATCTTAACCTGTCAAATACACGTGTAGGAGTTTCCCTAAGTGAGTATCTTCACAGCATACATAAGAAAATGATGATAATAAAAATAATATAATATCAGTAATGCAATTTGCCAGCATAAAACCATTAAATAAAACAAGGAATGCTGTAATGTAGTACAAATAAAATAAGGAATATTGAAATATCCCACATTTGTTCTTACACACGTTTTACAGTTAATGAGTCCTGTTCTGCGGGAACAGGAAACATTGTTTTCTGAGTTCTTTTTATGTGCCTCCCTACTGCCAGTGCTTTTTTACTTCTGTTCAATGTGCATATAAATTGAATAATCACTGTGGTTATTACTTTTTCCTTATATAGAAAAATAAAGGCCATCAAAATGAGCTGTCTTGACATTCCAGAAAAGTTTAATAATAAAAGGCATCTAATGGTTTGTACCTATGGAAGCTGTAAGGAAACACCAATAACGCATGGCAGGTTCCAGTGGCCTAAGGGAAGCCAGCTCCCCTGAGAGAGAACTTCCATGTTAAAACAGGAATACATGGAGTGAAACATCTACTTCCTAATTAGCATCCAAAAGTTTTGAATCATGTGTCAGTACATCCTTTTCTGTCCCCATTTGGGATAATATCCCTGCAGACGTGGTGACAGTTACTCAGAATACACCACAGGATAGAGCATTTAAAACAAGAGCAACAAAACTGTCAGAAACTCATCTGTTCTCCCTCACCACATTAATTGCATTTGGGATCTACTTCTGTGGTCCTCACACCTTCTCCCCACAGCACAGAGCGTAAGCCAGAGGAGCACGGAAGTCCTGGGAAATTATACTTGGCCCAAGCCATCACTTATCTCTGAAAATCATCAGTCTCACTTTCTGTCTAACATAAAGTTTATCCTTTCTCAGATTGATATCAATCACATGATGCCTGAGCAGGATCAGGGCATTGTCCTGCAGAGGGGTTTGCACAGGCAGGCAGGGCTCCTTTTAAGCCTCATAAATTATGTAGAGAAAACATCAGCCAATCTTTTCCATTTTCCTGACCTACCTTGTATCTTTTTTTATTCTTCTGAATTCAGTTATATTCTAATTACAGCTTATTTTTGCATTAAGTTGAGATGCAGTGCAGTCTCTATTATTTGTTTACTGGGTTGCAATAAGAAGTAAGGTCCTAGTAATTATCAAATAACAAATGAGATATTAATGCTGGCTCTTTCACTGATATTTAGAAATTATTTTGATGTGTGAATTTAGGTTTATTCTGCAGAAGTCCTGCTAGTGTTACCTCACTTATCAACACTTTTTGTTTTACATAGACAAAATTCATCTTAAAGCTTACATCTTAAATTTCATGAAGGCATTTAATTTGAAATTTGTGGATTTAATTTCAGGCTAAAAACTGCATCTTGTTTTGTGACTTCTAGCTCTTTCCATATTTATAAAGTTTACTATCACAAGTACTTTTGTCAGGAAGGTACAATACCAAATATTTTCCAACAATATTTTGATGCAATGATATCATTATTGTACAGTTATACAAACAGTATGACTTACTAACAAATATGTAATTATGTAACCTTTTTATCTCAAGGAAGATATCTTTATTTCATCCTTGTTCTTCAGAAGACACAAAGGAATGCTAAAATAGTTGGATGGTCAGCTTGATTTGCTGTTCTGTTCCATGTTTCTCCCTGTGTCTTCTGTGTAGGAGCTTTTATTCTTATTCTGACCCACCAGGTGCTAACATGGTAAGAATAGATATTCACAACCATTGTACAGAACACTTCATAAATCTATCAAATACCATTATTGCTACATCCATCAGGCTGACATTTAAATTGTCTTAGTCTGTTTCAGTACAGTATCATCAGAAAATTTCCAACTGCAAACAGTACAGGTGAAAGTGTAGAAAACAGTACAGAATACACTTAAGAGATAGGTAAAGTAATAGGATTAAGTAAAAACGTTTCCATTATTTTAAGTCAAGGGAAGAATTCCTTATTCTGAAAACTATTCTGAAAAATCGAATAGTGACTGACTACTTGTCTTGTAATTTGATAATCACTTATAAAACAGAGTAATTTTGTGATTTTCCAGTTTTTCTTGTCACTGCAAAGTATGCTGCCACCCTGGGTATTTCTACTCCACTGTGACAAATTGGCATCTCAGGCAGCTGTTCCTTTTCGTGTATCATGTCAGCAGTCAAACAAATAGAAGAGCCATAAAAAAAAAAGAGCCAGCTTTTTCAGCAGATCATGTAGGTATGCTCCAATTGCATACAATTAAAAAGCGTAAAATTAAAAAAAAAAAAAAATTGGACGTGGTAAGTAAAGAGGTGGTGAAGGAAGTAGAAAAGTAAAAGAAAAAAGGTGCTTAAATAAGGAAGAAACCAAAAACAGTGTCACAACCTTAGGGAGAATTTTGTGTTTCACTGTTATCATCCCACAGTGGTTTTATTCCATGTGCAGACACTCCTGGAACTGTCTGGGTTTGAGCTCTCCAGGACAAAGAGAGAAAAGAAAAGCAAAGCAAGACCTTCTCAGTGAGCTGCCTTCAGCCCTGGAAGTCACACACACCTTCAGTCCCCAAAGGCCTCAGCTTTATGTCGAATTTTTATGACACTGAGCAGATTCATGGCTAAGCCTCTGAGAATCATAAGCGTCGTAGCTTTTCTTTTTTAAAGTCTACTGCAAATAATAGAGCGCAATGTGAACATCTTTGTTAAAAAAAAAGGGAATATTATCTTTCTAGACTGAAAGTCTAAAGTTTTGTTTCTGTGGCGGTGAAGATTTTGTGTTTTCTAAACCAAATGTACCCAAAACTGACTGGATGTCGAGAGATAAACAAGAAGTTCTTTTACGTGGGAAACACAGAAAAAAGGTAGAAAGGCTCTTAAGTGTGAGAAATAAAAGCAAGTTTCAGAAATAAAGCAGAAGAGTTTAGGATTTAGCTTTGGCTGCGAAAACTTGAAGAAGATACAATTAATACAACAAGCAAGGACATTAAAACAATGGCTAGAGTTTCTAGGTTTGGCTGAGATAGCTTTTAGAGCTGCAAAAAATATGCTTAGCAAGACAGACAAGATTAAGCTTAATAATGGAATGCTGTGCAGTATTATATAAGGTATGAACAAGCAAGTATTGTGTATAACAGCAGTATGTGTGCTTTTACAGATTGGTTAGGACAGTTGTCTGTAACTTTTAAGAACGTGCTATTGGCTCAAAAGCTTTTAAGAATGCTCTGTAACCTGGAAATCGCTGGAAGCCTGAGACGACGTGAGCTTGTAATATCTCTTGTGTCTCAACTCTGTACGTGAGACTGATAAAGTAATAGAAGAGCTCATGGAGCGTCTGTCCTGGCTCCCCATCCCGTTTGGACCCACCGACACTTTTACAGCAAATAAATATTTTGAAAGGGAAAAATCTAACAAATACTGTGAAATACATGACATTTTACTTCAGATGATGACCTTGTAACCGGTAAATGGTTCTTGAATTTTACTCTGAATTCTATGGTATTGATAACTGTCAGAAAAATTAATTAATGGCTAAAGGGAATAATTGATCTGATCCGCTATAGCACATTTTCAATGCTAAATTGAAAAAAAGCAAAAATTATAATTTTTGTTACAATAAGTATGATAATTTTCTCCACTGCCAATCAGAAAGGTCCTTGAAGTAATGAAGTTCAGAACTTTCAGTAGAGGAATGATTACTTTATAAATAAAATTATCTCTGTCCAGCATAGTTACTGGCATGAGACATTTACTTTTGTTAATCATACAGACACAGTATGTTTATGGAGAAATTTCCAGACAGAAATATAGGTTTCTTCATTTCTCAGTACAGACAGGATCTAATGCCATAGAAAACTCTAACAAAAGAAATTCTAGGAGCCAACTTCAAGGGAAGCAAAAGGCAAAACCTTCTCTGACTTCAGCAGTGATTGGAACCATATAGTTTCATTGCATGATGCCAGTTATTTTTTTCTGTATTTCTAAAACCATTTCCAAAGTTACTCTTTAAGAATCAATCCACAATATTAAAAAGAAAAAACCCTCCAAAGTGGCACAAATCAATCATCTTGTATCTTGTGCTTAGTTAATGACTGACATTAAAACATTTCATAATTGCTAAAAATGAGAACCCTTTATCAGGGAATGATGCAAAATCTCTGTAAACAAAGAAGAGAACCATGAGGGTATAGCTGTGGCTAACATTGCATTTTAACAGCAAACACATCTAGCAATTTATTTATCAGTCAGAATTTGGAGTCCCTGTTATTGACATTTGACAGAATCATGGCTATGGCATAGACAGCTTCTCAAATCTGTCATTTAAAAACCCTGCAATTTTAAATGGACCCTCCATCATGTCTAACACATAATTATCTTGTCTAAGTGGTTTTGCCAGACAAGGAAGATAAACAATTATCAAGGAGGGTGGTGAATCTGGAATGTTCAAAAACTGACTGCATTTGAAGAAAGAATACAGTTTTGACCCCTATATGCATGCTTAACTTAAACTTATGTTTTAGATTTTTTTTTAAAACTCAATTAGTACCATTTTTTCAATATTCATTATGGCCAGTGAGATGAAAGATCAATTAGTCACACAGCTTTGCTCAGGAGACTTAAGTGGTGATGAGCTGGGAAATCATGAAAACTGTGAAAATGCTGTAGTTTACACTGGCAGAAACTCTGGAAGCTTTCCATGTTTACTTGGGCTGTGAGACACATTCTGAACTTGCACATCCTCTCAAAATGATGGGGTTAATTTTTTTAATTTAAAACTTGACTACTTTCCTTTTTCTATATTTTATTTCCTACAGGTGTGCGCTTCTAGAATCTGATGTGGTTTCAACTGTTTAAGTTTGCTGCCTTTCTCAGCCCACAACTCTCTGCCTTTTGTCCCTGTCCACGGCAGGGATGTTGGAACTGGATGATCTTTAAGGTCCCTTCCAACCCAAGACATTTCCAAAGTGTGCATTTTGGCACATGGATATGTTACAGCCCTTTAGAAAACAGTATGTAAGCATACAAAGCCTAAAGGAAATAAATTGTGCACTTCATTTCTTTATGGAAATAGAAGCAGCAAATAGGAGTGAGACCACTTTAAATTTACGATAAAGATGTATTATCTTCATATTATTTTATATGTTCCCCAGTTACAAGAAACACTCAACATGATACTGTGTAATTGCACTCCAGGCTTGAATATTATATTTTACTGAAACCAGAAAACTAATTTGTTAGGACAGGAAATGTTTCAAATGTCTGACATTTGTTAGAAGATCTCCAGAATTATTTAAGTTTGGAAGTAAATAAATCTTTGAGATATCTCATTGCAGATGTGAACACAAAGTTTAAAGCACTGTGGCTAAATGACCATCCCCAATAACCCAGCACCACTCAAACCCTCTGCTGAGGTCCCAGTGGAGAGCAGGTTATGATGGCCTGTCCCTAGGGATGTCATGCTGCACTAGAATGTAATAGTTTAGCTAATAGGAGAGATTATTCACTGTGAGGGTGGTGAGGCAGCTCAGGAGGTTGTCCTGAGAAGTTGTGGGTGTCCCTGGAAGTTTCCCAGGCCAGGCTGGATGGAGCTCTGAGCAACCTGGAACAGTGGAAGGTATCTCTGCCCACAGGAGGGGTGTTGGAACTGGATGAACTTTAAGGTCCCTTTCAACCCAAACTATTCCATGATTCTGTGATTTTTTTTTTGTGCATGCTCAGGTCACAAAAGAAGCACTTAAGACAATACTATTGCACTTAGGGCAGCCTGAACAGCTCATTTGATGGTCTAGAAAGTGTTCATGTAAAAAAATGACTCCCAAATATTGTTTGCCCCATTTTCAAACACAGTGGCAAAGGTACAGGAAGATTGTGTACAGCAGACCTTCAGAAGGTCCAGAAGGAAGCACTTCTCACCACCTTTCAAACCAGCAAGAACCAAGACACAGGTGAGGGGGCGACTGCTGAGGAGGATCTCAATAGTTTTGTGGCGGGAGAAGAGAGATAAAACCTCCGCCCCCTTGCATGGACACAATCACCAGCAGCACCAGCAGGTCAGATTTGCTTGTTCAGCACCTGGTTTCATCCCAGAGCTTTGAAAGCTTACCTAAGAATGTACAAAGAGCTACCACAGTTAAGGAGTGAAGTTCATACTATTTATGGAAGTCATAACCAGGACTGCAGAAGACAACTACCGTAAGCAAACTGACTTGCAAAAAAATACAGCAGAATTTCAGAAAAGAATACATTTTCAGTTTGCACAGCAGAAACCAGTAAACTGCTGTGTAAATTTATATACAGTAAACTGTAAAACCACAGGTTTTTTTTTACAGGAACTGTAAAACCACTAGGAAAAGCTGCTTCTCACAAGATTCCTGCCAGGCATATTTGGCATGTTGAGTAAAACCAAATAAAGTATTTCTGAAGAATTAAAAAGGTAGCAATTTGTACAGGATTATTTTCCTTATCCTAAATTGCTTTTTCGTTCGCCCTTTACTTGGTGAGGCAATTAAAATTTTAAATAAAAATTGAATGAATGCTAGTGAGCATTAATGCAGAACATATGAAGATGGAAACTGGTAACAATCTGTTCTAGCAACCAAAATTATGTCTTCCAGGCAAGCAAAGGTCTCTTTCTGAAGTGACCTAGCCTGTAATCCCTCGAAAGCATATAGGCTGATACAAGTAATTAGCTCAGCCAAATAACTAGATAAATGCCTGTGCAACACATTCTCAAACTACGATTTAGCAACTGTAATAAAAATGGTTTTATAAAACCTTGATTTGAAATGGAAATTGGGTTTCTTACCTGAACCAAAGAATTCCATAAAATTAAGGTTAATACCTTGCAGTCTGATGGGAAAAGATACAACCCAACTAAGAATTCCTCCCTTTTCCTTTTACACTCAAGCATCTGACTCTAGAAAAAGACCACAGGAGGGATGGCAATATTTAAAATAACAGTAGCAGTAGCACTAACAGTAGAAGTAGAGATAGTAAAATTAACAAAATAGGAATTGATGTGCTACATTCTGATTACTGAGGCTTTTGCCATTGAGCCACAATTTGGAGAGCTTCCTCACAACTGATCTGAACATTATGGGTCTAGAAATCAACATGAAAATGCCAGAACTGTCACCATCTCCACTCTGTAGCATGTGTGAAAACCAGAATGTCTTAAGCTCTTTGCTCTTTGGGGTATTTCTATTTCTGCTCTGTGTTTCTGAGTACAAAGATGTCATTCAGTGTCTTCCCTGCCTGCATCCATTCTCACAGCATTGTTTCCAGAGCTCCAAGCTGCCCAGCAAGTGACTCCTTTGTAACTCAAGAGTATAGAAAATGGGCTCTGATAATTTTCCAAGCTGATAGGTTTGGCTCTAATAATTTAATTTGAACAGTCACACATAAATTGCATATGCAGAAAGCTTCAGAACTTAACAAAGGCATGGATTTGGTGATGGGGAAAGGGACTGCCTTACCAGCTCTACTTCAGGAAGTTGTCTGTTTATGTGAAGTATAGCAAAAAAGTATGATTTCCCTATTTGCACCTATTTGAGAACACTTATTAGGGTGTTCTCAAGCCTTGGCTCAGTCCTGGGGACTTACTGCTTTCAGGACTTTTCCTGTTGTGGGATTTCATCTTGTTTTTCAACTGCTGACAAGCAGAAGAAAGTATCTGTGTATCAAAACAGAAACTGAGACCCTTGCTGAAAGAATAATGTATCCCAAATTACATACCCTAAACCAAAAATCACCTTTAAAAAGAGTTTTCTGGAAGTACCGCAAATATAATCATGGAGTCACAGAATATGCTGAGTTGAAAGGGACCCACAAAGATCATCCACAGCTCCTGGCCCTGTACAGGACACCCCAAGAATCACACCCTGTTCCGGAGAACATTGCCCAAATAATTACTGAATTCTGTCAGGCTTGGTGCTGTGATCAGTCCCCTGGGGAGCCTCTTCCACTGCCCAACCACCCTCTGGGTGAAAAATCTTTTTCTAAAATCTAGCAGAAATGATTTTTTTGTTCAATTACAAATGACTTATTTCACCTGAATATAAACCAATTCCTAATTAGCTGATTTCTAACTTAAGTTAGTGCAAACCAAGATCATTACCCAGCAAGTCACAAATATCAGAAACTTAATTTTGGCAAAACAAAGGTTTTACTGAAGATGCCAGATCTTCCAGAAGTGACGTTGTCCAGTTTTTTAGGGGACTTCTCAGTAAAATAACAGTTGCTGCCTGGAGTACATCAGTGTGAGGCTTTGACTGATAAAGGTCAGAGGCCATGCAGAAATCTTGGCTTCCCAATCAATGCACAACCTTTTCCAACACTGACTGTGTGAGGGAGGGTCTCTCCCTCCCCATTTCCCCTGAGGTCTGACATGACATGACAGATGTGTCACCCACAGGCCTGTGAGGCATGACATCCAGCAGGTTTGCTGTGATGCTGCTTTAACAGTGATTGCAGAGCAAAACTCAATTTGTAAAAGCTTTCACGATTCCTCCATACCCATCAAACACAAGAAAAAAAAATCTGTCAGAAGCTGCTCTGTTCCAGAAAGGAGTGAGGGCTGACATCAGATGGGGAGAAAAGGCACTGCCATCAGCTGGCAGTAGGCACCAGCAGCCACCCTGGGCAGGCTGCCCAGCCACCTCAACTCAGAGCTGCAACAGGAGCTGGAGCTTGGCCCCTTCATTCAGTTCTAGGCTCAAACTCCTGCTCATACTGTCTTGCTGTGGCTCTGTGGGACAGCTTGGGGACAACAGGACTCACTGCTTATTCTCTGACACTGCTGTGCTGAGCTTGGCATGGTGAGATTCCATGTGCTAAAGCAAAGAGCTCATTCTCCCAAGGGCAGAAATGTCTCTATTTCCTAGGCTGGACTTTAAAAATAGCCAAGGTGCAGAGAGATGTGGAATGGCACTAGGCCACAGTTCAGAGAACAAAGAGGGAGCTGGCCAAGTGTTGCCTGTAACAGAATGCAGAATGGGTTGAAAGGTGTCAAACTTTTCAACCTCTTTGTTTCTTTTTCTCTCTCTGCATAAATATGCATACAAGCATGCGTATATATTTATATGTATGTCCATATGTGTGTTTGTGCATATTAAAATCAGGCCTGACAAGCCTACAGTGAAAAACTGTAATGCATTTATTGCCGCTTTGTCACTGTCTCTCTTCAGCAAAGTAAAAATTCAGGTAAAAGGAAATACTCCGTCTTAAAATGAAACAGAATTTCCCCCCTGCAAAAACACTTTATGGGACCATGCTGTTTGCCCATCTTTTGCTAGTTCTTCACAAACAACTCTGGAGCAAACCAACAATTTTCACACAAATTTAGAGAAGTCCAAAAGATCTGTTTCTGTAACTTTCACGAGAATCAATATCTGCATGAAGACAGACCCAACAATAAATGTGTAACTGTAAATGAGTTGTGGCAATTTTCCCCCACATTCCAGCCAAAATAGCAGGAAATAGAGGAAACAGGCCCAAACACAAATGTGAAGGAAATGAAGTTACACCAGTCCTGCTACTGGTACTACAAACCATTCAGTCTTAAAAAAAAAAAAAAAAAAAAAAAAAAAATTAAGAATATTTTTACAAACTCATAGTGATAATATGTATTAAAAGAAGCAAAAGGCTGAAATTTGCTAAGCATGACTTTGGATAAAGACTTTATACATGTCTTGATCTATTTATTTCCTATATTCAGACAGTGGTATCACTGGATATGAGAAAATGTAGTTTCTAAGACTTTCAAAAAAGGAAACTTATTAAATTAACTTATTAAATTAACAAAGTTCAAATTAAAGACCTGTATTTATAAAGGCATGGTACAAGGATAATTAAAATTTCTAGAGACAAATTAAGTGGAACCAATTTTATTAAGAAGCATCATGTTTTTTAGAATTGAGATGAGAATTCTCTTGCCAGCAAAAATAAAATAAAAAAAATACTCTGATTTTGATGTCAGTCTTTTAAGACATGACTCCAAGCTGATGCCTCACTTCTAAATGACTGCAAAGTAGTTAAATCTCTTTGTTAAACACAGACCCTCACTGAAAATGCCACAGCAGAATCTGTGATGGCTTCAGAGTATGTAAAAATAATCTATTCCTAAACATGTTTCTTACAAAAAATAGTGGTTTATACAGAACTACTCAGGTACATCAGGAGAAGCAATATAAGCGGCAAATGCCTGAAACGAACTCTTTTAAAGAACAATTAAACACTTTTGAACTGCAAGATACACTGACTAAAAACTGCCCTTTTCACATTCTCTAATGAGATATTACCAGATTTTATCTAAGTGTAGTTATGCAACTTTAATAATTCTATTAAAAATATACTTCAAAAATGTGATTTTTGAATGCAGCAAATGGTGGACTATTGAATTTCAGATAATGCTAACAAGCCAGGCTTTTTCTAAACAGAAAGTTTCATGTTTCTCTAGTGAGTTCATGTGTTTCTCTGTGAGCTTCAGTGAGCTGCACAAGGATTGCAAACTCTGAATTTCAAGGTCTGAAACTCCCTTGTTCCAGTCCTAACGTTGGTGTTCAAGTAGTAGGCAGGGATTACAGAACATGAAGAGTTTAAACAGAGCAGAAAGCTGCCCCTTCAAAATCCCATCAGAAGTGGTAGCTTTCTATGCAATCCATAGAAAGGGCTTTGTTTTTTAATTTTTTTTTAAGTTTTTCAGTTCTTCTCTGTCAGTTGGTCTGTCTTCATCAAGTGTCTTGCAACAATTGTTCGGCTGCAAGGGAAGTTTTAGTTGTGCAAGAAAAGGTTTCCAAATTAATAGGACCTTTTCTTTTGTCATGATACCAGCCTAACACAATTAGTTTATTAAACTTCAGCTCTTGCTCTGATGCTCTACAACAAAAGTGTAACTTGAAAAGAAATATTTGTGGTGGAATCTTCAAGTTTTGAAAGCATGTATGGCAGGAATATTGGAAAGCCATGAACTCTATAGGCAGAACCAGTAACAAAATTTGATTAAAACTGTATATCTCTCTCCAAAATAAAGGGGGCTTGCACAGTGACAGATTGAGAGCATACAGCAATTACTCACTTCATGATTAGCAAACTGGTACAAGACTCAAAACTGCAGAGGATTCTGAATGTCTGCTGTGCATTCACTCATGGGTTAAAGCAATTTTTAACTTTAAGGCTATGCCCTCTATGAATAAGCAACATGTGGCAAACTTCCCAAGACAACTGGTACCCTTTGGATGGATGGATACATGTGTTACAAGTCACTCCAAGGCAGAACAACACCCACAAACGACACCATCAACTTCACAGTGGCAAAACAAATCAAGCAAGAGAGAAGAAAAGAAGTGGAAGAGTGGAAAAGTGAGTACCGAGCAAGCTGCTCAGTAACGAGGAGAACAAAGCGCTCAGTTTAGTATTGTTATTTATGCTTTCACACTCGCACTGTGGGAGCTCTATCTTAACTCATAATAAATGTTTAACTTCAAATACTTATGTCCTTGCTTTAGGAGGCAGCCTCCCTTGCATTGATGCAGCATTTGTAGTTGGTTTGGGTTTTTTTATACTTTTTCACCTGAGGCAAACAGATAAATATTTCACCACTTTATGTACTATCAAGGGCCTTTTCATGCTACTAATAAGGAAGCAGTGTGTTGCTAGAAAGAACAAACAACTGATTAGCTGTGAAATAGTCCCACTGATACTGAAACTGTCTGGAACTTTAGAAAAAGGAAACTGTTGTTTGGTGAATCCCTGAACGTTGGTGTGTCTGCTTTCATATCTGTGCATTCTGGACAGAGAGTAAAATAAATGAGAGACTAGTTAAGATTTACAGCTTTGCTCACTTTTTAAGGTCACACTCTCTTAATGAGCAATTGCTCATCCTGGCACTTGCTGCCACTAAAACAGTTGATAGCAACTGTAATACCAAGTCAGTAGTGATAGAGATGTATGTCCCTAACCCCCAACAACCTACAGCTGAGGGAACAATGTCTTGTGCATCTTTCGATTTTCCCTTATTTAAGCTGGCAAATGCGTTCTGAAGGAAAGTCACCTTCACAGACACACAGCTATTGCTGTGTTATACCCACAACAAATCAGACTAATTTTTATTAGTATTTCTTTAGTTTTGGTATGTCAGACGGCATTGCTGCAAAGGCAAAAAATTGTTTTATGATGGCGTTTCCAATCAGCATCATCACTTTTATTCTAAGCTAGCAATTAACATCGTGCCTAATTTGTCACAATTTAAAATGAAGCATGTAGCAATGTTTAGAGGCAGAGTCATGACATTTGTGTTTGGCTGAAGCAGTGGTCACTAGCAGTCTCAATTTATCACTTTTAATTTAAACTCCCATGCCAATGATTTTCATTCTTAAAGCTAAGACTGGCACTTATGGATTTCAAAATCAAAGGGAAAATAAGCTACAGTTAGGAATTCAATCACTCAGATCAATGAAAACTTGTTTTAGAACTGAGAGTGCTCCAGTTAAATCCCATCTGCCTGACAGAAGGAATTTAATGGTTCAAACAGTTCCTTTCCCACTTTAAACTGAGAATAACATTTTATTGCAGCACTAAGCCACTACTTGCTGGACAGATGCAGACTATTGATGTTTTGTTCTCAGGAAATACTGTGAAGCAAGTAAAGGTGAGCACATCAACCTAAAGAACCATGCACTAATAACTAAATGTCGATCCTTGAACCATCTGATTGTTGCTACTGTTCTCTTTTTAGACAAATGATGCACTATTTCACTGCTGGAAGGTAGTAGCAAAAACTTAAGAGAAATTAGGAAATGGAAGAACATACTTCATATGAATTTATTGTGAAAATAAATGTCAGTTAAATTTCTTTACCACTTAGAAGGTGAATAATCTGGATTATTTGGCCCAATATATCACAATTAGCAGTTAATTTGAATTAGAATTATTTTATATAACTTAAAGTTAAATAGATAGGTACATTTTTTTACTTTTATTACTTGCTAAAATATGTACTAAAATAAAGACTGAATAGAGACATCCACATGCCTGTGTATAGTGGTGTCTTAAAAACACTCACCCACTCATGTCAGGAAAATATAGAGTGAAGGAGAGAAACAGAAGTCCACACGTGATTCCACACTGCTCTATATTACACAATAAGAAACAATCTCATTCTATGGAAACTGGGAAGTAATTGAAAAATGTTAAAATAGACTTCATTTGGATATTTGGACAGAAAGCTTTGTTTTGGTTTGTTTTCTGAATAGCCTTTCCTTGGCCATAGTTTTCCATCCAGAAAGAGATGCTATGATTTCTTAAATAATTCATAATCGTTTGGTGAATCAACATTTTTTGTTTTGAGATCATTAGTGTCATCCAAACACCGAAGATTTTAGCTGTGAAATAGCCAAAGATAATTTGAGGGCAATTCTCTCTCTCATTAGTCTCTCTGTAAATCCTTGAATTTACAGGATTATCTACACCCACTCTACTACTCTGAGTTGGTTCCCTTCCCAAGTTATCATCCTGTAAAGAAGCCAAAAGGAGCCTGCTGCACTTTGTAATGAAATGTCCCACACAGGCAATAAGCTTCAAGAAAAAACACACATAAAAACGCAGTACCAGTTAAAGGATTGATCATATACATTTTATTTTGCATAAAATGGCTGTGAAAGTCACCAGAAGTAAAATAAGCTCTTTTATTAAAATCTGGAGAATTCATATTACTGCAGACAAATTCGTGCTATTTGTGCTTCCTGTTGCAAATATTGCAGTTTTTACAAGGACTATCCTATATTGCTATAATTCAGAATAATGGAATCTTTTCATACTTTAATGTCCAAAGAGTATGCTCTAATAACATTTACCTTCATTCAATCTTTTTATCTTTAATTATTGCAAAGGTATCTAAACAACTGCAATAGATAAGCATGACTTTCTAAGCAGAAAGAACAAAAATTCCCCAAAAGTTCCATGGAAAATATGAAAATATTACTAAATATTTCCACAAAATTAAATATTCTTATAGCAAACAAAGATGTTAACACATTAACCTGTATTTAGTTTTAGTTAGACTAATGAATCAGTGACAAACTATTTTCACACTATTTATATCTATATTGAAAGACTTTTTTAATAATAAATGGATGCACATAGAAACAAAACTATATATAGTATTATGCTTTTTTTATCCTTCAACTATCTTTAATTATAGAAAAAAATAGATTGATATTTTAATTAATTTTAATCTTCCATCAACTGAGACTAATAGTGACTTGCTCATAAAAACTGACACATATTCCACCCACTCCAATTTTTTTGAAGATGTTAGATTTCTCCCTAAAACTGCCTTAGAAAGCCACATTTTTAATGTCTGACAATATAACCATCATCTTAAAAGGAAAACAAATTTTATTCACAGTGCTGCTTAAAAGAGCTTAGCTTTATTGTTTATGAGCATGGAAAGATTATCTAGGAAGTTTATCCAGAATGCTACTATAGATATGAATATGGAAGACCAGTATCTGCATGGATTTTTCATGTAGTAGCCAGGCTTTTGGAATTGTTCACCACCCAGAATTGTGGCTGTAACATCCCTGACACTTAGCTAGAAAAGTCAGGCCATCTTTACAAACCAGCTGTGTTACAGATCAGTGGTTAACAGAAAAGGAAAAATTCTAAAAGGAGAAGATAATGAAGTAAATGTGATATTGAATAAGCTGCTGAACAGATAAATAGATAAAACTCTCTGCAGTATGTCCCCAACCCTGCAGAGAACTGCACTGAGACACTTTGAAATGTGATGGCAAAACCTTACAGTCCATGGTGATGCCTTAGTGGCGTGTTTGGGGCAGGGCTGGAGGTGCTGGGACCCAGCTTCCTTTCACACGAGCTCCTATGGGTTGCACCATGAGAAACTATTCACAGTGCAATTTAGCTTCAGAGGTGTCACAAACATTATTTTGTTTAGCTGAGATTAATCAAATTTTCAGCATTATTGTGCCACTGCATGCAGCAAAGGTTATGATTGACACTGGCACCACTGAACCTGATTGTTTCAGGAAAAGGTCAGGGAGATGAATAAATAGCAGATAAAACTCTGCTCTTCAGCTAGAGATAATTTCCCAGCACCAAAATAATACACATCAGGGAACTATATTAATACAACTCTGCAGTCACATATGTTCTCCAAAAAGGTACAGATTTTCATCTTTCATGCTCTCAACTTGCTTCTTTGACCAAAAAAATTTCACTTCCAATTACAAGCAAGCATATTTGAAGCTAAATGCTATTAAAAAGCACATTAGAAAAATGTGATTTTCTCTATTTCCTTTCTCTGAAGGTTTCCTATTCTAGTCAGAGTTGCATTATTTATAAACTGAAATCAATACTTTCTGTAAATTTGCATAGAGGGATGCTGAAATATCAGTTAAAATATTTTCCCTTTTAGAATAAATCATATCTACAAATGAAGTATCAAAAATTCATCTCATGTCTAGTTAGTAAATGATATTTCTAGCTTGACAGAAAAATGTATGAATTGAGGGAAAAGACAAACTAATATTTTCTCTATTGCTGACAGACTGCAGCCCATCATCCTTGAACTGAATTTCCTCAATCCCAGTACTCCCTTACACTACCCTGTAAGTTTTTTTTTAGTCCTCATTGATCTTAAATTGCAGGACAAAAGAAAGAATTGTTAGAAAATTTTAGGATAACAATCTAATTTTGAATTATGGAGCTTGGAGTTTAATATTATGTATATATGAACCAGTTACTGGACAATTTGTTTCCCAGATAAATTTGAGCTAATATAATGATGATTTATTTCTAAACTGCAAAACTCAGTATTGGAAACTGGCTGAACAACTTGTCAGTAGTTTACAGGAACATACAACAGCTGTTTGCATGTATAACAAGTTAGAATTTATAAATCACTTTGAAAATGCTCATTAATCTCTAAACACTACAATACAATTATAGATCAAGCTCATGATTTAGAAGCTGTTGCATGCATTATTTAAAATAATATGGAAAATAAAAGTTTGAAAGTACAACTTTGTATTCAGACAGAATAACCACAAAGATAATTCTTGCGAATGTAAATTAATTCAAAGAATGAGATTTGATTAATATTGCAGCAATTTATAAGGTTTGCCCTTAACTTCAGCAGAGAAATTGTGACTAATTATCCAGGTGCTGTGGATGAAGGCAAAAGAACTAAGCAAGAGTAGAGGAGACAAGAGGAGTGTTCAGGAAATGTGAGCAAAACAAAGACTAACTTGCATTTTTATCCAGTGGGACATCTGTAACTGACTGGTAGTGAAACAGCTTTGGGACATTAAATCTGATACTGCAATTAGAGATTCCTTGTAAATATTTACTTTAAAACTTCAGTTTTAACATACTGGTTGGTTTAATGTACAAAATGACATCGTATTTCAAGGAAGTTATTTAGTGATGAAATTAGTCCAATTTCCTGAATATATGTGTTTTAAAAAATGATGAAATTTTTTAGGTTTTTTTTTCATATTATAAATGATTTTATTACCATGGCTCACTCTTTCACTCAGATTTGACGTGGGAATGGTTCTGCAGGTCATGTTCCTTCTCCTTTTGGCTATCTTGACCTTACATGTAGACAGCAAAATAAAACATTTGTATGTGATGAAATGCATGTCACTTGAGCAAGTGAAAACAACTAAAACAGAATAGTCTGAACAGCCAGTCCTTCACAGAATTAGTTGCACTTGCTCCAGGTCAAGAAGTATGAAACGGATTTTAAATGGTTTTATTGAAAAAGTCCACTTTAGAACCTCTAGCCGTGTCTTGAATATCTGATAATATCTCTGCTTAAGTGAAGGTTTTAAGGGAAGCCTTAAAAGAAGAGAAACAAAGAAAAAATATGCATATTTAATATGCAAAAATCAGTTCTCACTGGAAACCAGAGATTGCATGCTAGATAGAAATAAGATTTAGCAGATTATGAGTGTGGCTTTTTTCCTCTTCTTTTGTACCTGGCCAACCAATGCACCCCTAATCCTGACACTTCTTGTCTCATCTCTCTGCCAGATGAAGATTCAGGCTCAAATATGAAGTCTCACTTCAGACAGGTGTTTTTAAATACAACATGCATTTCTAAATTAAATAGTAAGTGTGCATACCCTGGCTACTATAAACTTTTCAGAGGAACAATCTTTATTATTCACTCATAGGAGCACAGCAGAAATTTTACCACAGTAGGAAAACATTTAAATATGTAACACAGATATGAAGATGCCAAACAGATGTCTCTCATTGTTAGTCTGGGTAGAAAAAGGTAAAAACATGTTATTAGAAATATCTTGAAGCTAATAAAATTCTAAATCTTAGGAAACTATGTAAATTTGACTCTGCTCTCATTCCAAAGCGCACAACTTAATGCCATTATTGTGTATAAATTAAAACTATTTCCAAAATGTGAGCCTAAGGCAAATGCACATGGAAGAGTTGTTGAGTGTAACAACTACTTTTAAGAAGCAAATGAATCAGGCAGACTGTTAACAACATTAGTGCTTTAAAGACCCTAAGCATTATCAGAATTGGTTTGTAATCTCCCTTGTCCTTCATTTTGAACACACTGCCTAAAGATTCGTGTGAAAGTCATGACATGTACAAACACAATTTGTGTAAACTTGACCATTTATGATTAATGTCTTCCTTTACTACACTTGACCAAAATCACTCCTTTTACCAAGAATGCAACAGAAATCTTCACTTCACTTGTCACATACTGGAAACACCAGAGTTGCCTGTGGTTTGTTATTGCTGTTGGTTTTTTCTAGTTTGGTTGGCTGGTTTTGTCTTTTTTTAATGCAATATCTTTCAAAAATGTTTAGGCAAACTTTGAAAAGATGAGATTCCTAAAGTAACTCTGAAGATTTTCCTGAGTTGGTCAATTAACATCTGTTGCAAAAGTTTCTAACTCACCAGTTTATATCTGAAATATCTTGCTCCCTACCCTGAGTGGAATACTCTATAGTGATGGCTCCCACTATATATCATTCATTGTGAGAGGTTCCAGATAACTGAAATGTGCTTAATTATCCTAACATGGTTCTGAGGTGAGTGTGGAGATAGCACCAATGAGCTTATTTGACATTCTAGTTAAAATCACCACAGTCAATAAATACACATCTCATTCTTAGGGGTTTTAATCATGTGCTTAATGCCCTTCACAGCTACTGACTACAATAGGAACAAACAAAATCAAAGCATATTTATCTCAGTGCTGTGTGCCTGCCAATTTTTTTGTAATGACTATTTTACATATTTGTTCACAAATGCCTCTTTCACAAATTAAAATAAACTATTATTATTAAATAGAAAATTGTTGCAGCACTTGGGCATAGCATTTTAGTGCCTACAACTTAAATCAGAAATTTGCTGAAAATGCATGTCATGGACAAACTGCTAATGGTTATAAATAATGGTGTACTCTGCAATGAAAGAAACTATTACAGAAGCTGAAAGACCACACTGGTAAGTAAATTGTGGGAAAAAATACAGTATTGATTAACCTTTCCCCTTCTCATTCAAACTAGAATTTAATTTTGTTCTCCTCATATTGTGCAATTTAGAGGAACATATCTTAAAATATATGCACTGGCTGACTCACAGCTAATTCTGGTGTATGGGAAATGAAAGTAAATGCAACCAGGTTGATTTTTACTGCCTTAAAAAATGACTGGCCATCCATATTTACCAGCAGAAAAAGAACATATCTCTTAAAAAATTTGTAAGCATTAATAAAAAAAATTCAGGAAATAAATCAAGATTGTTTCAAAAGCCACTTTTCTCCTATGAATACTGTATAGTAATCAGGCATATATGCAAAGAAACATCAGCTACAAGCAGCGTAACAGTACAGAGGTGACCAGCAGATGCAAGTCTGTGATTAATAACTATGTTGCACAAAGATCTTGGCTCTAACCTCTTAATTCTGGTAGACCTGAGCAAGTCAGAGAACTGAGATGAAGGATTTCTGCCTTGTGGTTTTCCTTCCAACTGAAAATGCTTAATTTATACACACACTGATATAAATATGTATACATATTCACATCATTAAACACACTGAATATTCATTGCATAATGCTGACTTCGTTTTAAAAATGTATTGTTTAAAAGTATTGTTCAGAAGTGACTTAAAAGAGAGAGCAAGCATCTCAAGCTTTTTTTAAAAATTGTAATTTTTACTATCTTCACATCACATTCAGTATAGATGTTTACAGACTGTCCCTAGTCAGTTACCAACAAGCCGATATTTCTCTTCAAATTTTTCCCAAAAATAGCATCAGCAGTGCTGATAACAGTTTGGTGAAACTATCAATGCAGCTTTACACGTCAAGTAAACTAATGCCATAAATTTCTTGTTTATTGTCATCTATGAAAACTTCATGCTCTTTCTTTCATGTGGGCTTGTGCTCAGGCAGTGTCTGATGGAGAGTTTGGATATTGTTTCATAACTGGCTTTTATGTGATCTGCTATTCCAATAATCAGCCATTAGAAGGAGCTGTTCCTTTAGATGTATAAGCCATTAACATAAACGATTTGGAAGATGGTTCAAAGGGCTTCATCATGTCATTATGAAAAGAAAAGCCTTCTTGACTTTAAAGTTACAGAGGACAAGCTTGTCTGTAGAGATTTGAGACTCAGGGGGAAAGGAAACTTGACTTTTGATTAGGGTGAAAGGTGGATGCTACTGTGGGAATCAATTTAGGATGAGTGAACAGGAAACTCCCCTGCCACCTCAGTGAGGATCCTGAAACACTACTGTCACCAGCCAGAAAGATTAATCCTAATAAACTGCGCTGATAGTGTTACTGAGACACAGAATGACAGTCAGATGAGGCTCTTAACCTCTTACACCATTTCCACAGTGATTATACCATATGTCCTTAATTCATGGTGATACAGTCATATTTATTCCTGGAAGAGACACTGAAATCCTTCCTCAATTCCCACAGCAATGAGTGATAAGAGGTTGCTCTTTCTACAGACTATCTCCACTGAACTACAAATATGTCTGAGGAGCCACCTGTACTAGGAATCGGCCTTATTTAGAAAAAGGAATCAGATAAAGGCAAGCCCTTCCAAACACTGCAAGATTTTACCATCAGATTAGGAAACATCACCTAGGATGTGTCTGCCAATGGCTCACATAATATAAGATGTATTAGACAACAGAATCCTGACAGATTTGCACTTTCGGAGTCTGACTGAGACTCTCAGCTGTCAAGACTAGACAGACACAGAAGAACGAGACAGGTGTTTAATGCAGTGGAAGGGTGGCAGGGTGTGTGCCCTCAGAAGGAAGCCTCTCGTGCCTGATTCTGCCAGCTGGTAGCAGGTCTTTGATGTCACAGAGACCAGAGTCACCCACAGACTGCAGAACTGAGAAAGCAGAAGACTTTCCAGGATGCAGTGACAGAAGGAGAATTTCTCCAGTGTAAACTTTCCACCACTTGGGATATGTCCCAGACTCCCACTCCTTGCAGTGTAATGTTAAAACCCTCTCTGTTCTAAAGGAATAGAATGTATGAATGCACACTGAGTGAACGCATACATGGACTGTTATTCGGAAATAGGAACTACTGTTATAAGTTCTGTTTTGCTTAATTATTCATTATTTACTGCTTTAATTATGCGTGGAAAACCTCAAGTACTTCTGAATTTTCTTTAGGCAATGCAGACACTGTGGCATGCTAAAAAAGTTATATAGTGAGATGTCTCTTCCTTCCATTAGTCATAAGAGAAACATGCATTACAATTCAGCATATAATTCTCTGCTTCTTCACACAATGATTTAAAGTCGATTGAGCACAATTACTTCGTACTCAGCATATTTACTGCTGTATAAAACTTGTCTCTCCCATAAAGAAAAGGCATCCAGGCACTTTTCTGAACAATGGCATTGTAAAACATTTTTTGATGAGGCTTTTTGTGAAAACATGTTTTATCTTTCAGTTGTTTACAAATCCCTTTAGCCGTGATTTGGGAAAGCGCTTAATATGTGCTAATGTTCCTCCTTGAGCAGGAACTTCGCTTAAGTGCTTTTCTGACCAGAATTGTGTTTATCTGTCCATTTATCTGAGTTTCAAGTAGGGATTATTCTGGTATCTCAAAACATTTTGAAACAAAGCTACTCAAGAGTAGCATATAGATCACTTCCCTCATCTCTCCATCTGCAATATTTGCAGGTTTTAACGCACCCTGCCCCATCCTGCTTTGCCACACTGGCTGGACAAGACACAGCACATGCTGTGATTGTACAGGACCATAAGTAAATATATTTTCTTTGCTAACTAGTCAACAGGAGGGCTGAGTTGTCAGTCAGCTAGTGGTTTTAATACAGAAAGCAAGCCTCATGGAGCTGAACTTTGCTTTTCAACCTGCACACCTAACCAAGGGCTTGGTGACACTAAGGGGTCATTCTTCACAATTCTGTTGAATCTTTTTCGCTATTATCAAACTCATGTTGGCTAACAGGTTTCTTTGTTGTGCCTGACAGACAATGTGAGCACAGAAATTTTGTTTCCTTATGAAGGTGAGGGGAAAAAAACCAAGCCTATGGACGTCAAATTTATGAGTACTTGTATGAAATTAAAGGAAAAGGTAACAATATTACCAAGTGAATTTTACAAGACTTACTGATATTAATGTTAGTAATTATTTTTAGTATTTGATCTGGTCTGGTAGTGCTTTAGACATCAAATTACAGAGAGGTTTGAGGGATGCAGTTTAAACTGTTACTTTTGCATAGTCTGCTCCTTGTCACTGTTGAAGCTGAGTACTGCACTTAATCTTGTTGATACTTGTGACTGCATAAGGAGGCAGTTAAGATTTTAATATTAGTTGTGGTAGGGCTCTGTGCATAAAGATGAGCTTTAATCACTTTTGAATTAGTTCACTTCTGTTAGCAAATAATCCCCTTCTTTGGTGCTCTCAGACTACTCTCTTCACTCATATGGCAGAATACAATTCTTCAGTTTCTGTGGATGCCCACAGAACTCTGCACTGAATTACTTTATTCAGCAAAATGTTCTCCAACATTGCTATTCAGCAACATTGTTGAACATCTCCAAAAAGAGAGAAAACCGTCTGAAGAACAAGTTAATAATTTTGCTTCACACAAACCATCCAAAAGAAAAGACCACTAGAGGGAAGTAAATCTAATATGCTCAAAGAAAATAAAATGCCAGCTACTCTAAATGATTGTTGCTAACAGAATGGTCTGGATTTAAAACAGCTGAAGATTTTGGTCTATATTCCTAACAAAGATATGACAACTGAATAAAACAATTTATATATTTATAAAGAGGTCTTGCACTTCATGCAATGTGCATACCAAAACCATTAAAACAGTGTGTAGGAAAAGATTGCATATAAAAAAGGTAGCATGAACATGGGATAAATATGTTGTCTAAGCATAATTTACTATACACCTGTATCTTTCACATTAGACACACACCAAATACAAAAAAAATAGATTTAAACCAATATCTTTGGACTTCTGGTAAAGCGGTAATTGTAAAAATTCATGTATTTTTGATTTGTTGGCATGTCATATGTTTAATCTTGCATCTTTGTTTTCTATGAATATGTGCACAAAACTGCAGCATCATGCAATAACTACTGTCCATTTCATCAGAATTAAGATTATAAGGAAAGTTTGCCGCAGTAAGTCTATAATAAAACCTCTGCAATGTTACAAAGCTTTAATTCTACAGCTTACTTTTCTGAAGTTGGGTACCTCAGCTTTTTCCATATCCCTTCCTATTTATGAGTAAAAGTAACTCACAGAAAATGTTTATTGCTCTCTCAATATTTTCCATCAACAAAAAACTCCATGAATTTTCTTCCACATTTCATACAACATTGTATTTTTTTCTTGTCCTTTAAAATATATAGTCGCTATGCTTACGGTTTTATACAACTACACAGTCTGTAAGCCTACAGAAATGGTTTTATCTTTATAACTACATTTTATAGATTACTCAATTTAATTTATTACAGCACCTTCTCCTGCAAAGCTGTCTTTTTCTATCCAGATAAACTGACAGATATTCTGAAAACCTGGTCTTAAATTCTCTGCAGCCCTTCCAATAGCATTTTTAGTAATGTAAGAATTATTAAAGGGAATGCTAACAGTCTAGAGTTTACTGTCAGTGTGTCAAAAATTATCAAAACATTGGTCTTTTCCGTGTTTTGAGTAAACTGCAGTGAAAATCTATATCCTTAAACCAGGAACAGACAATAGCAAAGACATTATTTTTTAAAAGCCTACCACTTAAATACACATCACAAGCTGTGTTCACACAGCTGTTATCCACTTTAAAAACGAACTGTATTTCAGGTGACCTCCACCTAGGCGAGCTTGGTGACTGCATTTAATACCATGGAGCAAAACATCTAAAAGAAGTTTACATAAGGGAACTTTCTGGCACCTCTCTTTTTCCCCTTAGTGAGAAAGGAAAAGCGAGATGCAGGTTTCCAACATGACACATTGCCTCAGTGCTTCAGGCAGTTCTCAGTGCAAGGCCTATATATCATTAAGCATCTTATATAATTAGCTCTTCTGTTACCATCATGGACAGTGAGTGAGTGGGTTTTGTGCTTTTCCTAATCCATTTGCACGAACATTATTGGTATTGCCATCACTGTCATTATCATCATCATCATCATCACAGCAAGCTGTTAATTTTTGTATGCCCAAAGGCAAACAAGTCATTACTTACTCATCAGCAAAACTACTCATCCCAGGTACATAGGTAAGCAAGATTTTTGCTAAGCTGATCAGTGAAAGAACCCAGGGCCTCCCTACCAGTGGAACATAACAGGATCCTCCTGAACATTAGCAGTTTTACTAAGCAGGAACAGATTATCAAATGTGTTCTACTCAAAACAGTAGTTCTGCCAGATCAGTTCCATTTCTACATTAAACACTTCAGCTGCAGTTGCAATGTCACTGCACAGCAGGTGAAAAACATTTCTGGAACAAATGTCAGCAAGGGATAATTTTGAAATAACCTTCTTGTCTCCAGTTACACAAGCCAGAAGAGAGCAGTGCTATATGGATTGCATTGCTGCTAACCTATGATGCTGTTTCCTGGCACAGTAAGTATTTCTAAAGAAGAAAAAGTTGCAGAAATAAACAAAAATTAGAGAGCTCTTTTAGTTTCCCATGTTTCTCACAAAGATTCACCTTGGACATGAATTCAAACTGAAATGGGGGAAGAAAAAGCTCAAAACAATAATTCAAAGTTTACAATTAAAGCAATAAAAAAAAATCTATTAGGATAGCTCACCTGAGGAAATGGCTCAAAGAGATGCAGAAGTATCTTAGGCAAGCTGTATTAGTGCTATGAAACACAGACACCAAAGAAAGTAAGTTCACTTTCACTGTGCCTTTGAATTGTGACGTTGTAATGGATAACCTGTGGTGTTCTACTCTTGCAAAACTGAAATTGCAAAAGCACCAGACAGACTCCAGTCCTGATGAACCACTGACACAGGTGGTCTCAGATGGCTAAAGCTTGCACTTAATTTTAAACAGAAAGGTAGGGGTGTGTGCCCCATGTAACGGGGTCACGGGCCAAAAGCATTTAATGCCCTCATCAGCAGAAGCTGAAAGTCCTCTGGAAAGCACTTAAAAACATTTGGCAAACTGCAAAACACCCTAACTCGCTGACCCAGACTTCCAGGAAACAAAGGACCCCCACAGTGAGTGCACAGGTGACAGGGACAGACAGACAGTGGTGGCACTTACCATCTTGGTCTGTGGTGACCGTGATAGCTGTGAACTGCTTGGGGGAGAAGCTCAGCTCTGAGACTCCATTGGTGGCTTCTATCTCGAAGGTGTAGTTGACGTGCGACACGAAGTCGAGCACTGTCACAGAGGAGTTGATGAGCCCCGTGTGCCTGGGGATGAAGCGGATGCCTCCCCCACAGATCTCGCACTGGCTGGCATCCGACCCGCACTTCTTACAGATGACACTGTAGGTGAGGTCCTTTCTTCCTCCAGTGTCACTTGGGGGGCTCCACTCCAGCATCAGAGCTGTTTCGTTGATATTAAAAACCACATTCCTCGGAGCAGAAGGTGGCCCTGCAGTGAAGGAAGGGAAAGCCTGTTAAGCCACTGTTATCTACTTCAGAGAAAAAAATTGCCTAAGGCAATTATTTGCAAATAAAAGACACAAGGTTATGTTTCAGTAACAGATTCAGTGTAAAAATTAAAAATTATCTAAAGACAATCCTTGAAGAAAAAGCAGTAATAATAAGTCAGTGAGATGATAAAAAGCTGAATAATCTAAATAACTTAGAATTAATTCAGAAAGAATTTAAGGCAACACAAAAATGACTTGATAACACAAATTTTCAATAAATGGCTCTTGATGCTGTGGGATACTGGGGCAGAGCTCAAACCACAAAACTTATATCCTTATTTTATGTCTGGTAATGTAGGCTTTTCTGAGACTCAAAATCTTTGACAATTTATTAGAGACAAATTGAGTAATAAATAAATAACAGCTTTGGAATAACAACAAGAGGTGAAATTGTTTGTATTAGTTCTGCAGTGCCAGATATTTCTTTCTATCCTTCACTGCTTATCCCCAGGGATTTCTTTGCTGCTGTTCATTAACAGGGTTAGGTGGCAACAGGCCAAGGCTATTAGGCACAAGAGACAGTTTACAAGTTTTCTTTCTTTCCCCCCTGGCATCTCATCAGCATCAGGATAACAGTGAAGACATCACCTTTGCAACTTAAAGGTCTAAAAGGACGACCACGAAGCAGGAGAAAGTCCTTCTTTAAGGCTGTGAGGAGGAATGCAAAGACAGTTGCAGCAGGCAGAGTGCAGGGAAGCTCTCACCCAACAAGCAGGTGGTACAGCTGTCTGTGCACTGCCAGATGAACCACAAGCGACCCATTTCCAGTTTCCCACTCATCACACAACAGTCAAGGAATGTCCAACAAGTTTTAAGCTGTTTGCTGACTTATTGTGTAGGATCACATGAAAATCATTGGAGGCTATGCATATACATATGAAAATAAATATAGAGAGTGATCTAGTGATCGTCCCCCTGATCTGAGCACTGGTAAGGCACCTCAAGTCCTACGTGCAGTTCTGGGCCCCTCAGTTCAAGGAAAGCATCGAGGGGCTGAAGTGAGTCCAGAGACAGACAATGGAGCTGGGGAAGGGTCTGGGGCACAAGGCTGATGAGAAGTAGCTGAGGGAGCTGGGGGTGTTCAGCCTGGAAAAAAGGAGGCTCAGGGCGGACCTTCTCACTCTCCAAAACTCCTTGAAAGGAGAGTGCAGCTGGTGGGGGCAGGGGGGTCAGGCTCTTCTCCCAGGGAACAAGAGGCAGAACAAGGGGAAATGGCCTCCAGCTGTGCCAGGGGAGCTTCAGGCTGGACATCAAGAAGAATCTCTTCACAGAAAGGGTGGCCACACATTGCAATTTACTGTCCTCAGGGGTGGTGAAATCAAATTCCTTGGAGGTGTTCAAGAAACAACGGGATGTGGCTCTTAGTGCTGTCTGGTTTGGTTTACAAGATGGTGATTGGTCAAAGGTTGGAGTGGGTGACTCCATATCACATTCCACCGTCTAATGGAAGAACTTTACCACTTAATTATTTTTTAGACAGGAATTAATGAAGGGGTGAAGGAAAGGTAGAAATTGTTACAGGATATCTGAATAGTCTTATCTCAATTTCTTGTGACATTCTTCTTCCACTTAACATGTTTCAAACAAGCACTTACAGATGTATGATTCTCAAAACTAATTTGGACATAATCCCAAAATAAAAATTATTATAAGAGACACAGACTTGGAAAAATGTGAGGCCTTATACTCCAAGTGTTGATATATGTGAGATGACTGTGGTAAACTCAACTGCTGACCTTTGGGGTTTCTGGGCCGATGAGTTGAATAAGCATTATATTCCCAGTTCTCAATAAAATCACAGGGCTTCACCATTGATTAGCAGAACTTGGAAAACTTTCAGCTTGCTTTGCAGCTTTTGATGATTTATACAACCTGCCAACGGGACTTAAGAATGAACTTTTCATTGAGACACTGGTCAAACTTTGAGTGAGCTTTTCCTTATGTTAGAGTTTCTTAAGCAGACTGAAAGACTACAAGAAACATTTGCAAATGACACCAGCTAACTTCTACACAGACTGTAACATTCATAACTTTTAAATTATGCTTTTTATTTGCTTCTGTGGCGTAAGTGTGGATATAAAAGCTGGAGTGCTTGTAAATAAAAAAGTTGGTATGGTGTGAGAGTGATAATGTGAACTAATAAACATTAAGTTTTTCTGTGAACTGTAGTTCAGCTACTTTTTCATTTCTGGTATTTATTTGTAACTTTTAATAACTGAGACTATGTTTTCATTATAATTAACCTTGCCCTGAAGTAAATGATGAGCTATTTGCTGGATTTCAAGCACTTGTTAATTAAAACATATGGAAGTGTCACACTGCTTTGCATTTTTTGAGTGGATAATAAAGTTTAAAATTTGTTGAATGGATGAGCATTTATTAATATAAGTATCTGTCCAGAGTTCATAGTTAACACCCAAAAAAGTCCCGGACAGTAAAGACTTGTTATTGTTCAGCAGCTCAAGGAATAACTGTTTGAGGCTCATTTGTACTGACTGAAATTTCTGGAACCTGTCAGATTGAAGCTGTATCTGTAATTTGCAATTTTTATTGTGACAGAGAATATTCTGAGTTTTTCCCTCCTGGTCTTTGACTGTGACCTTGTGGTAAGTGCAAACTGAAGCTTTTGAAATACTTGAATATTAATCATTTATAAATGCAACTTTCTAACAAAGGCTAATTATATTGATACTTCATTACTCAACAGTGTGGAAAACAGAGGCAAGGTACAGTCCTGAAGAGGATGATGTGGTCCAAAAGCCTCTAAGCCTTAGAGTGTCTCAGAAGTAGAAATCACCAAACTTCCCACAAAATCATTGTGAGGATGATGGTTCTAGATACTCTGGAAGAACAGTCCTGAGATCAGAATAAGCTAAAACCAGCACACATTACTTCAGCTCAGTTCTTATTATTTATGTTAAGAAGACAGGAATAATTATATTTCCTCTAAAACCATGCTGTGAGAATTAAAAAATGACGGGGTCTTAACAAATTCCCACTGTTAAAACCATGGAGGAGTTTTAGGAATATGGAGGATGAGCTGTAATAGCACTTCCATATGTGCATAAGTTTAAGTGGATCAGTAATCCCCTTGAAATAATTGGTAATACTCATGCACTTAAAATCAAGCATCTGTGTAATTGCTTGAAGGATTGGAGTCAATGTTTTAAAACTGGCTTAAATTTAATCTTACATAAACTATAGATATTATGACAACAGGTCATCACAGCTTACGATTTTTTTCTATTATTTACAAAACAGGGTTTTTCTGGATCTGGGCAATAGGAGAGTTTTGTCTGGCTTTGTGGATTCTAATTTTCTATCAGATTTTCCTTGTACTACATAGAACAGCATCTACAGAAGAACCAATATAGTAAATAAAATACTCTTTTAAAAATGTATTTTTTTCCTTTGTACTAGAGAATGACAGTTCTTATAGTCATGATTTGGGACTTAATCTTCAAATGTAAGAGAAAACATGTGTTATTGTGCATTCACTTTTCAATGAAAAGGAAAACATTACCAATTATATTAGAGGTGTCTTAAAGTATACGACTGTCCTCTTGCAAATGCAGGAAAAACCCTCAAACACACTTCATACTCAAGGCCCCTCATGCCAATTTGCATGAGGATTAAATAGCTTTTTAATTGCTGTTAAATTATGCCAGTTAAACTGCGATTTCATGCAAATATTAAGCTGTAATGACATGCAGTGAATCATTTACTAAGATTTAGAACTTGGAACAAAGAGAGACAATTAATTGTAATCCTCAGATTCAGCTAAATTATGTGTCACTGGGCTTTTATGAATGTGGCCTGATTGCTTTGTTATCATTTATATATTATACAAAGATTATTTGACACATTGGCAAAAGCTGGCAGCAATAACCCTTCTGCAGACATCTGTATGCAAAGCTCTCGGGGTTTTCCTTATATTGATTTTTAAGGAAAACAAGTATATTGGTAAAAATAAGGGATCCTTTCCTCACAGCAAAATGCATGACTTCGAATTTTATGTAAAAGAATAAAATACAGTTCAGATGGATGAACATTACAAAAACATGCAGCTCTTCTGCTGAGATGGAACTCAGCCAGAGCGTGAGCAATGTCTTTTGCTTCATTTGCAAATTACAATGAGGAAGTATTTGGACACTTTCTGTGGAGCAGACTGGGGTGGATGTCTTATGGTGAAGCAGGTCTGCTCTGAAAGCAACAGAGCTGAGTTTGTGCCTCATGCAGTGCTTCGCACCTCATCTTGTTTCATGTATTCTCTTCCTCTGTGAAGGCAAAGTGCATTTTCCTGTGTATGGAAAGAAGAGGAACAAACCCAGCACTGCAGAAGTCTGGTGAGGGAAATGCAGTATTTTACACACAAGAGAGGGAAGACTGTCTGGAAAAAAATTTGTTGCTTTTCAAGTGAGAACTGCCCATTATACACTATTAGACTCTTGGAATTTTGTGTCATTTGACTACTGAAGTTACAGCAGAAGGGCAAAGATTAACCACCACCTTAGGATACTCAGAATCAGAATCTGGCTGTGCCCCTTGAGTTCATAATTGCTTTTTGATATATATCTGTATCTACATATATATGTAGCATAGATAAATAGTGTCACTTGATGTAGAATTACATTTTTCCTTTTTCACTTATTCTTTTCCTTTGAGCGAGGCAGGAAGAATGGAAGCCAGTGACTGCAAACCAACACCTCAAGTCTGAGCATAAGGGTAAATTGCAAACAAGTGTAGGAAAAAAAAAAGGTGTATCTATATATAAATAACAAGAGAGGCAGTAAAGACTTCAAGTGTGTTGCCTGATTTTGCTGCTGAAATACAGTGTTGCCTCTTAAAAACAGAGGATACACTTTGTGGCAGAGGTTATTGAACAGAGCCTAAGTTTGTCAGGTTCAAATTGTTCAAGCATAACATTAAAAGAGAGGCATTCAGACTCAGGCAACTCAGACAACCAATATAAGCCTGCCTGACCTTGAAGAGATGGATCAATTCATCCAATTACTTTATAGTGGGAAATGTTAGACTTTATGTACAGAGTAATCAGACAGGGGATTAGATATGATGCTATTTGTTGCTCACTGTGTATGCAGGGAGATCACTGATAGAGTACTTGCATATGGCACAGAAATACAATAAGAAGGAAGAGCAGCAGTGAGAGATTGATAAGCAGTGTAAGTCAAATGAAAAGAGCCGAGGAGAAGGAGATTAACAATATATTCTAATGTAATTTTCATTCCTCTTATTGAAATTAGATTTCTATTATGGCGTTCCGCAAAGTGAACACTCTCCTTTAACAAAATGCAGCTACATAAAGTAAAAATGAGAGCTGTACAATTTTGCAAAAGCACACAGTACTTTAATAAAATTAATCAAAGTGGATTTGAAGCTCATCTTGAAAAAAGTGGATGCCTGTCTTAAATCAAGGGTTTGTTTTTTTTTCCCTAATGCTCCATCTGCAGGTTTCCCACTATTGAGGAAGAGTTCTGGAGTGAAGAATATTGCCTAACCCTACACAGGAATGAAAAGTGAGAACAAAATATTTGCCTCCCTTAGGCATATTACCTTGCAGGACATGGGGAAGCAAGTAAAATGGGCATCAATAAAGTCAGCCGAAATGTCTGAACATGAAGAAATCTGTAAGGGGAATCCACTATTCATTCTGTGTTTCATTTAAGAATAACTCTCATTTCAAAAGTCCCAAGAAAAATTTCTCTTTCTTATGTCACATAGCATACGTCAAGATACAAATTTGAAAATGAATATTGAAAATGCAGATCTACCCCAAATGTGGTTATGTAAAAATGGCATTTCATTTCTGCACAGCACTTTCTGTCTATTTAGTCAAATTTCCTCATTTTCTTAAAACTTGTCAACTCCTTTTATTACAGTAAAGCATGACAGTTTGGAAGGAACAATCTGAATTCCACTCATATCTGTATCTTTGTTTATTAAATGAGCCACATCTGCACAGATCCACCAAAAGCAGTGAGGTTGTATTTATGACAGAAACATGATTTTAATAACTGAGAGACTAATTTGAAAGCAGGGGGGCAAAAGATATCACTTAGGGAATAATTTGGCCTGAAGAGTCTTCATTACTGCTGATGTGCAAGATAAGAATACAGTCTGCCTGTCAAGAGCTTCAGTGTCATTTGCAGAGCTGACAATTAGTGAAATAATCATCATTGTAGGTGTAAGATGAATAAATCTGCTGTGACAATCAGTGAAGTACTGATACCTTGCAGCCTAAGCTGAATGGGAGACCATGCATGGCGGCACTGAACCAAGAAACCAGAATGTGCTTTGCTGTCTCCTTTATTTCTTCTTTCTCCCAAGTTGAGGTGAGATGAGGCACTGATACCCTTTTGTGGCTGATTTTTTTCCCTGCCTTGACTCACTCAGTTACTTTGGCTGACATCCTCAGCAGGAATGTGGAGGTCTGGCACCAAGTTTTTCCTGACAGTTTTCAGCCAAAGCAGCTCTCTGCACTCACATTTGTTGAGAAAGCAGCAGGGTCTTGAAGAAACTGCACTCTGATGCCACAGGGTTCTCATACTCCTCCCTACCTTATCAACATATCAGGGTATCAGGGCTTAAAATTGTGCCCCAAAATTCCATAATTATGGAATCATAATGCCACGTATGAGTAATTTTTTCAAAGAACTCTCTCTCAGCAATGAAAAATCAATGACTTATAAGGAATATGGAGCTGCATCTGCATAATGCATGAGTGAAACCCTCTTCCTAAGCAAGAAAGTGTCAAGAACGCCTGGGATGTGTTGGTTCTTGGAGTAAGTTTTTAATGGCCTGCGCTTGAGGCATTGATTTGAGTGGAATTACCTGTAATCACCATTTTCCTGTGGGAAGCCTGAAACAACACTGTTTATTTCCTTACGTACTTCATGCAAAATGCTAGGCCTGCATGCTTCAGAGTGAGCTGGGACAGACAGGACGCTCTCTAAACCCTGAGCTCCTAATGTATGCAGAGGCTGGGATCTACCTTCCCCTCTGGAAATCCCACGGTCAGATTAGACAACTTTCTGCCTTGGGTCTGAGGTGTGCCATTTTTAGTGACCATCACACTCATGAAGTGGATGGACAGTGTCCTGTTCTGTGTAACGACCTCAGTGCCTACGACTTTGTAAATCAGCTTCAAATTATCAGGTATATTCCCAATTTTCCCAGTCTAGTGTCATTGGAAAAACCAGCATGAGCAGAGGAAGTAGCTCAATTCAGTCAGCTCACTTATTTTTGTGTGATGCTGCATAAAACATCCCAAAACACGGGTATGCAGCGATGGTTATTGCAATAGCACTTTGTTTTTAGGGTATTGTCTCTTAAAGTCTTTAACAGACTTTACTTAACACTTAATCTGTTAAAATACTTCATTAATTTAACATGTTAGTGTTTTTAGAATTCACTTAACTGTGGCACAAAAAGTACTAAGATTAAGTTCTCTACCAAAAGAATTAACAAAGTGTTATACTGAAAACTGGGTGTGTTAGATGATTTTGCAAAGTCTTTAATCACCTTTAATAAATAAGTGATTTTAATAGCCTATTAAAATATAGTATTTCACCCACAGATTTTTAAATACTGCTGTTTGCTCCTAGTTTTGAGATTTAACAGATACAATTGCTTTACAATCAATAAATTAATCCCACTGAGTAATGAACCATGAGTGAAAATCTATAAGAAATATTTCATTAAGTGGTAAGAAAATGTATGTTATATATTTCTAGACATAAGATCATTGATCAAAGTAATAAAAATCTCTTCTCAGAACTTCTGCCCCCAGATTGCTGGACATCAGGTTTGTCTTAAGGACAAATTTAGGTTAATCAAAAATCACAAAATTATGTATTTGAAAATTCATCAAAAAAATCTAATGAATTTTCATTATCACAGTCGTGTAAGAGGGAATAACTGTCTGTTAAAAGAAGGTGATGGTGCAAGAGGTTTTAATTATATCTCCTTCTGATTGAACACATCTTTTTTCCTTTCTTTTTTATTTTCTTGTCTTTTTTGAGTGTTTTAGTTTTCATTTGATTGGGTGGGGATTATATTTGTCTTATACTTTTCATTTAAATCTGAGGAAAGAGAAGAGCATATTATGTCAGTTTTTTTCTTTACATGATTTCAGCTTTTTGAACATTTTTGCACCAGCATATTTTCAAGTATATAAGATGTATATTATTGGCAGTGAAAACACATTGTTACTCATATGACAGTGATTACTCTCCTCCTATTGTATCTCAGAATTACAAGATAAAAAGTCACCAAACTAAGAAACTTAGGTATGTTTAGGGTTATCTAGACTCGACAGAAATATGCTGTTTGAATTTTGATTTTGAAAATCTCTTTTGGTTAGGTTAAATGGAATTCTTCACAAAATGTACAAAATCATAGTTTTTTTTTTAAAATGCAAAACCAAATAAATGAGGTAATAGAATTGCAGACACTGGTAATGATCAGACTTACGGGTACATGCCATCGTTGGTGGGTCCTTCTCAGCTCTGAAATAACCTTTCTCACACTGACAGACGGAAGTTGCCTCTATGTGAGTCAAACTGTGTGGAGGGCACTTGGAGCACTTCACATTTCCAGCAAATGCTTTATAGAATCCAGGCCTGCAAGCTGCAAAACAAGAGGTTTCATTAATAGAAGAAAATTTTTGTCATATGTAAAATCTGTTCCAAGCAGTTATAAGGCTGCTTATTTCCTTTCCAATCTAGGTGTTCTGATGATACAATTGTGACAGTTTTGATTTTGGTATATGGACTTAAAAAAAAGTAAAAATCTGTTCTTGGTGTATAATGGGGAATTGTTAAGAGAGACAACTTCCCAATTTATAGTCAGTCCTCAGTGCTGCGTGAAATTGTCTCTAAACAACTTCACTATTATCACTAAACGTTATCTATGTTTTATGTACATGTGTTAACCAAAAAGAGTGGAATAACTTCTTATCTGCCAGAGCTGTTTATATGGCGTCCTTATTTAAGCAATGGATAACTTGCAACACTTAATATATTTACTCCCACAACACCTTGATGAGACAGGGATGACATCCCTAAATATTTATGGCTGGGTCTGATTTGCCTACAGTGCCCCAGGAAACCTCTGACAGCAGGGCCACGTCAGCTGGTCCCTGTTGGCACGAGAGGCTGGAGGATGAGGAAGGGATGAAGGAAGAGATGAAAGAAGGAGATGCTGACACCCTCCAGCACAAACCTGCACAAGCCTGAGGCTACTCCTAATTGTGTTAGGAAACAACCTCAACAGCAGCCAGCTTTGGGACAGGGAATGTTGGGATGCTCAGAGCTCATCACTTCCCCAGTTACTGGGAGCTGGGGTCCCTGCTGTTCTTAACCACAGCACAAGCTCACAAACCTTTTTTGCCAGCCTTTAAAGCAGAAACAAGTCATTAAAATAAATCTTATCCCTGATCTGTCAGGCATGCATTCTGAGATATTATTATTTTAAAATCATCCTCAGACTTCATTACACACATTTAAACAGAGATTTCTTTCTTTTCCTGCCAGCTACCACATTTGCACATGCCAGCATGTGTTGCAGTTACTGTCTTCTGGCTTCCCCATATGAAAACATTAAAAATGAAAGAGCAACTCAGGCATGTTCAGATTTTACAGACTCCTCTTCCTCCTGACTCCTCCAGTGGTACAACGGAAACCAATTATATAAATATAATTTTGAGGTTCCAAGTGGGTTTTTCTCAGTTTGACATATTCAAGACTATTTCCTTTACATTGCTAGAGGAACTAGGAAGTACTTCCTTCTCTTGTAATAAGATACCAAAAGATTTAAAATGAGGTGTTTTTGAGAAGTACCTGAAAGCATGCATTTAATGGATTCAGTGTCAGTTCACATTGAGTTATTAAAGAGTATTAACTCATAGATAACATATACCCAGATCAGTTTTTGTTCTGATTCCAAAGGCTTTTCTTGATATAAAAGCAGCTCCACTAGCAGCTGAATGAAAAGGAGTGAGATGACACTGAAAAAGATAACACTTGATTGCCTCTCAGAACCCAAGAGCCAATTTTTCAAATGCAATTTCAAGAGCTTAATTTTGACCCAGCAATTTCAGCAGCTCTCCTCCCAGTGTGTTGTTCTGACTTTGCTGAATAGACATTAGGGAGGTATCCTGCCCTGCTGCCACTGACTGGGGAAAAAAAAGGATTTCTGGTGTTAGAGATAAAAGGGGTGGGAACAGCAGGGATTTTCCCCTTCAAAGTAGGCTACAGGTCTGATGCAATTGTGATTATAGTGAGTGGCAATTTCCACTGACTGGAAAGACAGCAGGTTTGGTGCAGGGAAGAAGGCAGCACTGTAGATACAGGCTGTAGGCAGACTCCTCTTAGCTTTGCTGGAAGGAAGGGAGGAGGTAAGGCAAAATTGGGAGAAGGGTGTTATGCTTGCCTGATCTCTGTTTTCTCATACCCAAATCGTGCCCTAATAAATATTAAATTCTTGCTTTATTTCATACATGCCATTTGTGACTAAAGAGCTGACAATTCCAGGTTACAGTTTCATTCAAAGCAAAATGTGTGCTCTTTAAAATCCTTATTACTTCTGAAATTCATGTCTGTCAGTTCTGAAATCATTCCTCCTTCTCTTCTGTCCCCCAAACAACAAATCACTTTGGATCAAAAGAAACACAGCATTCTCTTTCAAGAGCAATATTTTGTCTAAACTTCAAGCAGTTCACTATTTCAAAATAAAACTCAAGGAGAAGATTCATTTCAAATTTAAAAAAAAAAAAGGAAGTGTTTTATTCTGAAATGGTATTCTCTATTGTATTTAAAGCAATTATGTTTTTGACATGATAAATCTCTTAAAGCACATATCTACTCATGGAAAAGGTGGGGGGAAAAATAGTGGATTAAGGTAGCTAATTTTACTTCTTTTGAAGTCAAGGCAAGTACATCTATCCTGTAAGTCAAGTATGTATCAAATTCTGTGGCAGAGAAGCTACAGGGCTATCAGGGAAGTTTTTCAATGGAGAGGTTTACAAAGCCATTGACAACCCACTCTCCATTCAAATGCCGAATCCCATAATCACGATTATTGATACGTGGAAGTAAAAAACAGCCCTTCATCAACAAGATAAAGTGACATAAGCTGAAAGCCCTAAAATGATCACAAGCTTGGGAAAACTCGTCTCTCTGGGTAACTCAGAGCTGACTGCCAACATTCCTGGTGAAAGAAAATAAACTGTTACTCTGTCAAAGTCAAGGAATATGCAGCATGAGTCTGAAATACAGCACCTCAGCTGCTGTACGTATCTAAGCTTAGACTCTGATAACAATTATTGGGTTTTGGTGGCAATTTAACCAAAATAATTTCTACATTTACCATTTTCCACAGAAAATCTGCAAGGACTAGAGTTGCTACCCAGGTTTTCCTAAAGCTCGTGCAGGAATTGCCTCAACTGCTGTAATTTTGGAGAGATGTGAAGAAAAAAGAAAAATAATTCCTCTGTTCCATTGGCCTTATGTGTCTTTGTGGAGTTTAAGGCTATATAAAACCACTTTAAACCAATATATCTTACATCACTTTCAATCAAAATTTGCAGGAAAATTGCACAAAGGAGTCAATGGCATATGCATTCCACTGTAATTTCTGATTTATGCATGACATTTTGTAAAACTGGAGTTTGTAAATGTTCTGCTATGAGATTCTACTGCTGCATGAAAATCACGGTGTGTGACTGCAGGTTATGATATCAAACCCCACAAAAGCACTAGATGTTGTATTCAAGTTTGGAGTCCTAAATTCCATCCTTTCTAAAATAAGGATTAGGATGTGACTCCATAAAGGAATTAATCAATAGGTTTACTTACATACCTAATGTTGACTAAATCCCTCTGATTTTGCCCAGCTTCTTGTTATTTCCCTTGTGTATTCTCCTGTGGTAGTTTCAGCAACACAAAATTACTTAGTGCACGAACTGCCTGATGGGCAAATTAGAGACTCAAAACCTTTTAATTATAAATGGGTTGCATTTTTTTATTTGGAAAAGGAAAAAAACCTGATCTTTCCCATGGAAAATTTACCCTATGTATAAGTATTACGAATAAGTTCAAAGTTTTTTCCACATGGTTTTGTATGCAAAAGGTTCAATTTTGTATGGATTGATAAATCAGTATTTTCAGTGTTTCTCATACCATTTTCTTTACTCAGCTAATAGCTTTGCACTTGTCATTTTCACAAATAATTTGTGCGTATGTTAGTGTAAACTAAAATTCAAACTCTGAAAAGCTGCCCATAGCCGAAACAGTTTCTAATGCTGACTACTCAAAAAACCACAAAATTTGTTTTTATCTGTGTTACCACAGAGTATTTTTTCTACTTTCCAGATCACTGGGTGACATCTTGTTTTCTCTAGTATTATCAAACAGAAGTGATTTTGTGATTTACTGATTATAGGAACTGTATGAAATTTGACTTTTGTGAAGTCTGGCAAAAGATAATATATTATCTTAATGGTTCAGTAATTAGCAGGATATCTGAATGAGCAATTCAAAGTTTTCTGCAACGAAATACTAGAGACCATACAGAGAAGCACTGATAATTTAATTGGCTTCATAAAAGACAACACGTTCATAAATGTACTTTGCTGCAGCTTCACTAGGATTTGACTGTGAGGTTTGAAAAGTACCGAAGTTTTGTAATTTATATGATTTTCCTTATTTAATGTTTAGTACACAGCATTTAGTTTGGTTTGTTTGATCCATAGCCACCTGTGGGCTGCCACTCGCAGGGGCCAAGGTGGGGGGACAGGCTCTGCCAGGCCCTGCTGGTCCCCACAGAGGTGCCAGGCCCTGTGGTGCCCCCAAAACCTCAGTGTCTGGATGTATCTCATGGCGAGTGCAGAGAAAGCCAGACCTCGCTGAGATCCATCTGGGAAACGGGACACGTTCCCAACCCCGGGGATGTGGCCAAAGGCTGCCTGGACACGGGGCCTGGTCTCCTGGCATTATTTGGGCAGTGAGGAGGGAGGGTGTCACTTCGTGCTGGAGGGGTCAGCATTTTCAAGGATCTTTTGAACTGCCCAGTCCAGTAAATAAGGCCAAGGCTCCATCACTCCAAAACACAGCTGTGGACTCTCTTGCAGAAGAGTCTTTACTGCTTGAGGCTGTTACAGCCATTAAGTTCTCCCCCAGCCTCAGGGGTGTACAATGTATGGACACAAAACCCAGAAAATGCAAACATAGCCATTATCTGACTGGTCATAAACCTTGTTCCTTTAAAAAATTTTTTTTAAACGGCAGCATTTTCACTGCTCTGTGGGAGCACATCATTGTCAAAAATTCCAGTTTCACAACATCTGAATTGACCTCTACGGTGTCAGCTGAAGTAAGATGAGTCCAAAGCAAACTTAGGAACAAGTATGTCTGACACTGTTGGTCTGTGGGTGGGAAGGCATTTGTCACGAAAATGGATTTTTTATAGCTTGCTGAGAACTCATCAATCAAATTAAATCAAAGAAGACTCTGTTGTCATTTACAATGAATGGCAACCATCAGTAGCTGTGGAAGAGGTGTTTTAATGTTTCTGAATCACACAATTTGTTATGCACTTCCACCTCATATATTTTTTTAACCTTGCTTACTGGATCCCACTAATGCCCTGTGAGGCTGGTATCTTTCATATTTGTTACATTCTGAATGATTTCAATTTTAAAGTCCTCTTACCCCTCTGCTATCTGATCACTTCATAAAAAGGGCAATCCAATAAGGCCTGTTCTACTGTACCACTGTGCGCAAAGAAGGAACTATGATATTTAACCAATCTATATTTTAGTAGCAGTGTCTAGAAAAGAAAAAAAAAAGTACAGAGAAAAGAACATGAAAAAAGAATGCAACAAAAATTGGACGCTGTATATTAAAAAAGGCAGAATACAATCATAAAATCAAGATTAGGATATTGCAGAATTAGGACAATAAAGCTATGAGAACAACTTTTGATTGTGAGTACTATCTGGTTAAATCATCTCAAATCTCTCCCACATGATTCTTGTTCCATTCAGGTGAGGAGGATTCACTTTGGGTCATGTTCAAACTGATAGTGAGACTGTGCAGGATGAGTTGCTAAAAACCTGAGGCCTTGTGAAGAATCCACTGGAGGAACTCCAGCCATGACAGGTTATAAATTATCAAACATGCTGGTTAGTTCTAACCACAAAAATAAAGACATCATCATGTATCAAGAAAGTAAAGCTCTAGTTTGATTTAATTCCTACAGATAGTAAGGAGGGGACAGGTGACACCCCTAGGAAACTTAGTAACAGAATGACCAACTTTGGGGGGACAATGGATGATTTCCCTTTTCTGTTTGTAATAGATTTGATAGGTTATATTTCTGGGTCCTTTGGTCTGCACTTAAATGCATCTGTGTTGACATGATCTGGTCAATCTCTTCTCTTGCCAATATCTCTGCTCGCTAATATTTCTATTCTTAGATTTGGAGAACTGATAGGAGCATTACTCAAAACCTCAACTTTAGCAAGGAGCAAGGCAGAGGAGACAAAAAGCGGCAGGTATAAGGCTGTTTCTTCAAATATAACTACATAATGACAATAGGTAAATGAAATGAGATGTTATTCCTCTTGGTGCTAATTCTCTTTTCCCCACTGACTTATTTTCTGTCATTTCCACACTTCAATATTCTAGGGATGTTGTTTATTAAAATTATTAGAAGAAATGACAAAGGAGATAATTGCCACATATCAAACAGTATTTTCAATTCACATCAGTGCACTTTTTCTCTGTATAAAACACTAGTTTCAATACAATGACTTGAACAATTATTCAAGTCACATAGCATATTTTAAAAGAATCTGAGCTTTATTAAAAAAATACATGCAGATAAAATACTAATGATATTAATTTTATCACCGCCTGTCATACTAGATACAATCCAACAGCTCATCAAAGAGCTGGGGGCTGTTCTACACAGCCCAGGTGAATCCTCTTCTGCACAGACTCCTTTTAGTATTACAAAAAAACAAAACAAAACAAAACACAACAACCTAAACAAAACAAAAACAAGCACCCTAAATACTAAACTAGAATTTAAGAGTATGATTCTAAATGCATAGGTACTACTCAAAGAGATGGAAAATGTTTTCAATCCTGATAAAACCCTTTTTCACTTACTTCTTACAACTAGGTGAATTGTTTTTTTGCCAGATTAATACAGTAAATACAATTTACTACTACAACAGACGGATGGGCATGTAAGGGTGTTCCAATGAATACAAAATTAGCAAAACAATAAGCAGCTGAAAAGAGGTTCATTTCATTGAAAATATCAAGCACTGAAATCACAGATAAAGACAATATCCATTAAAAAAAAACCCTGCTCATAACACAGGCTATACTGCTGTAAAGAGGGGCTGCACCCTTTTCAAATTAACACTTAAAAATGTTTTCTAAACTGTACTCATGAATCAAAAGTGGGTTTTTTTAAAGAAAAAGTTGCTATATTACAACTCACTGCAAGTTTGTGCATTTTTAGCTCAGACACACCTTCCTAAAGTCTCACAGAAGTGCCAAGTGACAAAAATGGCTGGAAGGCTGAGGTACTTTATCAGTGATGGAAGAAGAGAGACAAAACCAACTGGACGCACCTTCACTGATGTGTGCTGCTGACTCTGTGGTGGGGATCCCTGAAGTCAAATAAATTGGTTGAGGTGGGACCAACAAATACTCAAATGCACAGCTGCACACCCAAATTGGTCTGTATTTCTTTTGCTATTTTATGGATAGACCCCATAGAAAAACCACAATTAGATAGATTTCATAAACCCTTAAAAGAGACAGTATAAATACTATTTTCTATGCTACACAATTTTTAAAGGAGCAACACTGTGTTTTAGGAAGATAGTGAATGAAAGGAATCAGTCAGGCTAATTAGGGCACGTAATAGAAATGGTAATTGAGGAACATGACAGCGGTGAAAAAGAAGGGAACTAATTTCCTACAATATATCAATGCATACTCCTGGGATCAGGAAGGTCTGCAGGAAAAGAATGGAAGCAAAAGATCATTACATCTCCAAGCAGCCATCTCCAGCATCTTCAGTAATCACCTTTAAACAGAAAGGAGAAATGCAACTCTGAGAATACTTCAGGGCAATGCAAAAGTTACTCATTTAGACCCCAAATCTGTCCAGTATAGTATCAGTAATGCTTTATTTGACTGTTCTTTTTTTACGTTTTAATCATTGTTCCATTGTTGAAATTAGGTGGAAGCACTTTTGGGGGGAAGGGATAAGGCAGGAATGTGGTAAGTTTCTCAACACTGTAGTGAATGCAGCAATGAGAAATATCATTTATTGTAACTACAGAAGGAACCTGTGTTTGCTGGAATTTCTCTGTATCATTTCAGGAGGAATTAGTGTCCAATTTGAAAGGCCAAGAAGGCCTCTTTTTTCCCAGAATCATTCGTGCTCCCGTGTACAGCTGCAGATTATCAGGGGACACTGCAAACAGGCACTAGAGCATACCAAATATTTCCTTCTGCAAGAGGAAAAAATGGTCTGACTGGATCAGATTCATGTTGTGGCTAATTCCTTTTGCACATTATCTATCTCTCTGTGTCTGTTGGTGAGAACAGTTACAGAATCGTCATCTCCTGGTCTGAACATCATAACCAAATGCTAGGAAAATACCACTCACAATTAGAAAGATTAAAATTGCCTTCTTACCAGATATATGCACAAGAATTGCTGATCTATGGAGAGCAGTTTGTCAATTATATTATATCCTTATTAAATATATGATATCAAATGCTACCATATATGTGATACTCTCCCTCTCTGTCCCTTCTATTGAGATAATAAACTGTAGTTTCTGTTGTCCTTCTCCCCATTTTTTCTTCTTCCTCCCCTTAATATGGGAAACCTCCCTGTTTTCAGCTCTGTATATATGGTAAGCAGTTAGCAATGGATTTCTCTTTTTCCTGTGCAAGAACAGCCCATTGGAATCTGCAGCAGCACTTTTCTCTATCCATAACAAATCAGTCTGCTACCCTGGGTTAATTAATACCTATCATAGCCATTATTCAATTTCCTATGCACGTGGGGTTATTTTGGAAGCAATTTTTTCTGAGGCTGTTTCCACTTTTGATGAAGACCACAACTTCCAGCCTGATAGCTGTTGCAATGATGTTTTGTTGGCTGGCGTTATGTGAGACTGATTTTCTGTACAAAACCAGCAATTTACCAGAGCAGTTCTCAAATAATTAATGTCACTTGGCTTCATGCCTCTGAAAACACTCAAGGTGTGCACTGAAATCCTACAAAAGCTCCCCCTGCCATGACTTACTACTTTGTTACAAAAATGTGAACAGCTTTCTAGAAAGGCACATCTTGAGGGAATGGAATATCCTTACAGGCAGTTATGAACAATAAAAATCTGAAGAAAGCTGCAGTCTCTATTTACAAGGTTATAGTTTCCTGTTATGGCCTTATTATAACATTGCAATTTTTAATAACTTAAGATCTTAAACTACACTTTTTTGGGTTCACTGCTTTCACTACAGCCATTATTTTTATAATAGATCAGCTAAAGCTATGCCATTTTTTCTTTTCTGTGTCGCTGTCTCTTTTACATTAATATAATTAGCAAGAAGCAATAGCAATGAGAATACAACCTAACCCAGTTTAAAAAATACTTTAAATAACCCAATATTTAAAAGGAGAGGCTTAAAATTATGCTTGCATTTTTAATTATGGTTACCAGGATTGCCCATTCAGGTATAGATTCGAATGTGTGATTTATTTAAGGCCCTCTTTATCTGCATGTACAAGTCAGGAGTTTGGGCACACAGACAAAATTACTGTAATCATGGGGAAAATGTAAATGCCCCAGTCCAGACAGGTAAAGTTGAGTAATTCATATGCAAAAAATGCTGAAATGTTCTTGTAAATGCCTTTACAGGCATTTGGCCTTTGAAATAGAATCCTTTTGGATGTGTTTGCAGAAAAGCTCACAAGCCTGATTTTTAAACACACCAAACATGATTAGTGACTCCCAAACTATTTCAGTTCTGACTTGCCACTGAAAATAAAGTACTCATGCCTCTGTGAGACCCAAATACCATTTTCTTTTGTATCATCTCTGAATACCCACAAGCTCACAGGCAAATAATCTTGATTATTAAAAATTATTTTGAACCCATCTTTGTGTCTTCTACATTACTGTACTAAATTTTATGTAATCTTATTCTATTCTATCATTATTTTAAGGCATAGAGTAACACAACGTTGTACTTGTGAATAAAAATTCTGTGATCTATGTCAGCAACTAACACGGTATTCAAATACCAACTGTGCCATGGAATCAACACATAAAATTCTGTAACTAGTCCATTCAAGTTTTCCTTTCCCTTTTCCCCATGTCCATGTACCAAGAACCACTTGCAGTACTTAGCCCCAAATTATAGTAACTATTGAATTGTATTTACACAGGTACAAATTACACCAATATGCTTGTATTTGTTTTTTTTAAATTTCATAAGCAAACATTGCCAACTTTTCCCAACCCATCACCACTACAGACTTTAGATTTATGTGACTTTCAAAGTATAGGCAATGCCTTGGTAACCCAAGGGAAAGCTCTGACTACTGTCTCAAATATTCATCTACTGGCCTTCTAAGACAGGAATAAATCCTTTGATGATGCAAACCCAACCCCATTTTAATAAAGCAAAAATCATGAACGTGCCCTTTAGCTGAACAGGTTTCTAATTTGTGTTTCACCAAAGTAGTTATGTGGGATAAATCTTCAGTCCTTGTGTCTAGAATATTTCAAATGATTGATGACAACAATCAGAGGTATTTCTACTGAACACACTGATATTTCACAGGAATCTCACAGAGATGAACAATGACTTTAATATCAGTTCTCAAATAAACAGGTTGATATGAAAAATGCTCCCTCCAATAAGACTTCTAGTATTGATAGAGAAATTTGAGCTTAAGAACACAGGTAAGTATTACTATAAAAACATATTAAATCTGCATAAAATCAATCTTTCCTAAAAGTGCTGAAGAAGTACCAGAGAGGCTTATTTCTGGTTTTCAACTACACTGGATGCACACTACAATGTTAAGTACTTTCCAAATGAAGAAAATACCATTATTGCCATCCTGAAAAATCCCAACCAAAACCTTGAGCTTAGAGAGGTCAATGGGACTTATTCAAGATTTTCTAGCAGTTAATTATCCTGGCTACAGGTGCCAGGCCCTCACATGCCACAGGTCAGGTGGGGCTGCAGCTCTTTAAATGACGAGCCAAACACCCCAAAACAGCACCATTAGGTCATCCTACAACTGAATTTACTTTATTCTTGTTTTCCCTAGTTTTCTTCACAGCTGCAAACAGACAACCAGACAGGTATTTGGCATGAAATTGACCTCTTAACTGCAGATTGTTTAGCTCAAAAATTATTTTTTAAAGTTATTAGCATCACCCTAGTAGGACTGTGTGAATACAGTATCCTGCTATTCTTAATATGTAAATTCACATGACAGATTTCATTCTGAGAGAAACATGCTTAGTTTTTAATATACATATGTTGTTTTGGTAACATTTCAGGTCAATCACACACTTTAAAAAAAAAAAAGGCAACAAATTTTAAATATAATTTCAGATATTTAATGGATGATCAGACATATCTGGGATAATCCCTCAACCAAAATACAAATAAAATCCAAAATTAGGATTACACAGTCCAGAAAAATGACAGCTACTCATGCTGCACTGCCATTCCTTATCAGATTGTGAACTGAATTTTGGAAAAGTTTAACTCCATTTCAGCTTTTAAATACTCATTAAGAAGTGTGTGGGACAGTTTGCTTTTGAGTTGATAAATATCTGCTGCTCTAGCTGAGGTGTGGACACATGACAGGAAGCAAGAGAGCTACAGCTCACTCACTGATCTATGGGCTCTGGTTGTGTGTAAGTCCTACAGCAGTTAACACTACATTTATTTCACACCTGGGGGTGGCACATTGCTTGTATGTGGTCAATTTTCACCTTTTTCCTTCACTTACATTCATGTTTCTCATACTGTGAGCAAAATGACTGCGAGACAAAGGTCAGGGGCTACAATTCTGACAGTAGATGAGACACTGCTGCCTTCAGTATTTAGAACTGGAAAATTCAGGGACCTGAATTCATCTAAAGAGTAACAATGGACTATATCATTTGGCATCTTTTTTATTTTATAGACTAATTTTTTAATAGAAAACTCAAGAGAGACAAACAGCCACTCTGTTAAACTCAGCCACGATAATGTAACTACACTTGATATGTATATTTTCAATTACTATAAAAAGCCATATATCCACAGATGTTTAGTTTTAGAAAAAAAGATAAATGATATATAAATATAGATACAAAATTATATTTTTCACCCTTTTGGCAAAGCATTTAGAGAGTATTTGAACTATAACTTAGATATTTTAATTGGACTGTATGGTCATTGGTAACTATCACTGTGATCATCTAGTCTCTTTTCTTGCATAGAGATTTTTTTTTTTTTGCTTAGAAACTTCCAGATCTATTTCAGAGATCATCTATTTTACAGTGACATCATGGATCACTTGATTTATTTGCTTCCTTACTGGTTGCAGTCTAAAAATTTGAAACTTTTCTAGTCTACCACCATGATCTTACTCTCCTCCCAAGCTGCTTTTCCTGGCCTTTTCTTCTGTATTATTATTCCAGAATCTGCCTTTTAAAATCTATTAATTCCTTTTTTATGAGTATTGGGACATAATATCCCACAAATATTCTGTGCTGAATTTTTTTTTTATGAATTCAAAAAACTACATTAATTTTATTTGGAAATAAAAAATATTTCTACAGAGTCAGCCATATGAGGAGTGACTGAGGGAGCTGGGGATGTTCAGCCTTGAGAAAAGGAGGCTCAGGGGAGACCTTTTCACTCTCTATAACCACCCAAAAGGAGATTGTAGCAAGGTGGGTATCAGTCTCCCAGGTAAAAAGTGACAGGAGGATGGATTTGATAACTCAGAGAAACCAAAAAACTTAGTTGGAGACCTTTCCATCAGATGATGCTTAATGCCATTTATGTGGTACAACAACTTTTGTTATGAAATTTAACATTGCTTAAACCAGAAAGATTATCATGTATTACTAAGGATAGCAAATAGCCATCTTTTTGATTTGTAATTCTTACAATGATAAATGTTTTAGGGTTCAACGGAAGCAGAAGCTTAGGTCAAAAATGGAAATCGATATGAAATTAATAAGTCCCATCTCAGTTACAAATTTGCATGTATATATTTCAAATCTATCACAGCTGATAAAGAGGAGCCTGACTGGCAGTCCAATTAAGAAAGGCACAGGACTGGAGTTACAGGTAATTTCATTTAGAGGTAGCATTGGTCTGCAAAAACATATACATCATCTCTGGTACTACACTTGATATCAGCTCAGGCTACAAACCTATAACATTTCTGATAAGTAGGAATTAATTACACCTTCCCTCCATCCTCATCCCCCTTTCCTCCATCATATATTATAAATACTGTACTTGCAGAATGGATCCTAGTCAGTCTCTTTCGTATAGAATGGGTATGCATTCAAGGTATACAGACATCATACAAAGAGGCCCGTCAGGTATATTCCCTGCCACTTTTGATAACATTTGGAAGAAAACAATGGCCTCAGAACCTTTTTTTTGACAGAAGGACTCAAGACAGCAATCAAAAACATAAGAACAAAAAAAAGTCAATACAAAGAGGATGTGTGTGAGTTACTGTTATAATATTGCTGAAATATAAAATTGGAAGCAACCTCTGTTCAGCAGTACATGAAGTGTTAGCCTTCATAATGCTTCTAGTATCTCCTTCATTATCCCAATTAAGTCTTTAAAATATCATCCCTAATATTACAACTGCTTCTTTACAGACTGCTTTCTACTGTAAAACTGAAGTACACACAACCTTAACGATGTTTGTGGAATAATGAGATTTGAATCAACTATGAGACTCCTAATCTTAATTGGCAAGAGGTGTGGGAAGATGGAAAATCTCCCTTCCCTATAATCTAATCAAACCCAGCAATACCAGCTTCCAGACTGCAACGTCAGCCTTTCCCCTGAAGGGCTGAGCAGAAGGTTAGGAAAAAATTAATCGTCAACGTTACCGTAAATACCAAAAGTTCATACTGGTCATGCTAAGTAAGCCACCTCAGCAACATTTGTGCTTTCTCTTGCACTCTCTCACTTGTGTTGCTGGTACTGCTTTCAGCATCCCACCCCAGCAGGCTGAAGCAGGAACTGTATTTTCCCAAGGGCTTAGCTGAAAATGGAAATGTTTCCGTGGGAAGCCCACAAGAACTCAGAAACCAGAACCACTCATCTGGTCAAAGTCAAGGCCGGGGAGAACTTTAAACTCAACTCTTAATTCAGAAAGAAAGTATTTCTTCAGGAGCTTTTGGAAGATATTCTCTAATAGAAGGCAGAGGAAAGAACTCCTGTGGCGGTTGTGACAAACTGGAGTTTAGGGCTGTGCTGACACTGCACCAACACTCCTACCCTTGATGCTAATGCTCATTAGGTACATCGAAGCCTCAGGACACTGGGGGGAAGACACAGATTGTGCCTGAATCCTAATGAGCAGCAGTCACAGCTCACCTCTAGCAAGACGGAAGAGAGCTCATCTGAATTTCCAAGCCTTCGCTTTGACGTGGAATTGTATGAGAGCCACGAAGAGGAGAGTGTGGTTCAGTACAATGTGACTTATCAGCTGATGCACCTGAGAGAGGTGAAAGACACAAACCAGTGCCTGCCCACCCTCTCCAGGAACTGCCAAGGAGCTCCCTGGGCTGGGGAGACACCACACCACACCACTGATGAGGCAAATGTGAGGAATCCTCAAGGTTCTTGGATTATCCCCTCTCATAGCCAGTAACAAAGTGCTAGAATTAAAAAAGTAACTTGACTTTTTAAAAACAGATAAAAAGAAGGAAGTCTCTTCACACCACAAACAGCAGTAATCCCTTTATGGCTCCTTGAGTCTACATAGGCAAGTTTGCCTAGATTTCTAAAAACAGCCCAAAACCATAAAAAGATGAAGAGATACTTTTTTGTGTTAATCTCCACACAGGTAAGGTAAGATTCTAAAATCCCCAAGACAATCCCCAAGGCAGTGATATCTGTTTGCCTACAAAAATATTTCAATGACTACTAAAAGTATCTATCATCTGTCTCTCATCTTTTCTCTAAAACACACAGAAGCAAAGGTGAGGTGTTTGATACACAGTGGAGTTAAGAAAGCAGCTGGAATTACTGCAATTTATGCATAACCAGCCAGACAAGCTGTTGCAGCTGATGGTTATGCATTTTAGCATAGCCTGCTGTTGGCACATTGTTTAAATAAGAAACATGATGCCCACACATTCAAAGCAATGATGGAGAGCTAACGATCAGTTTCAAAGCAGTGGGCTGTTGCTTCCTAATTGTTATTTGGGCTCATTTTTGATAAATTAAGGCTGGGTTTTGTTTTATTAAGTATTATATTTTATGAAATATATCCTTTATTATATACTAGCAAGCTGAAGGGAGGGATTTCAGCTAAAGTGCCAAATTGCCATTCTGCTGGTATGCAGAACCAGAAACATGGAAAAAACCTGATGTTTCTAGAATACCATGGCCTTCCAGGGCAAAGCTGGCAAGCGTATCCTCACGGCCAGTGTTAGTAGTGCAGTGGCCAGGATTTAAAATGCTATAACAAATTGAACATTATTTCATCAGATGCAATGTGTCATGGCTTCTGTCTTACTTTCACTCATCTCACTCAGTGCACTAAAATAATTCAAGGGACTTTTGGAGTTACTTTTTTTCTCTACTTCTTTGCCACATTAAGTTCAAGCAAAGCACACAGAAATAGAACTGACCTGAACAAATGACTGGCGGTTTCTCTTGGGCTTCAAAGGCAAAAAGGTGTTACAGGAAAAATGGAGCCTTTTACTGACTGTAGGCTTTACCCAGAATAGAAAGAAATAGAGCTTGTTAGTACTTCTAACTGGAGAAAAACACCTGGAAACTGCTGGCACTTCCTTTGTATGACACAATTTATAGGAACACTTATATGTACATTAAAATGCCCAGCTGTTGAATTGAAGAGGAGGTCTGTTCAGAGGATGATGCACTATATACCAAATGAGAAGTATAAACAATAATAAATAGATAACAATATATTGACCCTAACCCTTAGCAAACCCTAGCCCTTAATTTTGCAACGAGTTTGAAACCTGCTAACACTGAGTAGAAATTGCTTTCACTGATCTAGTAAATTATTGTTAATCTATTGTGGACTTTGAAAAGGTGCATCCTTGGCTTAGGCATTCATGGTCAGGAAGGAGGGTCCAGTTGATGGACTCTTGTACCAAAGGACAGTGAAAACAGTAGAGAGAGAGAGAGATGATTTGGTGTCGTCAGTACAGGCAGGGGCCTGGACAGTTCATGTAAGCATTGCACAGAATATTAACTGGCCACTGCTAACAAAACAGCCAACTAAAATTTAATATCGTAAATTGGCAACCAGCCTGATTTAGATTTCTTCACTGTATGTCAGTATTTTATGTTTATTACATAACCTAGTGGGGTTTGGGGGTTTATAACTCACATTTTTAAGCACTACAGTCCAGTTCTGTCCATCTAGATTAGATAGCCAGTGGTATCACAGAATTCCCTAAGACTGAAGTCAGTGCAGGAGCATTGGTGGCTTGCTGAGTGCTCTGGGCTGTTGAGAAAAGGATCTTCTGAGACCTGCTCACAAACGAAGCAGAACTAATCAATCCCTCTTGGACAAGCTGATTACCTGGAAATCAATCAGTCAGGGAGCTTGTTCTGTCAGCCTTCAGGATATGAGCTAATACTAAATGTAACTTCCAGCAACAGCAGCACAGAAAGCACATCTATGAGGCAAATATCTGTAGTGCAGATACAGAGAGCACTGAAGCACAGAAGTTCTTGTTACTGTCCCAAAGTACTCTGCTGTGACATCGAAAGCACAGACATTCCTATTCCATCAGTCAATGTCTCACAGCAACTAATTTTCCACCAGTGATCAGGAAGCTCAGAGCACTCTTTCATCAACACCCAGGGAACTCAACTAGGTCCTGGTGCAGAACACTTTGCCCTGCTGCTAATGCAGTTTGTGTTTCAGATTCTGTTTGTGACAAGCTTTGAATTCTGTTTGGGTTTAACATGGCATTACAGCTGCTGGGTGTTTCACTCTGTTACTGCCAGGTCCAGAGATAGCACAACCTGGGAAAGGAAAACAAGTGCCTGCAGCAACTGATTGACAGGCCTGAAACACCTGGGAGAAGACCATCACACAAGAAATAATGGCTTAGAGAAAAACAAATTAGGAGCCGATTTATATTCCAGGAGACATTTTATTGCCTGCCACTCTCCATCCCACTGAAATATTGTGATGGATTAGGGTGACAGAAGAGAATTGCTAGGTGCTGGTAATGACAATTTGAACAACGAGGTGAAGGAAACACACCATGCTCTGCCTCCCTCCAGAACACGGTGAGCTTATTGTGAAGGGAATACAACCCATCAGTCACTGGAGGCACCTCAAGGTGGGTTGCTCCTCTGTACATTCACACTGTGGGCATCCCTAACCCCCAGTACTGGTGAAGTTTAAGGTCTGTGTCCTAAGGTCAGAAACTAAGAGGGAAATGAAGATTGAAAGCATTCCCAATAGCATTAGGAAATAACCATAGTGAGATCTCTTTCATTTGATACCACCCTCCCCCCCCTCAACTTATCTAGAGCCATACAAGCAGAGCTGTTCTGCCAAAGGAAAGTGGTAGCTGAAAAGGGATGGGAAGACTGGGCTAGACAGGCAGTGTAGGTATAAATTCAGCCATGGCTTTCCTATAGTGTCAGTGGCCATGATCCAGCCTGGCCTCAGATAGTGTGTTACCATGACAACTTGTCCAAAAAACCCAAAGGTGGAGAGGGGAAACAGAAAAGAGAAGAGAACCTTTGTTTTACAGCCCACTGTCACGAAGGGAGATGATTAGAAGTGAGCCAGAATTCCCAAAGCAATGGAGCTGTTCATGGTAGTCCTGAGACCTCTCAGATCTATCACAAGAGGTCCTAGGACTGTCATGGAAAAAAGGAGATCTTTCATCAGACTGGGAGATTTCCAGGGGTTTCAGGGTGCTTCCATAAAAAGCCTGCACCCCCTCCATCAGCCTGGCTTGCTCCACACTGAGTCTCTGATACCTGCTTGTCACTAGAGGAGACAGAGGTTTTCTATGCCCATACTGCTCAGCGTGCACTATGAGATGTAGCTTCAAGCACAGGTGTTCTGAAGTGAAGTTCAAAATGTCACCCTTGAAAGAAATCCTCAAAAACAGAGGATTGGAAAAGGAAGATGTGCTTGTCAAGTAAAACTGTGGCAGCTGCTGATACACAGCAGCTGGAAAAATAAAGGGCGTGATGCCTTACCCTGATCTCAGGGGCCCAACCCCGGCACAGTCCAAGCACTGGGCTTGTTTCACTTCATCCTGCCAGAATTAGAGTTTGAAGAAGAGCAGGAAAAGAAATTCAAGGAGAAATCCAACAGCCTTTGGGCAACCCTTGAGGAACCAGCTTTGTGCTAGGGAACTGCCTGTTATGATTCCAGGGTTAGCCCAACAATTGTGTTTTATTCTCCACAAATACCTGAATTGGATCAAGCCACCAGTTTGCCTTATAATGCTCAGCAAAATCAGAAGCCTTTCAGAGGAGATTCTAATATTGGATCTTAAATCAAGAAAATGCCCCAAATACCTGGACAGTGGGGAAACAGATGGAATTTCTAATGTTTCACACCCATTTAAATCACAGTTCTACATATAGTACTTTACATGTTCACCAGTCACCATTAGTAGAATTTTCATTAGGAGATTTTATTTATGTAAAAGAAAAAGATCCAAAAATGTATTAACTGAGTTGCAGGTGTGCTGTGAGGTAAGAAAGCAATTATCAAGATCATTATTATATTACATTAGTGTCTAATGATGCATGATAAAGATTGTTAAGTTCCCACTGTCTACTTAGCTATCTTTCAGCTGACATTCAGAGACAAAAAAAAATTATCTGTATTGCATGTATATGCTGAATGACTGAGAAAATAGAGAGCAGTATCAAATGCTTACAGATGTAGAGCAGAAAACCAACATATAAACAGAAAAAAAAATTAAATGCTCTTTCATTTTTATAAACAGCAGTGCCAACTTTGGACAAAATGACCCATAAGAAGGTGCTGTGTCTTCAGTATAGCACTTTCTGTTTTCTAGGGTCTCTTAAAAAAAAAAAAAAAGAGCGTGTGTGTCCATGTGCACGCACATAGAAAGGACGACCAATTTTATATGCAATTTTTAAACAAAATGCGTTTCTCCCACCACAATTGACTTTTTGAGCAAAAGATGTTTGGCTGAATCAATTTAAACAGCAACATGGAGTTTGGCAGCAATCCATTTCTGCTGAGATTAAGCCAGCTGCTACTGAATCCATTGATCTTTTTAGCTATTGATTTGTTAATTTAATAAAAACCGAAGTTTTAGAATGTGAACAAATTCACAGTTCTGAGGAGACATGATTTTGATAAGCTCTGCTGCCAGGCTTAGCTGGTAACACTGTCAAATGAGAAAATCACACATGATTTAAAATATTAAAGATTTCCTATGTGGAAGACTGCTTAAAATACACCTTTAAATAGAAACGTGCCCTGTTAGAAAAAAGCTCTCATAATTAAAAACGTATAATCTTGAAACAGCAGATCTGCTCCCTTTGTCTTCTATCTATTAATACTAATGATTAAAGCCATTTTACTGCACTTAATGCTCCTATTTACTTTGAAAAGTCAAATTATCTTTAGGAGAAAAGAACAGATTCTATTCTTATTACAAGGAAAATTGCAACAACTTCTAAACAAGGATCAGGTTCTCCCTGAGACAGCTCCACACACACCAGTCCTTCACCATGCAGCTCCCAGCTTTTATTCTCAGCCAAGAGCATTTCCAAATGGGCTGAGAATCCACAGCCTAAACATGCCATGCTCTGAGAAGATACACGATCGGTATCCCTGGCACTGGCATCTGCTGTCTTGTTGCCTCCTTGAGGCATTACTGCCATCAGGGTGCCCTCGTTTCCTCATTAATTCAATTCCCACAAATGAACGCTGGCGACTCAGAGGGCCACAGCTATGGCTGTGTAATAGGACTGCCAAAGTGACAGAGTGACCTCTCTTGCCCATGGTGTTTAGAGCAGATCAGCAATTTACCACTGAAATAGATTTTTCCCTGGAAAAATGCTAGTTGCAGAAAATGGATAGTTGGGGGGCAGGGGGAAGAAGAAGTTGTAACAAATTTGTAGTGCCTGTTTTCCTGCCAGCTGTCCTGAAGAACTTGCTGGGGATCAACAACTTCAGCTCCAAATGCTGCCAGGACAGAGGCACCTTGCAACATCTTTGAGCAGCTCAGAGGTGAAATTCTCTGTGGACTGCAACAGATTGAGGTACCCTAATACCAGCATAAAACTGAAATAAGCAAAGTATGTGAGAAATTGCAAATATAACTCCTGAGGAAAGTAAGTCTCCCACTTGCAATTCTTATTTCCTTAACAACAATTAGCCAGAACATCGGTCATTGCTCAGTTCAGCCTTCTGTGACACTCATAGATGGCCACTGTCAGCTGCAGCTACAGTCAAGAACAAGAGTATAGCAGCATTAGTAAACCTTGACAAAAGAGAATAAGAAATGGAAGAAAATCTAGCAGTGCATGATGGACTCATGCTTTATCAAGGGCTTTCTGAGGAAAAGGTGAACAGAAGCCTTGACATGGCCAGGCTTTGGCTGCTCGAACTCTTCTCCAAAAATCTGCAGTTGCTACAGCTGAAAAGAGCATTCCAAACACACCATTCTACCCATACAAACAATTTCTATGGTTTTTAATTACTGGTGAAGGTTCCTAGGCACTAGATGGGAAATGCAAGTTTCTGTTTAAATGGGTTTCATGACTTCATTGCAGTCTCATCTGAACTTTCTTCCACTGCAACAAAGAGGAGATGCACAAAGAATTGTAGGGGAAAATCAGCAAGGATGTACATTTTCTCCTCCAAAAATTAAACTAGAAAGGGTGAGAATAGAGGGAACAGCCCCTAGACAACTTCCACCCAAAAAAGCTGTTTTCTTTCCTCATGGCCTAGCTATTGCTTTAAGACTTGGATCATTCTTATTCTATCTAATGTTTACAGTCTCCATATAATAGATTATATCTACGTAGTATTGTTATAAGGTATATAAGATACAGAGGAAAGATTAACATCTTCCCATTCTGCAACATGCTAATAGTGCCAGAATTCAAAGAGCAGGCTCCTAGGTGCCCAAGTGAACAATTTGAAATAAAATATTCCCATGCCATGCCAGCAGCTGAGAACACTATTTAATGAAAAGAAAGAACAACAAAGAATTAATACATCACTGTTGAGACAAGAGCACCTTGATAAAAACTCTGCACATTTTCCATTCCATACAGGTTTGCTCTATTACTGCAAACCTGAATGTGTGTAAAGAGCACAGCAGTAGGTCAAATTCAAGGAAAACTTCATGTTTGTAGAGGGACATGATGTAAAATTATGGAAAATGGCAAAGCCCAGAAAATCTGGGTAAGTATTAATGTGAGTCTTGGGGAAATCCATATACATACAACTATTCACTGGCCATGAAGTTTCAGTCTCAACAGAAGTAACCCAAGGCCAAAGCTATGAATGGTGCGCAGCCTGTGCAATAAAAATGTAAATATCCTTCATTCTATGGAACCACAAATGTGTTTAGCTACACTGTGCAACTGGTCATCAGCACAGCAAGGAAGAAAGGGATGAGTCTGTTCTTCACAGACAGGCAGAGCAGATACTGATTACCAGAACTCTAGAAAATCAACTCTTGCTGTTACAGCTTTTCCTGTAGATGTGCACACACCACATCCACAGACAAATAAATCTGCATGGGTCAAAGAAAACAAGGAAAAATAAAACTAAAAGGAGATAGCTTATTCACAGGCATCAGTAGTGAATAGAGGATTGACAAAACACATGAAATTATTTTGAACTAATTAAAAAAACATTTAAAAGCTATCTGCTACTTTTCTATCTCAATTTATTTGTTATTTTGTATTAGCACAGCAACAGGTTGGTAATGTGACATAATCAAAGCAGCTTTCCACAGGGCTTAAAGTCAGTTTCCCTGCCTAGTCCTGATTGAATTTAAAATATATGGTCCTTTTCAGTGAAAATCTACCTCAACGTGAAGATAGCTAAAACTGATAGTCAGGCCAAATCCTAAATACTCCCAAACAAAAAGGTTTATATTTCAAGCTCTGCACTGCAGGAGATGTTCTTTCTGGGTATCTTTAAAGGAACTTGAATGACACCAACTTGATGCCTTTTGCACGTCTGCCTTAGCAGCACCAACCATGAGCAACCATGAAACATTCAGTAAATTCCACTGATGTGATTAAATCAGACAGAAGTTGGGTTTTATTTAGCTGCCTTCAACCTTGATGAATCCCAGAGCCATCAACAAGAAAATAAACAGTGTTATTGTGAAATGAAGTAGTACATGCTGTACACTTAACATGCAGCTCTATGGCTCTTGGAACACTAAACTTAGTTAGGATAGGTTAATAATGGGAGAATATTCCAGTATTCCTCCCATTCTTTCAAAAAAGCCATTGGTCACTGCTACCTTTTGTGTCTGAAGGAGATACGACATTACCTTACCTTCTAAAGAATGCTGACTAAAATAATGTTGTATCTTTTAGCACCTCATCCCAATAATAAAACAGTTCTCGTGTCATCATAGATGATTAAGACAGGATGATTCCTGTATCTGATTCTTCAGCACAGAACAAAAAACAACAAGAAACTAAACCTGAAGCACAACAAAGAATTAAAACTTCAGATATTTAAATTTAAAACACAGTTTGCAGCAGCAGTGGTCAACCGATCTTCTTCCAATAGAAATGAGTAACTTCAATATATACTTTTCAGAATCAGTCTGGCTAGTTCTGTTGTAATAGTTAATGCAATTACAATAATAGGTTTTAAATGGGTTTATATTTCAAGTATGATTGTGCTGAATTGAATTATTCCCTACTTATCACACAAATATTGGATGAACATTCCTCATTTTCAACCCACACTTTTAAATTGATTTCCCTCCACTTCAGCACGATTAAATTTCTAAAATAAAGCAGGCAGATACTTCACACTCTCAAGTGCTGTCACAAGTAGTAAATCTCTAGAATGTAAAAATAACTGCACTAAGTCCAGCCTCTCTATACTAATATGCCAATGCCACATAGCTGAGGTAGTCTACAGAAAATTATCTGTTCTCGAGACCAGAATTTCACTTACACAGAACAATGCAATGTATTTTTTTAGGCTTTCCAGTTAGAGATATTTAATTGTTGATGAAATGTTGTTAAGCATGTTAAAGGTGCTGTGGAAAAGAAGATTAAAAAAGGGTATAAAGCAAAGCAAGACGGGTTGGATAATGTGATTTTCTCCTCAAACAATATGCAATGATCAGTTTTAGTTTTTGATTCAAGCACAATTGGATGACTGGGGCTCAGAAATTAGGTAAGAGTCTGGTGGACCCTTAGCAATGACACCTGGCAAGCAGCAGCAAGAAAAAAAAAGAAGTAACTTTTGATAAAGATGATCAAGGCCTTTGGATCTGTACACAGAGGTTTTTCTTATGGTTTTCTTCATGGTTTGAAGGAGGCACAGCATCAGAAACTGGGAAAGACCACAGCCAACAAAAAACAAAACTCCACTATCTTACAGAACCTGTACAGGACAATTATCTGCATTCTTTGAAAACCAAATATTGCTGGAACATCAGACCTTGTAGGAAAATCGACAGAATCATGTTTGGATCTGTTTTTAAATGCTCTGCGTAAGCAATTGTAATAATAATTCTTAGTAATAAATCTGAAATAAACAATGCATATGTTTCCCATAATAAAATATACCTGTATTAGCTACCGAGAAAGGTCTGTAAATTGTATCTTGTTTCACCATGCCCTGCCATCTTCCCAATGAGAATTAAAAAACCCCAAATCCTAAGTCAATATATCTTATTATTATACACCAGAAACCAAAGCAGGAATCATTCCTAATTCTGTTTCTCAGTAGTAGGAAGAGCTGTAGTTCATTATCCTCACCTTGTTTTTCACAGTCAGCTGCTAGAGGTTACAGTTTTCCAATATGTTCATTCTTCTCTTACAGTCGACGTTTATATGGCCAGAGGAAAGAGTGGCTGCTCTGCTGTATTTTGAAAAGGAGCAGATGTGCTCCAGACCTCAAAGATTATTGGTTACATGGACGGAGGAGAGGGAGAACTAAAGCTAAGACACCACAACCCTAGGGTTGAATACTGTTAAAACTTTTATTAGTTCCACATCCTCCAGAAATTCATTATCTGAAATGACATTTGATATTTCAAAAGAGTCACAGGGAGCATAAGAGCCTCTCTTACTTTCTGTCCTTTTACATTTTCATGAAGAGTCTAAGTGTATTCAGTTTTAATAAATAATTTTAAATTTTGTTGTTTGTTTGATGAAGATGTTTCAATTCAGTATCGCCTGTCAATAAATAGAAAACAAAAATAATTTTTGATTCATTGAATTCCAAATAATTCAAGTTGAAAGGAATCTGTCAATCATCAATCAAGCTGATCAGATACAATTTGCCCTTGATAATTTCACGATGGTTGTACCAAGCAACTTCTTGTTCTCATGTGCCTGGGTGTGGTTTACAGGGGATTTCTCCACATTATTCATACTGATCAACCTGGATGCTCTTAACTTTGTCTCTCTTGAAGAGGAATGTGACGTTTCCTCTCTTCCAGTCACCAGTAACCTCCACGGAGCACTATGACCTTTAAAGGTGTCAGCAGCTCCACCAGGACCTTGCCCAGCTCCCCTGAGCGCATCCAGTCTGGTCTCATGGGCCAGTCTCTAGTGAGTTTAAGTGCTCCCTAACTCTGTTTTCCAATACTTTTGATGATGTTCCATTCCCACTGAGGCTCAGGGACTTGGGAGGCTAAAGAGTAGATGGTGCCAGTTAAGACCAGTAGAAAATAAACCTGGCATTGCTGTCTTCCATCTTTATGTAATAATGATATTTTTAACTTCCTATACCATTTGACTTCCAGAAGTCCCTCTGCCTTACACTGACACTCCCCCCAGGCAGCTTAAATGCTTTACCACAGCTACATCCCCCTCAATTTCTCATTCACTCTGAATGGCAAAAAGCAATTCCCTTCTATCCTATAAAGTGACATATGCGTAGATTTGTTACCTGACCAAACACTGCAAGACACCTACTCACATTAGGAATCAGCTTGTTTGTTTTCTTGTAAACTTGTGTTTTTCAAGCCAGTGTAGACTATAAATATTTTGGTCACATCCTACCATCTGCACTGGCACCAGCAGCAGCTCACAACCTCTCAAGCTGTTTGAATGCTCAGAACCCCCTTGACACATGGCTTTTCTAAGTACTTTGAAGTATGTCACACATGCCAAGTTTGAGATTCTCTGAGCTAAATTTTAATAATTTGCTTCACGACAAGCAAAAGAGAGGCCAGAGAAATCCCCTTATCCAATCTGTTAATTTCCTACTCTCTGCTTTCAGTGGAGAATGTCTGATTTTCTATGGTTGAGTTTCTTTGTCTAATCTTACAGAAAATCATCAACATCCATCTGTTTGTGCCCCACATTTAAGTGACTTCGCTGTTCACTGAACGTGAGTCTTCTTCTGTGGGATGCAAAGCAGAACATTTTTTATTACCCAGTGTTTTAAATGCCCATGAAGTCCCGTGCTGATTCAAGACTGCAACAACTTCATTCTTCACTTTAATTGTTTGTGGCCATATTTTGTGAGAGGAATAGTTGTCACTTCAATTTTGCTCCTCTAAGTG
>VXBT01010677.1:423118-535674 GCA_013400235.1 Oriolus oriolus
TATATATATGTAGTCTTCTGTTATCAACTTCCTGAAGTAACTGAAGCACTCAATACACTTCAGATACATGTAGGTGGATGTGTGATTTCAAATTTTTTTTTTTTTATGACTTATTTGGATTAAATTTCAGTGGTTTCACTTTTTCTAGCAAATAGTGCACTTAATTCCTATAAATTTCACATTATTACCACTGGTAAAGCAGAGGTAACAGCTGCCCCTCAAAGACAGATTCACTGTCCCGAAAAGACATACATATTATCCCCTGCATTTTATTTAAATTGCAAAGCAAATTCAGGGATACTACTAAAATTTATGTAATTACCTCTTACAATCAGAAAAAAAGAAACATGTGAAGCAATAATGTTAGCAATGAAAACTTCAGAACAACTATAAATACTTTAATCCACAGTTTTCAAAACAAATTGCAATTTTCTGTCTAAATTGTTAAACTATGTATCAAACATGTTGTTTTACATTCTGATATATGTGAGGTGTTCTAAATAAAATGTCAAAAGTTAACATGTGAAAAGCTTTGATTCAGAAAATCAACTATGCATAAAAGTATGAAGTAAACTAAAATAAGATATACTAACTTAAAATTATCTAAAGTATTAAAAAAAAAATCTAAAGTCATTTGATTGTAATATATGTTGTCTGTTAGTATCCTGTAATGACATTTCACAGATTTACCACGTGTAAAAAAAAAAAGTCAATTTTTTATTTTTATTGTTCTATTAAATTAATTTGTTGCAGCTGCCCTAGAATAACTAGACAATAAATGCTTGTGTTCTGATTTGGAGAGGAAAGCAATTCCAAACTCTTCTCTGCAGCAGGAAAGCAGCATTTGATCAGGCTGTTGGGCACTGTGCACCCTCAGCTCTCTGGTTTGATGCTAAAAGGAAGCTCACACTGGGAGCCTGGAGTGCAAGGAAATGGTTCTAATCCTGATCAGGGCAGAGTCCTTCCTTCTGGTCCCACATATTCCCAAAATTGTGAGGTGCCTCAAGCTGGTCTTGGTTAAAGGAGTCAGCCTAGTAATTTTGCCTTGGAAAAGAATGACTAACTTCCTTAATGGGAATCTATTTTAAGCAACTACCATAAGACCTGCAAGAATATTTCATATACAAGGATCATGAATGAAGTCCTTCCTTTCCCATTGATTCCTAGTGAGCTTGGATTTCATTTTAAACCAGCTTCAAAAGCATGACAGCAGTGGAAAACACAGTAACAAACATCATTTAATCATGAAACGATGTTCTGAGGAGCAATGAAAGCATTACTTTTATTTTTGCTTCCCCATAAAGGGTAGGGAGTTGATCCTTGCTGCACTGAGAGTTTCAACAAAAAAAAGAAGAAAAAAAAGAAAGAAAAAAAAGGCTGTTCTTTTCTCCTGGAGAGGACGGCACTCTAAACCACGGCCGAATTGGAAATCTCAGGAGCTGTCTGTAGCTTTCTGCCACATTTCTCCTTTATTTATGCCACCTGCTGCTGTCCTGTTATAGCACAGGCACAGCAGGAAACACAAATGAAAGGAAGAGGCACAAACACACACCCTGGATTGTGCTTTCCCAGAGCAGCAGCAGGAAGTAAAAATGATAGGGATTATACTGCCACTTGCCCTGAGGCAAAATGTTAATAATGGAGGAAACAGCCTTATGCTTTCCCCTCCCAAGAGGCAGAAAAAGTGATCTTTGATCTGTGGAAACGGAGCTTTTTCTGCCCCTAAAGGTGGCTCAGTAGCTTATAAACACATATTTACTGGATGGGGTAGTTAAAATAGCAACATGATAATATAAGGACTAGGTTTGTCTCAGAAAGGTGCTCCTGCCTTCCAAGATGGCATCAATTTTTCAGCTAATCTATAAGTGGGGGTTTTAATCCAGGACAGCTCTTTTACTATAGCAAGTTCTTTTTTTGCCTTGATATTGCAAGATTTTCACATCAGATAAGTGCTTAGAAAATAAATACCATGGTCTCTTGTCTGTAATTTTTAATCCAGAAGCATATTCCAATGGAACATAAGAATTAAATTAATTTTTAGATTACTAAAGTTGACAAGCTTAAGTCTAGACACTGGGAAAACAAACAGATTTTCGGCAGTCTTGGTAACTTTCACTATAGCATTTTTTCAGTTGTCATTCAACCTTCCACAAATGGCACCGAGCTAGTGACAGTGAATTTTGAAGGAGGTACACACTGTATGTTCTTTTTTTGGTGATAAAATCAGAAAACATGCAGCAGCAAAGGCATGTTCCTGATATCATCCCAGATCAAACAAAAATCATCTCCCTATTTCACGACAGTAAATCTTTGGCAAATATTCAGCTTGAAATACTAAAACATAAGAAAATGAATCGGATATGAGAAAGGAATTTCCTCACCATGAGAGATTTAGAATGACTGTAGAACACATTATGCTTTATTGTCCCAAATAATCATTGCTGTCTCCAGCAAATCTGTTGACAGGAAATATTTCAGCACCTTTGCTACCACTTTCTGTACTCAACAGGAACTTCTGAAATTACAGACATAAGAGAAGCCCTCAGGATCAATGCAGTTGATAGGATTTTTCATTTCCTCTGCATGGCTTTGGATTGTGGAAACTTCTTTCCTTGTACTTAAATCATACTCCCAGTTTAAGAACATGTGTATGGTAACTCCCTATCAGTATTAAATGGAATTATGAGTATTTATTGCTGAGAGAAAAGCTCCTTGGCTATATTAATCCCAGTGAGAAAAGCTACTGACTTGTGTCCAGCTGGTAAAGCTGATTAAAGTACAAATGGTTCATTTTCCCTACCAAGGAATCACAAGGAATCTCAAATAACTCCACCTCCAAAACTACAGTAAAACCTCCTATCTAAATTACATAGCAAGACTCAAACTTACTGGAGAAAAAAGAAAGAAACCCCCCCTCACCAAACCCAGAATACCTTTCTTTTATTTGTATTTGTTTTTCAGTCTGTTTGTTTTCCAAAGAAAGCGATAAGAACTGTTCATTAAATTGAATCCAGGCTTGCCTAGACTAAGTCTTGACACCTGAGGACGCTTCAGAAGTTTAAATTCTGTTCTCAGAGAATGAGGAAACACAGGCTGGAGAGCTGGCAGTGGCCAACAGAAAGAAGTGCTTTCAGGAGACAACGTTGGTAATTTTTCCACGTGTTTTCCAATCATGCTAAAGACTTTAGTCCTTATAAAGGATTAGAAAAACAAAGCAAGTTATGGGCAAAATATCTGCTCTGCCTAGTCTATAGCAATTAAACTAAGCTAGCCAAATAACATAGAACAATAGAATATATACATTTAAGTATAAAGAAAATCCCCAAAATATAACATAGTGACCTTGCAGCAAAATCACCTGTGTTTTCTACTAACTAGAAAGGCTCAGCTGCTGGTTCAGATACAGACATCCAAAGTCAGGTATGATGAATCTCACCCTGCTAGATTAGAAAGAAGGACTGGTCATTCAGTTCACCGCCCTGATAAATGACTATTCCAGGATCAGAGATATACAGCTCTCGGGAGCCAAAGAATTACTGGCTATAGGCTCGTGTCTATTTTTTAAGGGCCAGAATAATTCACTGCAGTGTCTCTGCACGTGCCTCTGATCCCAATAGTGAAAAAAACCCGATACATTTGTTTTCCCTGATAGTAGCATTGTATTTTCTAATTCCATTCTAATACAGGTAGAGCCCACAGTGCTCTCTGTCTCCTACACTCTGCCCTGGGCTGCCATCCTGTCCCCACCCAGCTGCTGCCACACCACTGAGCCCTCATCCAAAAACTGCCACTCCTGGGCATCTCTGGAGGTGGTCAAGGCCAGGCTGGGTGGAGCCCTGAGCAACCTGGTCTGGTAAAAGGTGTCCTGCCCATGGGAACAGAATGATCTTCATAGTCCCTTCTAACCCAAACCATCCTACAATTCTGTGATCTCAGTAATCACACCAGTATAGATGGCTGAAAATCTGCAGCTGCCAAAATAATTAAAGATCTCACTTTACTCTTTTGCCTTTTCCTGCACGACACATGCTAGCAGAAAATATTTTAGCAGCCAAACTTGTTTCTTTGCTTATCCTTGAAAACCCACTTAAGTAAATATATGTTCTTTGATGCTCGGTGTTATCCATCACAGAGCTGCAGCACCATAAAGCTGAGAGGACTCTACTACATTCATCAGGAAATCTCAATTCTGAAGTGTATATTTTTTTTCTTATTCCCATGGGGAAAAACACCCTGGCAGAACTACTTCTTTCACTTATCCTCCTGTACAAGTCAAAAGAGGAACTGGTGATAAAGTGTATTTCAGAACATTAGAAAATGTAGTTTGAAAAGCATTTTTCAGATCTATAGTTCATAATGAAGTGTGCAGAATGATGATAAGGATGAGCTACCCTGACTAAGTACTAATTTCATTCCTCCTTATCTGTCTCTTTTCCATGTCATGGCATCAATTTCAGGTTATGATTACCTAGATAAAATCCTGCCCTTAACACCCTTCAGCATTTGGTGTGTGTTTGTGTGTGCGCGAAGCAACTACAGAGAAGATCATTTGTTTTCTTTTGAGTACAATCTCCATGCCCAAGGCACTGAACTAATGAATGAGACAAAAAGTTCACAGAATGAAAAATTGCAAGAACTTATGTTGCTGACTTAATTTATTATTAAAAAAAAAAAAAATTGGGGAAGTGGAGAAGAAACAGGACGAGTTAAGCATGCGTTGTAAGACATCTTGAACAAAAGATCTTGGTACTTCCCAGACAGAAATGGACAGGGAAAGGATTGCTCAGTTTGATGAGAAACCAAATAATTTCCAAACCACTGGAAAGCTGAAACAGGAAACTAAATTAGCTTGAAAACACAAGCTGCTGTTTGGTTGTTTTTTTTTTTTCTTGACAAGTGATTCTAATGGCACAAGCATAGTGCTAGAAAATTCTGGATTTTCTGGAAAAAAAAGATGTTGCACGTGGATGTAGAACAGTGCAGCCACTCCAAACGCCTGCAGGTCGGATATGCAAGGTAGATGCTGCCAAAAAGGGAAAGTTCCGTGTTTCTTTCCTTTCCTCTCTCAACTTGGCCACTTGGAGCAGCCTCCTTCCATGTGCAGGATTCAATTATGAGTACACAGAGAGTCAGCCTGAAGAGTTAAGAGAGAAACTCTGAGGTTTGACAGGTTGATTTTGTGTCAGCAAATGGCAGAGCTGATCTCGTTTGCTGTGTGGTTGCTGAATTACTGCTCCAGGGGGCTGGAATCTGGAACAGGAGCATGTGGCTGATGAGACAAGGCATGGCTTTAGGCAGACACACAGCTGGACTGGAACAAGGGCACTGTGAAGTGCAGCTTGAGTTTTTCTTACCTACACAGTTCCTGCGCACGAGCTACCACAGGTACCATCCCCAGGGAATGATCAACATGAGCCAGGCCAGGGGTACAACCCCCAAACTGGATCCTCCTTGTACCGGCTGCACCTGGCTACAGTTGTGACAAGTACCTGAAATAAGGGGTCAGAAAATCCCCCCAAGGATATTTGTGAAGCTGGGTAGACTCAGATCCAATGCACAGATGAAGTAGAGAGGGTAGAGCAAGGGCTCAAAGGGCAAAGACAAAACCAAATCAGGAAAGTGGAGGAGAATGTGGCTGAATAACAATTTGCCTGTGGCTGGGAGCCAGTGGAAGACGAATGCAGAAACAGGGCATGGAGGGCTTAGGTAAAGAAGGGAACTCTGATAGGGACAGAAGAGGAGAACTGCTGGAGTGTGTGAAGAGAGATCTGGACCCAAACAACACAAACCTGAGATGGGGGATGGGCACTGGGACCTCCTGCATGGAGACAGGGTTTGGGAATGAAGAGAGCCAAGGACTGCAGCAAGGTCTCAGTCGGAAGGGCAGGATGGTGGCAGATGCTGGAGGTCAAGTCAGGAGAGCGGGTGGAAAGGAACTAAGGAATGCACACCTACATGTGCACCTCCTTATCCACAAACATTAGGATGCCACTCAGAAGTCCAAACCCTCCTATTTTAGTTCCAGCGAACTTACGGAAACCACTGAGCTGCTTATTTCCATTTCAGCAGAATATCCAACAGAGAGGGGCAACCCCCACTGCTCTCCATTACTCCCAGAGGAGGTGGAGGGAGGACGGAGAGGAGCCGAGACAGAGGGGACAGCAAGTCTTGGTGACATCAGAGGCGTGAACAGCCAGACAGGCATTTTGCTCTCCTGAATTTGCTTTCCATCAGAATCAGCCTCCTCTAGGGTATGCACGGAAATCAGTGAGGAATAAACTTAAAATAGCAACAGCACCGTGGTCAGGTGAAATGGGACTTAATAGGATAAATAAATTTAGAAAAATTATTTACCCCGCTTATATTTTTGATTACAACAAGAACAACTGATTATTAATGGCAATATAATCTGTCAGAGACAAAGTTTGCCTTCTGCATATCTGTAAGTGTAGATAATGAGCCTCACAGGGTCTTTTTGATTGCTATAAATTGAACTCCAATTAACTAGACATCTTTATTGTTAAATATAAAACTTTTCTCTCATACATTGATATAAATTTAAATTTAGTAATAAATATGATTAATGAATTATTAATAGGATCCTGCATTATGATAAAAATACATATACTTAAAGATTAGGCAGAAAAAAAAATCAAGTTTTTATATAAAATATAGCCAAATTTTCTCTCATTCTCAGATGAAATCAAATGCCATAGCCAGCCAGAAAAAAATACTTGTAGCAAGCTATGCTCATCAGTAGGAAAGCCAGCCTAAATGGAAGGTTGCTCACTGATTCTACATACTCTCTGAAATATCATTAAGCAAACTGTGACCGCCAAAGTAATAAACCTAAGTATCCAGAACACTTTGTACACATAACATTTCTAGTTACACAAACCTAACAGTATATCCAAGGGGTTTATTAGTCTCCTCTGTACATATTAAGGGGGGAAATGTGCTGTGCCCCATACACTCACTCCCCATGAAACGGTAAATGAGAGTTGCAATTACCCAGTAATGCAACATGCAAAACCAGACTCGTCAATGCATTATACACAAATTCACACCAACACATTACCAAACTCGGTCAGAAAGGAATAGGAAAAGATCTGTGGGCTGTTTGAACCATTTAAACCCAGCAGCATCTCCAGACACCCAAAGAATCCAGAGAGCCACAGGGATATTTGCTCTACAGGGAAGCTCTGCCCCCTTGAGCCATGTCTGCACAGCCCATGGAGCAGCAGGAATTTCCCCAGTCAGATGTGTGTAGGGAATGTAAGCCCTTCCTCCAGCTGTAACACTTTCCCAAAATTAGTGCACTGGGGCTGTAAGCACCAGGTTTATAACACAGTACTGATCTCAAGCCTACTGAAGTCAAAGGGAGCCCTTCCATTGATTTTGTGTTAGCTTTGGCTTAGTTCCCTAAGTCAACTCATTGGCTAGACAAGCCAGACAAAAGCAGCAGGGAACATGAAAAGGTGTGAGATGTAAACTTCAAACAGAAGATTTGGGGTTCAGTATAGGTTTTGGATGCAACAGAATGCTTAAGAGAGACATCTTAACTTTTTTAGAAAACAACTTTCTCACTTCAACTCATTTAAAAGATCAGTTTTGATGATACTGCAGCTATATAAGCCCTGTACTTGCTTTGTTGTTTGCAGGAGTTAATGTAGTAAATGACGAAGAAAACCAAGTAATAGGAAAATATATTTACAGTTGGCTTTTTTCCCCCTCCAAATCCACAGGGCTGAGACTTACTTTAAAGTTCATGGTAGTGTAGGCTCTGTGTTGATACAATTTTTACCATCACAATCTGTCGCTTACAAAAATGCAGAGAAGCCTGGTGATATTGAAAATGTGTTCAGAAGAGATTTTCTGAAGGCTTCTTTTCCTCTGATTCGACTCTTGATTAAAAGTGATCAGGTTCATGGCATGTTTATTCCCACTCATTTATTAAACAGACAAATCCTAATTGGTGTGTGTATTCTTAAAGAATGTTATGAGGAAAAACATTTTTCTGTAACCTCTCTTGCTACAAAATGTTCTGGACATTATGTCCAGCCCTGAGCTCCAGGGCAACTGGCTTCAGTCTCCTTTCTGCAGGTAGCTTCAGCCAAATGACCTTGTCCTCTCAACTACAACATCTCCAAAGTGTTTCGTAAACATCTTGTAATTATCTCAATAATGGGATTTGCTCCTTGTAACAGATACATGGTTTTTTTGTAAATAATCAGCCCAGGAGTGTGCCTGTACAGTCCTGATCTTTTCAGCTGCTCAGAGGTAAACACACAGATGGGAAGAAAGAACAGGCTGCTGTAATAATTAGCCTTGAAAATTCTGAGCAGGGAAAATGCACCAGCAGCATGTACTGAAAATAAAAACCTACAGGTTTCAGAGGAAGTTCAGCTCCTCCTGGTGCTCCTGAAAATTGTGTCAAGCATCAATCTGTACCTCTAAAAATCTGGCTACTCAATAACTGCTTCCTGAAGATTTTTGGAAAGGTATATATGCACATCAAATCAACTTTTAAAAATTAGACTGGTGTGTTTTCGGCAATTTTACTCTGATCTCAATTTTTACACCTCCCAGAAACTGCATAAAATCCATGTGCCAACTGCCTGCTTCGTACAGATTTGCTATTTTTCCTTCTGCATGCTACAGACAATAACTTCTCATGATAATGTGTGCTGTGAAATTGCAAAACCAGCAATAACATTTTCATAAATTACTTTAATTTGAAAATTGAAATTCTGAATACTATGGGATCTTTAATTCAAAGCAACTGGTTACCTTCTAAAAAATGGAACCATGTGCTAACCCATATTTGCCTTTTTACAGTTAACCACTGCTGTAGAAGTTTTTATACCCATAGTGCACTGAAAGGGAAGAATATACATTTGTGTATATATAAAATAACAATGGGATTTACTGCTGTTCTTTCTCAAAAAATACAGTGAGATGTGCCAAAAGTGTAAAAACCAAATGCTTTATGTCTTGGATGAATTACAAATAGGTGTGAAGTCCTACACTGAATTTGGACTTAAACTGGTATCAATAATGAGGAATTCCTCATTAATGTCACAGTATAAGCTCATCAGAGTCAGTCTGTGTTCACTGAGAGCCTCTGAAAACATTTATTTAGAGCCTCCAGCCCTTTCCAGGGGATACCTGACCCTGTACTGGCTGTTGCTTAAACACATCCCATTTACTGCAGCCCAATGTTTACGACAAGTCATTGAGCTGCTTGGAAACTCTACTTTTCTCCTTTTCCTGACAAGAACTGTTCTTCCCATGACTTCAACTTTGATTCCCCAAATATAACTGCTTCTTTCACACGTCAGACAACCTTTAATCTATTTGATATATACCACAGTGATCTGCACTGCTCTACTTCCTCCATCAAAATTTTGTGCAATGTTCAAGGCAACAGAAGACCACAGTAAAGATATGATAAAAATTAATGAGGTAAGGAACACTAAAGGGTGAGACATCTTAGAGATTTAATTTCTTTCTATTTTGTAACCCAGTCACAGTCAGTGGATACTGGACATGCAATGAATATAAAAGGTTGAGATGCATTCTTTCCAAAAATCATGTGGCATGTAGATGATGCTTGCTGTTGTAAGAGCCAAAATAAGTACATTAGCCAAAATTTAAAGAAAATAGTATCTTTATATCAAGAATTTTCAGAATAATTGATAGGAAAAATGTTGAGATGTATAATTTCACATTCACAAAGCTCACAGCAATTTCCTTATTAGATATCTAGACCACAGCTACTCTCTGGCTGATGATACCACATCTGTGGAGAACCTCAACTTCCCTCTGTAATGTTTGGTATGGCTTTATCAAAGAAAGGAGGCTGGAGTGGCTAGAAGTTGTCTGAGACAGGAAGGCAGCTCCTATTTTCCTATTAAGTGAAATGTTGTGACCCAGCTACTAAGAGAAGATGTGCACTGTAATATAAAAATCAGTAAGTAAAGTGTTATTATAGATAAAGACAGTTTTTCACTAAAATGGTTTTAAAATCAATGAATGTGTAATAAAGATTTAGTTTCTCACAAAAAGAAGTGCTAAGATCTGTCACAAGTACATTTACATAACAGCTAAAACAATCATCCACTAGAAAAAATGGAAGAAATTTAAGGCTTATGTTTCTTCCTGCAAACATTGTTTTTTCCTTAACAAGACCCTCCCAAATATTAGGTTTTTATTTAATGACATCTTTTCATTAGTCACTTTTAATCTGAAAAAACACTAATTGTAGCATTTACTGGATAAATAACTCTTCCCCCCTCTCTCTTAAAATTCTCAGTATTGATTTTCACAGTTGCAGCTTTAGTTTGATGAAGCCCTTGTTGATTAAAGCTCTTCTTTGTTCAACCTGCTATTTTTTAAAGGTGGACTATTTTTTAAAGGTTTCTAAAAACCTTTTTGTCTATCTGGTGGGCAGGCACTGAATGTACTGCAAGCAGTCACACAACTCTAGATTTTCAGAAAACTACTGTGAATTTTAGGAGACTCTTTAGAAGATGTTGTGGTTTAGGTATGAGGGGAGCATGCCTGAAGCTGTCAGTTGAACATCACAGGAGGGGAGCACCTGTTAAGAGTCTGGGGGAAAGACAAGAAATTTTCACCCTTTCTGAGAATCCCTGAGGTCTAAATGGATCCTTCACATGTGGTAAAATGTGCCATTGACACATTTGAGTGAAATGTGCACTCAGGAGTAGTAATCTCTTCATAAAACACAGTGATCACACAGGGGTTTGTCAACTGTAATTACTTCTTGATAGCACAGGAAAAGAGTCTCTTAAATCAAGTTAAGAAGGCCATTAACAATCAAAACACATTTTGTCTTCTGAAGAGGAACCCTCTTGCCCTCAGTCCTCACAGTAATATACACAGCTTTCTTTACATTCCATGTGCTATGCAAAACAGCCTCAAAGAGTATGCCAGAAATCAGGATTGCTCCTGATTTTTCTTTCACAATAATTTCATTTAGTAACAGCCATTAAAATGCAGATAGACGTGTTTATTACATTTTAGCTGAATTCCAGTTTGCAAACCCATCAGAACAGAAAATAAATGACACGCAGGCATCACACATTTACTTCAGTAGGAGCAAAGAGGAGCTCTGAACACTCAGAAGTCACTTAATTTATTACCTGCGCGTAAAAAGTGAAGTTTAATCCTTGCTATGCAGCTAGAAAAGGAGTGATGGATGTAATGGATATAATCATGAACAGCATTAGAGCACTAAAAAAACTCTCAGGAATCTTCAGCACAAAACAAATATGCTGCTACTAATAGGGAATGCTTCAGTCACATAAATTACAGAAAGCAGTAAAATGTTTTACAGCCTGACTACAAGATCTTCTAATTTTAATCAAAAAGTTATTCTTACTCTGCAGGTTATGAATGAGGTTTGTGATTTTCACTTATTTCATTTTTGACTGCGAGCCTTTTTATTTTAAAATATGGCAAAATTCAAATAACACCACACATTTTAGGCTGATGGAAACTGACACAGCTGAAAGAAAATCTGTGAGAAAAAGAACATAAGCAAGAGTATAGAATTGTTGATGTTATTCTAATAATACTATAATACAGATGTTACAAACTAAACTTTAATATATTCACATCTCTGAATGTCAATTTCAGAATATTGATCAAAGCCATAAAGAGTACTGACAAAATTATCTAATGGTATGAGAAATCTACTAAAATGTCTGAATTTAGCAGCTCAGAACAACGTGATTAGAAACAACTCAAACAAATTGGTTTTCTATATAACAGGTGAATGGATTTCAAAAAGTTTGCTATATATATATATTTAAGAATATATAATTCCCTGCCCATTGCTAAAGTTTAGAACATTTTTCCTCTTTCATTATGTAAAGCTCTCTTATTACGTAAATGTTCTCTTTTGTGGTTGCATTATACTGTAGCTCAGCTTATACATGGGATGGTTGATTTCATATTTAACATCATAATTAAGGAAATACTCCCATAATTAAGGAAATTTCTAAAGGAAATTCTCCTTCCACAGTCTCCCTGTACCATGAGTACAATTGGAAGATTTTAAAAGCTGTTACCTAAAACCAATGGAACATTTACTGCAGTGTTACAGTGTGATGCATCTGCTCAATATTCAGATGTAATAGCCCAGAAGGTGCCCTGTTTACCCATAAATATAATTCCATATTGTGTCCTGTTGCCTTTCACTATAACATTATCTTAGAGTTTTTTTCAACTCATGGACAACAGTCATTGCTTAGAAGTGCTCAAGAAGAATATGGGAACTTTCTTGTTTGTTCTTAGTTTATTTTGGTTGAGGGTTGTGCAACCAGAGCAGAATTTGACTAATCATAAAGCTCAGTTTTCCCTTTCATATGCAGCTGACATTTTGTCATTTCCAATTATTTTAGGGTTCCCTGTTTCAGTACAATGACATTCTTGAGGAATGATCTTCAGATAAAGCAGTGTTAATTCCAAATAAAGCGGCCTCAAAAGTATAATTTCAAACTATATAAACTGTTCTGCCCTTCCTTTTGTTCAGTCATCACAGTGTGGGAGGCTGGGAAATAGAGAGGAATCCAAAGAAGATGCATCAAATCTTCAAATAAGTAAGAAAAAAAAAAGCAAGAAGAGGAAAAAAGCCAGTATACAACAAGCTGGTGAATCCATTGTTACCAAATCTTCACACACTAAGACCTATTCCTTCATCTGAAATGACTTAAATCTTGGTCTCCAAGATGACAGAATCCAAAAATAAATGAGAAGGTTTCAAGAGATGTGCTCAGGCACAGTGAAACAGTTGTGCTTTTATACTAAGCAGAAGTCTGAACAGCCTTTACAAGACCGAACTCAACCAGTCTTCCAAAGAGAGCTAAGTTGGATGCAGAGCTGAACGTAGCAGAGTGCAGAGATTTGAACCCCAGGGCAGAGGAAGGCAAAAATGACAGAAAAGTGCTGTGGGAAACCCCAAAGCAGTGGGTGCTGCACTTGCTGGGCCACATTCACTGTGCAAGAAAAGCTCCCATTCTTGTGTCAGCCATCTACAGATTCCTGACTCTGTAGTGAGTTTCCTTTGTGGGAAATGACAAAAGAAAATGATGCAGGCTGAATGTAATTTGCTAAACTTCGTTTCATGCCACAGAATAGTTTGAGGAAAAAAACCCCATGCCTATTTTAGTGAGGCAGCAATCAACTTCCAAGTGAATCAAAGTGTTGAGCAGCAAACAGACACAGATGGTTTCCTATTGCCATGTTTTTATTCATGAATTCCATTTTGGATTCAAACACCGGCGTAATCATTGGCAAGAAATGTTCAAACTTCATTCTACTAAACTGTCAGTTGTAACGTTGTAATGTATTATGAAATTCTTACCAGGAGGAGTGAATGTGTTGCTAGCAAAGTTAAATTATCAAGGACAAAAATGGAGAAGTAAAGAACTGGATGAGTCTCCTGTACTTAGAAGGAAGTCTGATTTATGCTTAGTGAAGACCTGGATCTAAATAATTACCAGAATCAACTTCATGATCTAGTTGTATGCCTTTATCTTTGTCAATCTTAAAGAAAATCTACATCATCTATCTTTAAAAGATTCTTTACACTCAAATTTAGGTTTTATGCTTCATAAAGCATAATTGGAATTAAGCTTGTATCAAAACTAATAAAATAAAGAGGTACAACTGGGAGTCACTTCATTGATTATTCAGTCAAAACTTCAGAAAAACTCAGAATGTATTCTACTAGACAGACTCAAACCAAAGTTAGTTCCTTTTTATAATTACTTTTAAATATAATTAATGCTCAGTGCCAGAGCAATTCAAGGATGAACTGATTCTGCAGAAGGTGATGATTTATTCAATAAATGGCACTGTCTAGAATCAGGACTAAATCATTATCTGGAATTAGCATTTATTAGTCAACACTGTTTTATGCAAAGCATGCTGAGGGGCAGGAATGTTATTTTACAGCTAAGTGCTAATGTAGCAGAAAATGCAGTAAAATTGATAAAATAAAGGCAATGAAATAAAATACACTAAAGCAGTTTAGGTTGTACTGACCCAGTGGACCAAGCGTCACAAAACAGCTTCTTGTCCTAATCAAAAAAGTTTAAGTAGATCTCATGAAAGCTGTTAGTTTTATTCTTAAGCTCAAAGTAATTTTATTTCTGTATCCTGATAGATTGAGTAATATAAAATGTACATTCAAACATGGACCTTTCCGCTTACTTCATTTCCACTTCTAGGTTTGCACTTCAAGGCAGTTTACACAGCTCAGCATCCAAAAATGACTGAAATGCTTCAGTTAGCTAGCTTCAGATATTTTATGTTCTTACTACAATTGATAACAATGAAAATGTTTTTTACTTTATCACTGAAGTATAAACTAAACTTTTTTCTTTTTTTTTTAAGCAAGGCTGTGAAGAGTTCTGACTAAATATCAAAATTGAGTCTTGCTTTCAGTTTATAAATTTATAAATACAAATGGCAAGTTACAATTGCCTATCAGTGTGGAAACCAGGCTGTCACTATTTTTGTGATTCAAGCTATTTAGTCAATGGCAACTTGAGGGGGTTATTTTGTGCATCTTAAAAAATAACATCTTGGTGCTTTGAAGTATTGCTTTGTAGGCTGTAAAAAAACCCATATGCTGCTATTTTGACAATGTAATGAAGCAAGGATGAAAAACACCCATGAGTCCTTGGAATATTTACTGCAAATAAAAATGTAGGATTTTGTTGTTATTCATTATTATTTTAGAAAGCCACATCGTAGTAGCTTGTAAAGACAACGATATATAATCTCCATTCTTATAGAACTTTTGGAGCAATACAGGGCACATTAAATGACCTCAGTGCTTGAGGTTTAGGTTTCTGCTTCAGGGACTAGATGTTACCCTGTTAGAACCAATCTTCAGGTTTTGACAAATTGCAAAGCATAAAGGAGAACAAATTCTGTTTTCATTATTTAAATTCAGAAAGTGTGAGTTTTATCCTTTTGTGGCCAGAAATTTAGCTGCTTACTAATCTTATAATGGTTATTGCAAAATGAGTGATAAAATAGGGGTAGATACAGAAAATTTCTTTTGGGAGAAGGGAAAGCACAGGGAAATAGACTGTTTAGTGCTGCATGGCAACAGAAAAACTGATAACTGGGTAAGACAGCAAATCAAATTGAAAGGCACTATCTGTGGTTGTGTGAAGCAGGAAAGAGTGAGCATCTTCAAAAGGAGAGAGAAAAGGTGCCTGTGTAGAGAAAGGAAGAGATGAAGCTGGTGTGAAGAAAAGTATAGTAAAGGTGTCAAATATAAAGATAATAAAGAAAAGTATTGTGAAGATGCCAAAAATAAAGACAATAAAAACTACTTGACAGGACCTACAAAGCCAAATTTGCCAACTGTGTGGGTGAAGATTCAATTAGTGAAGCCTGGAACAGCCTATGGAAGAGAAGACTCATCTTTGTAAGGAATTTTACAGCACCAGAAGAACTGAAAACAGTAAAGATTTATATAGGAACCTAAAAAGGCAGCAGAAGTGAAACAAGAACTGATTTTGTGGTTAGAACCTGACAAGCATCAAAGATGAAATCCAAATTGCCTGCCCTCCTCTCCTGCACATGTGCTTCTACAAAGGCAACTTTGTTGAGTGAGAAAAGGTTCAGCTTTATCAGCACAAGCATTCTGCAGCAGCACCACCTCCTGTCCTTGCACCTCCACATAGCTGCAATTGCCCTAAAAGCAAAAAAACCCTGCAGCAGCCTTGTGCCAAAATAAGGACACGTTTGGTAAGGCTACAATATTTATGTTGCTTTTTTTTGGGTTGTTTTTGAAGGGGTGCCAGGGTCTGGTATTGATGGTATTGTCTGAGTTCTTGCCTCAAAACCAAGTCAGACATGCCAAGGTTGGGCTGTCCTCACTAACCCTCCAGTCTCTCACCTCACAGCTGAAATCTTACAGCATTTTCTGCCACTGAGTTCCCTGGAATTTCTCTAGTACCCCCAGCTGTGCATTTCATAAAGGTTTTCTTCCCCAAAGTTCTCCATTCTCCCTTATCCTCAAACTCCCTTCTCCTTGCAGACCTGAGTGCTTAGAGGCTTCAGGCTCCCAAAGCAAAACTTCTGCTTAGGACTTCCACACTTACTTTCCCTCAGATCACTTCCTATTAGCTCCAACATGCTTTCTGTCCATTTTTTAACTGTGTCCTTCTGTACCCCATCCAAACCCGCTCTTTCTGGCCCCACTGGTGCTGATCACTGCCCTCCCCTCAGCTGCTGTGTCCAGACAACTCCTAAATGCACTTGGTGCTCTCCACCAAAGCCAGACCCCAGGATATGTTTCTGACATGGATTTCAATGGTTTTAAAAAAACCCATCCTGGACAGGACAGAAGAGGGGAAGGCAGCAGAAGGTGACTGGAAAACCCTCATCCAGCCCTGCTGGCATAAAACACCAACTGATGTTGTGTATTCAGAGTCCCCCAAACATGAGCTCATATATTACTTATTTATTTCTTATAAAAATATACATTCACATATCCACCAGATATAAACAAAGTGATGAAATGGATGTTTCAAACTGCTGATCTACTGCAGTAATTGGCCTGAGACTGAAGGAAAGCTGGAATTCTGTGCAATAGATTCCAATAGTTTAGCTAATTCCTAACACCAGTGACAGCAACTGCTATAAAGCTTACCAGAAGTATGAAAGCACTTTTGATGGGTCACTAGCCATAAGCATACAAGTACAGCAATGAAATTAATTAATTTTAAAAAGCTTATTATCTCAAAATGGTTTGCATTCTTTCCTTGGCAATTATTTCACTGTCCTTCTGTGTTCACCTTCTAAATACTGAGCGTGGAAAGAGGCAACCCTTTTTTTCTCCTCAGACAGCAAAGGGCCACCTGCAAATGCCACGGGCTGCTACTGCAGAGTTGTTTTTTCATCTGATGCAGTTGTTTTGCAACTACAGAAGAAAAACAACCTGACACTATGCTCACTTGCACACTTCACTTAGAATATATTGCTGCCATTATTCAGGAGTGAATCTAAAGTCCTCTAATTGCACCTACTTTGTTTTAAAAAAAGCAAAACACAAAAAACCCAAATCAAAAACATTTGCTGGCCTGACTGAATCAGGACAATCAGCAAAACCGGAGGTGCTGCTTTCCAAAGATCCCTGTTCCAGTTATGTCTATACACACACAATCACACTCCAGGATCAAAAACTACCTAAAAAGAATTTGTCCTGACACCCAAAACAGGACTGAGTATCCTGGAATAACACTAAATATATATTCAAACAGCAAGACACAATGTACTACAAATCTTTGCATAAAGTAGCTCCTCTTACTATATAAGGTAAGAACCTGCATATCCTGGCCTGTTCCTTTTGCCAATAACATCCTAAATGAAAATGGAAATTGACACTAATAGAAAAAAAACTCCAACTTTTTTACAGGACATTGATGTTCTCATCCTCTACACAAATTTTTTATTATTATTCATTTTATGTTTAGTCCTTATAGAATTTTTTATTGCCATCCATTTGTATATTCAGAAAGTGTTAGAGGAGCTTGGTGCAGTGTACATATACTGTAAGAATGTACCTGCATTTAGCATAAAAAGAAGTTAAAAACCTAAACTCACTTAAGGTGGGTGATTCATGCACAGCAGGAAAACAGAAATCAATTCAGATTTGCTATATATAGAAATACTTTTAGATTTCTATTCATAAAATATTTTATTTATATATGCTTAAATGAATTAAAAAGAGAAATTCAGATTTAAAATAAAATTTGGCACACCCTTAAAAAGCAGCTCTTAGATGTCAGGCTTCTGCACTGTTAGGTTGATTTTTCAAGAGTCTTAACATCTGACAGACCCCAGTGATGTGAAGAGACTCATCCTCTACATTACAGACAAAGAGGCTCCGTAAACTGCCTTTGTGGGACAGGGAAAGGGATTTCTCCCTCTTTAGGGGAAACACTGAACTAGAGGGGCCATTTGCATCAAACTACATTCTCTTTAGGAAATGGAAGCCAAATTGTGTGCAATCAGAGCTACCACTAAAACAAACAGGAAAAGCTAAGTCCAGAAAAATTAGTGGGTCAATACCATGAGATAATGTTCTGCTTGGGAATATTACAATAGGTTAATAATCCAAGATCATCCAGTTCCTTCAGGAGCTACATGTCAAATTATGACTCACATTTATTTTATCACGCACCAACAATTTATAATTTCAACAGTAAAATCCTCTCAGGGCTGAAATTCAGCATCGGAGAAAAAGCCACAATTTATTTTTCCCTTTACCGTTTTGAATATTATTGCTTTAAGCTATGTGTGCATATTTAGAATTTCACATACATGCTTAAACAAATCACTGGCATAATATTTAAAATATGAACTTTTACAGGCAATTAACTTGTACTGTTGTTTATTTCCCCCTCATTGTTCAGTTACAATTTTTCTCTAGAGCTCCTTTCTCCCATTTTCCACTTTTCCATGCAGCCACATGGCTGTGGAACATTCTGGTCTCCCACACTGTCTTACTTACACAGCTGCTGGAAATGAACCACCCCTCTTAGCCAAGAAGAAACAATGAAAGACCAAGAAAATATTTGTACTTATGACCATGCTGATAAACTCCCAGAAAAACACAGCTCATAGAGAGCTTCTGGCATATGGCTCTCCTGAGTACCTTATTTGGGATTCAAAAAACACTGGAAAAGCAGATCTCCATCACTCTCCATTCCTGGTGACCTGCCAGGGATTGAAACTCAAAAAATTCTACCTGAGGTTCCATTTCAAGCACTTCAAAGCTAAAACTTTTGTCAATGAACAAATTATTTATATGGGCAATGCTGCCTCATTTGCTGAATATTACTGAATTAGTTTTTAATGACAAAGGTTTTCTAAAATTTAAAAGTAGAAATGCAGAGCAAAAAAAAACCAAGCCAGTGGTCTGTTTTGTAGCTGATATATCATGAGATATATATACACACATACCATTATCCATCTGCCTCTTCAGGCCTTCTCTGTGAAATAATGCTGCCAGGGAGGGCTCTGCCAACTGCACTTGCAATTTTCTTTCTGTTTTAAATAGCAGGCAATTTCAGATCCTGCTTACATTACTCATATGATTTTCTCCAACTGAAATCCTTCTGTTACTCTTTTCCACTGACAGAGAAAATGCTGTTTGATTTCCAATATGTTCCCTGCCTTCCAGATTTCAAATTTAGGGTCTCCTCATCAACCAGTTTGCCACCTTCTTTTAAGAAACAAACCCTCACCTCAGCCATAGAAAAACAGGATAAGAAAAGTTATAAAGATACTGCCATCCCCACACATGCATTCATATTGAGTATCAGACAAACTGTACCCAGGAGAATCTGCAGAGGGATGTAATTAAACAATGTTTAAGCAGATCACTTAAACATTAAAAATAATAGCTAAGAAAAAATAGAAGGCATTAAAATCCTCAGGAACAAACTAAAGCAGATGCAGAGCTAAACTTTGTATCTCTGTTACCATTTCCTTACTTGTAAAAGAAGCAACAGCTAAATTTTTATCTTAATTTTCGTATTATTAATCCTTTTCTTTCTTTCCAATACTTTCATGAAACACCGAGTAATATGTTATGATCTATAGGTTGAGAAATTTTTGGAAGGCTTTTCTGACTTAGAGAAGCAAAAAGGTAGGAAAGATTGATTTTTCATCTACAGGGGAATGGATTGCTGCTGCCTTCTGCCTGAGGGCCTTATTTCTTACTTTAAGTTAAAAATATTCAGTTATGTGAATAAAACAAAGTAGTCTGAAAATTTTAATGACTCCTAAACTACTTTCTCCCCCTCAGAGCTAGAACATGAAGCAGGGATACTCAGGGGGAAAGTTTTAATACTCTAAGAATTTCATCTGATAAATAACTAATAAAATGTTAGTCTAATATAATTGCCACTGAGAGATGAATCTTTTGCAAATCTCACTAATAAAAGAGTATTTCCTGAAAATGCCTTTTTGTTGAATGAAAAAACCTCCTGCCCCCTTCAACATAAAACGCTAAGCTTCAAAAAAAAAAAGTTTTATACAACTTACCCAAGTTCTTTGTGGCTTTTGTATTCATAACTAAGGTAACATTAGTTACCCAGATAGACTATAACTTGGAAATTTCTCACTAATGAAAATGCAATCTTCAGGGACAAAAAGCCCACAGAATTTTACAGCCACTTTATTACTCCAGGGAGAAAATAAGAAACAGCTCAGGTTCTTGATTTAAGACTGCAGGAGCTTGAAGTTCACCAATTCCAGCTGCTGCCACTGCGCTCAGACGCCACCAAGTGACACGGAACAAGCAGCTGGTGCAGTCCAGTGCCACCCTGAGCTCTACATTGCAAAGAGCTTCACTGGGGAAGGATTTATTTTTTTTTAAACAGAAAAATAGTGGAAATACTGGCAAAGATACCTCCAAAGTCCTTCACCCGCTCCAGCAATTGACTGAGGCACCTGCACCTCCTTCAGCCTCTCCCAGCGTGGACACCCCATGAGGGGCAACTGGAAAGTTGGGCTACAAAACCAGGCTGGAAATGAGCTGTGGGGCCCCTGTGGTTGGCAGGGCACTAACTGGGAGTCACCAGAGTGACTTTGTTCACGTCAGTAATTTAGTCACTGTAGTGGTTTCATTTCCCTATTTAATCAAGGCACCCTTCAAGCTTGCAGCCAAAGGAAAAACCCATGTTATTGCCAAGGTGATGAGAAACTCTGGAAATGGGGGCTCTCCCTCATTCTATCCATCTGAGGTGCTGCTTATCTCAAAACGAGATGAAAAAACTCCAAACAAACAAAAAATCTAATAATGATGACAGTCTAAGATATGCTAAATTTAGAGTTTAGAGAAAATTCACCATCCCCTACATAAACACATTGTGCATTTTAAGAAAATTAATAACACAAGGCTGGCCATCAGAATTGGTTTAATCTAGAGGAAGAACACCCAGCTCTCTGGCTAAATTTAAGCAAGTCAAAAATCACCTTTTAGATATTTACTTAATTTTAGAGATAATTGTAATAATTGAGCCTCTAAACTTCCTGGGATCATTAAATGCATTAATTAGTAAATGTTATTTTATTAGTGAGTGTAAATGACAATCCAGACAATTCACACCTTTAACATGAATAGCTTAATTCTAAGGAGAAAATGAATTTGTTTCAGTTTCTCATAGACGCAACCCTAATTTTGGATTCCTTAATGACAACTCCTGAACAATGAAGCTGAACAGAACCTTATCATACACCAGCATAAAGGACACTGATGTGAGAAGATATTTCATGAGCTGCCCAACAGAATTAGAAAGGAAAGTAGTTTATAAAACTACTGAAAAAAAAAAGTTGCACTTTTACAGTAATTTTCAAGTATTATAACCTATTCCCATTCTATTGACTGCAATATAAGCACAGCCTTTTGCAGAAACAAATTTATTGCCCCTATTCTCAATCTCAGTGTTAATGCTTTAAAAAACCCCTATTACTTTAGAAATGTGAGAGCTTCAGCTGAGAGTCCTAAAGTTAGTGTCAGAAATGAACCTGTTATTTTGGCAAACAAGGAGGCTGTATTGGTGGTGTTCTAAAAATAGGCATCTCAATATTAACAATGATTATTCTGAATTAAAGATTATACCTGTTGACTTTTGCCTTCAATTCACTGGAATAGTTCCTCTCCATTAACACAACAAGTCAGCAATCAGAGTCCCTCTGAAAAGCCACATACTGAAACGACTGAAAATGAGCTGCATCTTAAAAAGTAGCACACAGCTCATTATATTTTTACCCGATTATTAGTTTTCTAATATTAATACTACATAAAAATCCTGGCCTAGTTTGCCATGCAGTCATCTGTTCTTCCAACAACACCTTTAAAATAAACAAACAGAAATACCCCCAAGAAGGCAATTTTGTTAAAATGTGTTTAGCTCTGATGCTAATGACAGAACAAAAACCCACACACATTTAAAAACACAAAGTATTTGGCCAGCACTAAGTGTTATTCACTACTAATTTGCCTTTTGTTTATCTCTTTCTCTCAGTTTGAGATGTTTATTCTCCACCAGATCATCATTATATGCCTTTCCTGAAACTGCTTTCAATTGCTTTCATTAGAGATAAGCTTAACATCCCAGTGTTTATACTCAGAAATACCCTTTCTGAAATGCAAAAAGAAAACGCAGGAATTCTCAGAGAATTTTCTTTTAATTTTCTTTTTTTTTTAAAAAGGGGGTTTTAGCTAAAAACTATTTTGAAATTAATTTTCACAACATACCCACCCTGTTTCAGAAGTATAACTTGAAAAAGACGGAACTCTAGTATGCTTAAAAGCTTAAAATTTAAACAAGAGAAGAAATAGCCCCAGGTGGTTACTGCCAAAGATATACTTGAAAGTCCTATTTTTTAAAAAACTGGTATTAGAATATCTGTTAACTCGAAAAATAATGCTTATTGCAAGATAATTTTTATGGGAAAAACTTTTAGTATGGAAATAAAAGCTTTGGGTTTTGCCTTGCAGAGATTCATTCTCCTCTGGGAGCATGACCACAGTGGGATAATTAGTCTGACATTTAAACATCAGTTTAAATCCTTTTCAATTGTTTATGCCCTTTAAGGGAAAACAGCTGATTATGAACTTCAATATTTTTCATCAGTCTGGGCAGAATCCCAGGTTTCCAGTATGTAGGTAAGTCACCAAAACAGATCCAGCCATACTTAATTTTAATAAAACCTAATAAAATTTAAGTACTAGTAGATCTTTCTCCTTTGACAAAGCAAGTCTTTATTGCTTCCAATATATCTTGTAATGGTAGGGAACACACTGTCAGTGAACACTGAAGGAAAGATAGTTTAATAAAACAACTTTAATTTAAATAAGCCTCCTCAATATAAGCTGTGCAATATGCAGGTTTTTGGCAGAAGTGACGGGACACCGAGTGTAAAGGGAAAAAAATGCCAAAAACTGAGAAATATGTTGTTTCAAGAGGGAAATAAATGATATTTGGTATGTGACTGGAGGGATTCTTAAGTCTGGTCTTTAACATCAGAACACACAAAACACAGATCTGCTTTTCTCAGCTCCCCCTCATCCTGAGGGCTCCCACCTTGTCCTTACCTTAGCAAGAAGCACTCCTCCTCCAGCCAGCCCCACCAAGGGAAGCTGCACTTCTTCCTCCCCTGCTGGAAAGCCTTGGAGAGACTTGGAAAAGGAGGAAAGGGGAAGCACCCCAGTCCAGGACACTCCACACATCAACCTTGTCGATTCCCAGCACTTTCCATCACTTGCTGGCCACCCCATAAAGCACAAAACAGGAAGGAGGTTGCTTAATTAATGCAGTTCCTTCATTAGCCCTGTCCAGCTGCTCTGTGAAAGCCGCAGGTACCTGCAGGTGTTTCTGAAAGCAGCTCACCCAACCCTCTGGGACCTGTTGAGCACCTGGCAGGGAGGCAGCTGCTCTAACCTGACCTCAGCAGCTGGGCAGCGACTCATTTAGAGCCAGCACAGCTGGCACCGCACTGGAGCCAAATTCCTACGTCTTGAGAGGTGACATTTAATGTTGGTTTTTTGTGCTGGCATCACAGGAGTCAGCCATGTGCCATTTAAGCTTTTTTAAATCCAGGTTTTGCAGACACAGAAAGCAGCAAGGCTTTCCACTGCTGATATGCTAGGTGGTGTAATTAGAGCTTTTTTCAGCTCTGACTTCTATTATTTCTATGTAGCCTGAGGCTAGATTACCCCTGTTCTAAGAGGTCCTGCATACTTTTATAGTTAAAACTTTTCTTAAAATGATGTTTTGTGAACTCCAAAAATTTAAAAAAACCCACAACTATATTCTAGAATTAGTTTCTTTTAATTCAGAATTGTAGTGCAATGGGGAAGACACACATATACTTTACTAACTCTTGTCCAATAATACAGAACATTTGCCACCTTTCATGTAACATGTCCCAAGTGCACTCCAAGATCAGACTAAAGCAAAAAAATAACAAACACAATGTTATGATGCCTTGGCACTGAAAAAAAAAAAGTCAGTGCTCATTTTTGAAAACTCTTCCTTCCCCCATTCTTTAAAACTCTTCCTTCCCCCATTCTCCTTTTCTTCTACACCTTCTTGCCTTGCAAATATCCCACCACGTGTCCTTTGGCAGAAGAGTGGGACACACATCAGGAGTAGCAGAACGCTCTTGCATGTCTGAAGCCAATTCCTCAGCCCACACAAATTAAAGGCTACATTGCAGAAAAGCATCCTAGTTCACTAAGATGCTTAAAAGTTATTAATAGGGCAATTTCAGAAAAATAATGCACAAAATCTAAGACTTTTTTAAAATTAATATTACAGAATTGAAACAGTAAGCCTCTCCCTTATTACACTCATTTATCACTAATTGGGTATTTTTAAAAAAGAGATGCAAAGTTCCTGAGTCAAGTCCAATAAACAGGGTAACTGAGAAATACAATTTTGAAAAAGGCTTTATTTCTTCAAGGAATGGTTGGGTTCATAGCATCACCCCTACGGCTACACTGGTGAAAACACTGAAGCCCCAAACACTGTGGCTTGGAGGAGCACATTTGAGCCTGCCCTACACCCTTTGGCAAAACAGAGATTTAAACATCACCTTGGGAAGCCCTCCTTAAACTGCTAAAATACAGTGAAATTGTGGCTTGTCCTAAACACTGACACGATGAACATCTGGGAGTTGCTAAGGTTAATGACTGCGTGACACAGCAAGGTGGATTCACTCACACATCCCTTAATCAACACTTTCATAAATATTCATAGGTCAACTAGATTTTTAATTATTCACAGAGATTTAGGGTAGCCTAATTTCTATTAAAAAATTAGCCTTTTATCTTTTTATCTATGAGGGGGCTTTTTTGGACCAAATGTTAAATGTGTCAATTGGAAAAAAAAAAGTGTGAATCAGGGGTGCTCATTAGGATTTGGAAAATATATTTCAGTAGGAACTTAATTAAAACAAGTGAAATATAACAGCATGGTACAACAAGGTGACCAAGGAATAGTAAAAACATTTAATAAGTTGTCTTATTTCAGATGTAACACCAGGATTCAGATGCAGCATTTATGGCAAGTTGGCTCCAGCACCAGCACTGCCCTGGGTGTTTCAACACTGCCCTCTCCCAGCTCATCTGCTGCTCCCTCACTCTTCATCTGTACTTGTGCAGGAAAACATGTATGGAGATTAACTCTGATTACAAAAAAGAAAAGTCTTTCCAATTTCAGCCCAAGAACTTTCACACCTTCAAAGCAGCAAAGACCCCTGAAACAAACCCATATCCGTCTCCAATAACTACTGAATGCCCAGGAAGTAAAACCTGTTACCAACCTCCTTACATTCTGATTATTTTTTCTCCTTCCTGTTACAGATTTTCCTTTGGCAGTAACAGCTTTGCAGTGCCACAGCTGAAATATCACCTGCATAGAACCCAGTTTCATGAGATGGAAGATCTGTAACTGCTGAAATGCACGCCCCAGCAACTTCTCTCCTTGGGAGGACTACAGGTCCTAGGTGTCATTGCAGGTTTTATCCTAAGAACCCAATGATGGAGGTAAGATGGGCTGGAAGAGCCACTGGATACACATTGAAAGATCAACCATACACTGTGCAGAAGAGAGTTATAGACGTATCTACTGTGTAGGCAACTCTTGGATGTCAATGTGCAGATAACTTCTGCTCAAAGGTTAGAAAACAGACAAGAAAAGTAGGAGAACTACAAAAATCCATAGCTGTTTCAAAAGTGTTAAAAAGACTTGGGATGTCTCTTGTATAACCAGGGACTCTCAGGTCTCTTGTAGAATCAGAAAAAGAAAGTAACTGAATTGCAAGTAATTTGAACTGGAAGAGACACTGCTAAGCAGAAAAGGTACTTCAAAAATCATACAAGAACTGCACTTGGGGTTGTATGAAAGTTTGCAGAACTGTGACTCTTCAGAGTTTATTTTGGTGACAACTTGAACACAATCCAAGACTGAACTGTCTCTTTGCCTGGACAAAGACTGTGTACTGGAAAACAAAGGCAAAATAACATAAGATTGTATTATTTCAGGGGAAAAAAAAAATTGGCAAAATATAATTTGATGTCTGTGTTTATACTACTTACCAAGGAGAGAGTTCACTGTAATGCTATAATCAGAAACTGATAGCTTGTGCTCTTTCCAGTTTGTCATTAAGAAAGCACTGAGAAGAAATTAATTATCAGTTTTTATGAGATTGGTATAACACCTGAAGAAACAGACATTAAAAGCCTTTCTCAGCGTATCTGCAGTTAGTGTCCTTCCTTTCGGGAGTACTGCATCTCAAAATTCCCATCCTTGAAAAGACATTATTTCCTCTTTGTTTTCTTTACAGCCATGTCACCCATTTTTCCATTATATCCTGCTCCTAATCTCACTCATTATAGCTTTTTTCCCCTTTTCCTCAGATCTTTCCTTTTTAATAATCTCAAGACTATAAAAGAAATGCATTTTACCACAAATAAAAGTGCATACTATTAAAATAGGATGCTAAAAATACCCTGGTTTGAAGACTTCAAGAATTACACTACATAACAATGACAGATAAATATAAAGCCACAGAGAGCAAGTATAGCTCTGAGTATCCAATATGTAGCAGTTATGCCTTTACAAAGAAGCATAATCTCATGGTGAAGAATGCAAGTTACTATTGAGTTTTACACCCAATTTTATGCATGCAAACATAAGTTAGATTTTCGTACTGCACATCAACTCAGTTTGAACAGTTCTGAACTTCACTAAAATATTCCAAACGCAACTATAAATCCAGAAACAATGTCTAGACTCACACTGCTAAGCACATCCTCTCCATGCCAACAAACACAAAATGACACTTTCTGGATCTGTTGTGGCTGGTTCCCTCATTGCAAACTGGCCACGTTCCCATCACACGGCATTTGGTGCTCTGGTTTTAAAACACAACTGTTCTTTTCTGATGGTTCTTCAGTTCATAATAGTTTAATTAGTACAAGGCTTGAGCAAATGAATTCTGCCTCCCCCATTCTAGTTCCTGATGAAGTACTAACAGCAATCCATCACCACATTTGCAGTGATGCTCTGCTTCATGGGGATTTAGCTCACTTGATGAAAGAGTTGAAAAGAAAATTAATACACTTGTGTACTTTCTTCCATCTCAGATCCATCGGAAGCACAGCAAAGGACAAGCACCACTTCTGCCCAGCACAAAAAGGCAGCTGTGTACGTGCTGCCTTGCTCTAGCACAGCTTATTTCCGTCTGTCATTCAGCTATGCACACTCTTTTTGCCACTGGATTTTGAAGCTTTTTGAAGTTTTAACACTGTATGTCAATATCCACTTGATTTTATAGTTTTCAGTCTTTCCACAAAAGACCTTGATCCCCCCCTAAGAATCCTGTACCTACTATTTAGCTATCATGAACATCAAAGTGCAAAAGTCTGCGAATAATGATCCAGTGCTGAATTTCAGTCACATCAAGCACCATGACCTATTTGTTTTAAGTTTCTGGGAGGAAATAATTCAGATATGCCTATAGGCAAGCAAAAATCCAGTGACTACTTCTGAATATTTAGTTAGCGCTTCACAAAAAGAAAAAAATTTCCTTATATAATATGTGGGATATGAACATCATTGATATACATCCCACTTCTGCAGGTTTTATGATAAAACATGGAACATCTGCTTTAACACCAGAAAGAGTGAACATTTTATCTTAACTGCATGTTCTGGATACTGATTTACCAAAAATCTTGATGAATGTTACAAGTCAATCAGCACAGATCATGTTTAATCAATGTGTAATTGCAATCATGAGTGTAATTGCTGATTGTTTTATGAAGTGCTGGTGGGTGGGGATACTTTTTTGGATGCAATTTAGGACCAGAAATAGGAATATCTGGTGTCTGTTTGCAGTTTCTAGATATCCATTTGCACAGGCCAAGAGGAAAAGCCACGGGGAAAGTTCTGAAAAGCTGATCTCAGTTTCACACTGCAGTGGACACCTATTGCAAGCTGTAGTCTCCAAAAGAAGCAATCACTGGGACTGTTTGTCTCTCAGTCCACAGTGCATTCCCTATTCATTTCTCCCCTGCATGATGGGAACATAACAGTTCTGTGAATAAGGCCCTTAACATCTCTCTATTAGGACAGGAGATATGAGTAGCAATTACGATAATTAAATGTAATTACATTAAAAATAATTAGCACTTTAGCTATCAATTGCTGTGCACTGCACGGCAATTAAAAGCAGGCCAAATTTCAGCACAATTTTTATTACTCTCCTCTTCATTCAGAACAGTAAATGGTAGGGAATATTTTCTTTTCATGTGTGCTGTGCTCTCATTTTAATGGGCACTATCATCATCTAAGTAGAATAAGTACTACCGGAGGTGACATAATTGCCAAAACATTACAATTTGGACTTTTTCCCAAAAGACTCAAGTAACGTCCTTTAATACACATACTTATGAGACCATGAATGAAATGCATCAGCCATCTCACTTTAATAGATCTCTCCTCATCAGAGATATTTCAGCACAATTAAAATGGGCGATAGAATCAAACTGAGTAAACAAACTTTTGAATAGGCTTTATCACTGATGGGCTGCAGCATGAGAAATACTTCAGCACTAGAAATACTTCAGGATGCCAGTATCTTGTGAGAATTCACTTGGGCTGTTTGTACATATCTAACAGGAAAACACATTTTAGTGCTTATAGAATGTGCATTATTTTGGTACAAACACAAACAAACCCAACATTATTGTTACAGATCTGTGAAACTCCACTGACAGATGATACAGAACTTGAAGGGTTCCCGTGAGAGTCTCTGAGCAAGCGAGTGTGGCTTGAAGAGCTCAGAGCTGGGAGTGATGAGAGACCTCTTACACACTGGCTAGATGTAATTTTCAAAGCCACCTCAGTGACAGATGGCTTCCCCAGATTTGCTAATGGAAAGACACCTCTCCCCCTCCTATTTTTGGAGCAAATCCCTCTTTTCCTGCATAAAATCTTAAGACTATTGAAAGCAATTCGACTTTGAAAAGAAGCTAACCTTTGGTTTTCCTTGTCTATCAACTGCCCAGACCAAAATGTGGATAATAGGCAAAACAAATTATTTACTTGCCAGTTACCAGTTCTCCAAATGGAGCTAGTAATCTGCTCAAAATTCAAGTAGACTTTCTCAAATAATTTCATAAGAAATGACAACAAACCTGCCAAATCCACACAGACACATTGAACTCATTTGATTGGGTGAATACAAGGAAAATAATATATTTATGCAGCATTTCTGATTCACATATGACCAGACTAAACAGAATAAATTAGAAATCACATGGGAAATAAAGTTCCAATCACCACTGCCAAGATTACTGCATTGACAGAAATGCAGAAATTAGAAGGGAAGTTGTTTTCCTGGCCATTTCAGGAGGTATTTACTATCAGCATCACAGATTCTACAAGTAATTTGAAATCTACTCATTAATGATTACTATCTGCTGGTCTAATGAGACAAGTAGGAATCCAATGTGTTAAGAAAACCCACTCTAAATAATGGCTAAACACCTGTGTTATTCAGAAGCTCATGCCATACAAATCACCATTCCCACACTTGGCACTCTCATTCTCTCCACTTCAGAAAGACTTTCTGAGGCCAAAGCATCACCTGGTCACGCTCTGCAACTTCTTTAAAAACTTCAGCGGCATTAACCACAGGACTGTTTCGAGATGATTTACAGTTCATACTCCATTTCTAATGGAGTACTTACAGACCTGTGCTTTTAAGGGTTGCAGCACTTAAAGGCATTTTAAGGAATATTAAACTTTTATCTGTCGTTTCTTCCATGTATCACATTCATCTTCTACCCTCTGCAACCACAGTCTTTAGAGGCATCCAGAGGAATTCTGGCTGATTGGCATAATAGGGCACAGATGGAATTTAAATCATTTTATACAGACATGCACACACGCTTGTGATGTTAAACACAGATGTGATTAAAATAAACAAAGTCAATCAGGTATCATGAGCTTGCCCAGACATGTTTTTACATGGCCCCTATCTGTAGGTACTTAGGAATCATATCTTTCAGGCTATGCCATTAATCAAAACTTTTATGTCGCTCTCCAAAATAAATCAAGCCATCTTTAGTATCTTATGTACATGGGTATCTTTCAAATCCAAGTTCATTTAAAATAAAAAGAGAGGGAACATGTCTCTAGCATGTTAGTGTTGGGTAATGCTGTTTGACAACAACATTTATTGCACATTTTTAACTCAACTTTCTTCAATTGCCTGGGCAGTAACTGGAAAAAAACATAAGGTGAATGAACTAAATTAAAAACAATTCAGAATGCATAAATGTACACTTCTAAAAGTATGCAAAAAAAGCCCAAAACCCACAACCAAACACTAACCCAAAAAAACCCCCACAAAAACCCAGCCTGAAAGGAGGTAAGAAGAATGACCTGAAATTCAAAAAACAGAATGTGAAACTGAAGGCATAGGGTTAGCAGGACAGAAGAAGAGGGACAGAAGAGAAATAAAACCCTCCATTCTCCTGTGTGATAAAGAGAATACTATCCAGTAGATGAGGATGATGTACAAAAAAAACCCAGCTTGAACTGCAACAAAGGGAATCAAGGTAAATAACAGGGAAAGCTCTCCCAGTGTGGCAATGATGAAAGGCAGCAATAGGAAGCTCATCATCTCCTTCAGTGAAATTTTTAAAAACTTTACCCATCTTGCAGGGTGTGTATGAAGTGCAGTATATCCTGCATTACTGCCAGCAGCTGAATGAAATAACCTCTGGAGGTCCCTGTGAGGCTCATATTTCCATGAGTGCTCTGATCACTGCAGGTAACATATTAGAATATGTTATTAATCCCACTTCATGTTCCACTTACAACACTGCCTGCGGGGCAGAGAAAAAGTAAATCTTGGATTTAGGTGACAGCCAACAACTATAATATTCTTGAAGAGAGTGAGAAGTAGAAAAAAGAAGCAGGCACAGAAGCGTTAACCCTGTAACCTACACCTGCAGCAAAGTAACACAGACTTAAGGCTGATACCATCAGTGGTACTGACACTGGGTGTGCAGAATAATATACAGATGTTTTGTGGGGCTGGGCTTCAAATGGGAAGAAACAGAAATAAGCTTCAGCCTGAGATGGCTGCAGGCCATGCACAATCAGGAATTTATCAGACTGTGCTGCTGGATGGGCAGGGGGTTTTCATGCACAGTTGCATACATTTACCAAGCCTTCTTCCTGCAGGAGCAGTAATAGCTGCTCTTTCAGAAATCGATAGTTCTGTCACACATTTGTTACAAGGAGTGATTATAATGTCCCTTTTTTCAATCAGGAAAAAATAATTGATGCAAAAGGCCCATTTACTGCAGATAAAGGAGATTGAAGAGTTTACAGTAATAGCCTGGGCCAGAAAGAGCCTTTAAAGAACAGCTCTGCAAGGAGAGGGGAAGACCTGTGAAGTTTCATCTTGTAGAGCTGCAGCGTTTGTGCAGGTGAATAGAACTGAACCTGCTTACTTCTGAAACTTGATTTCTAACAGGTAGAGAATAAATAAAAACATTTACAAAACTCTCAACCAGCTGTAGGGCAGCTCATGACATGATTCATTCAGCTTAACTGTGCTCACTGAAATAAAACTGAAATCACACCACTTACACTGAATTCAAAGCTTCAAGTTTCATAGCCCAGGCCTTTGCATTTCTTTTTTTATTAAAACTTGCACAGTAGTAAGCCTCACTAACACCGTGTTTATTAAAAAAATAAACTAGAAACAATGTTAACCAAGACATGGTTTCCAAATATTGTCTTGTTCATAGAAGATACCCTTCAGAGATCCATTTCATCCTAGGCAAATGAACATTATTGCCACTCTTGCAACCTAAAAGTGCAAGTGATCATATTTAGATATGATATTTGAATTTAGCTGAATATATATCCAGGAGAAAAAGCCACCAGGTTGTCTGCTACCACTGCCAGCCAGCAGGGAAGTCAGTGCTAACACCAGTTCAAGAGTCCCTTGCAAGCAACAAATCTGTGATGAGGCTAAACTCTACTTAGTAAACTTCCAAATGACAGCAATAGGGGAATGACTTGATGAATTTCTGAGGACAAGATTAAATTCCAAAGGATTTTTTAAAAACTCAGAAAGAAAAGATAAAAAAATATTCATTTCAGACTGAGAAATACATTTCTCTCTCATGGCAAAGATTTACTGTTTTGGAATTGAACTAAAATGAAAAATATGGTTTAAAATGTTTTGTATTCATTTCTGATATTTTTATTCTTTGTTGTCAAAGATATTTTAGCCCAGCAAATTAAGATTCATGTCCTTCCATTCCGGTATCTGCGAGTGCTAGCCAAAGATTTTGGAACTGATTGAATGTAACAAGGTAGGGAGGGGGAAAAAAAAAAAAAAAAAAAAAAAAAAAAATAGAAGATGATATTAATCATTTGGAACTCACATTTCTTAACCTAACCTTTTTCTAGTTAAAAGCTTAAGAATCTACTGCACTTGAGCAACTATGTGACCATGTATTGATTCTAGGATAATTTATCACTGCCCTATATATTAACTTAACATCTACTCCTTAGGCCCAATGCCATATTTGTAATTACAGTATCATCTTATTCATTACAACATAGCAAAATCTTCAGCAAAACTCTTGAGTGAGCTAGACAACAAAAACATGAGGTAGCATTTAATCTTCATTTGACCAAAAAAAAAAAAAATCCTCTTTAAACTTGGCTGAGAACATGATTTCAAAGCTTAAAATTGTTTTGGTAATACATAAAAAGTAACTCTTTTAAAGTATTATTAAGTACAAACTGTGGAACCTGGCACATGCCGTTTCCATTCACTGCAGAACTGTGCCTGCTCTAAGATAAGGAGGGAGTGACCTGAATATTTGACCTTTATTTTGTCTGGTAAATGAATCCAAATCCTTATTTCCTTTTAAATATATAAGAGCTGTTTTTATAGACAGATTAGAAAATAATGAAGATAAAACACAGACAAGTGTATCACCACCTGTTTTATGTTCAAAACCATCACAAGGAGAGCAGTATCTTCTCAGATATCCAACACTTTGCCCTCTTCAAACTGTGCTTTTGTGAGTGAATGGGAAAACAAGTGAAACTGACATTTTTCTGCATCTAAACATTGTGTGTATATGGCAGTGGGCACATATGGCCATACAGCAAATATTCAAATGATCTTTTGGGCTTTATTCACACTTTGGAGTTTCACACAAACATATGTGTGCTACTAGAAATGCAAGTGTATGCCAGAGAAAATACGCGTAACACACACAGAGGAATGAACTCATATTACCCTATTGAGTTAGTGCTATTATCATCTATTTGTATGATAAAATGTTATAAAAATAGCATGTCTATGTCAATGTACACTAAATATTTTTATATTATATTTTTAAAGCATTACATTGCTCCTGCTATTTTCCTTCTGGAAGTATCTAGAATACCTTTCTCCATTTTTTAACTACCATCTTCCAAAGCCTAACCTCTGGATTTTTTGCAAGTCAAGCTGCTGACAAGCTGATGTCATGTTCCTCTTCGGCCAGCCATGTATCATGAGCAGCAGACAGTATTTTTCAGCTCTCACTCAGGAAGCAGCTTGCCTCAAGGAAGGTCACACTCCATCACCGCATCAGAGAATCTTCCCATGAGCATTGGCTGTGCAGTGTGTCACTTCACGTTTATAGCAGCATTACTCCAGCTCTGATGTAAATTTTATGACCCAGAAGGTTCTAATGGCTTAGGCACTCTGTCAGATATCTTCAGCCCTATCAGTCAGGCCACTTTTTGACAGAATAAAGCAAAGCATGCGTGCAGCAAGAAGACTGAAGGGCCTCTGCTGCTTTTTTGGTGTGGTTTGTCTCCAAAGGATGGAGCCCTCCAGCTGGTTTAATTAAGGATTCGCTGGAGCAGCGTGCACAGAGCACTCTGTGACCTTCTTTGGGAAGTCACTTCTCAAAGTTAAGGCACGTCTAAAAGCAGTGCATCACAGCAGCTAATGTTTGAGATAATGCTAAATGACAAGCGTGCATCCTTTCTGCCACATCACTTCACAAGTCAGCTGCTGGAGGAACGGGAATCACTTCTGGTGCTGGCCCAGTGCTACAGAAGCGCTGCCTTCCCAGTTTCCCCTGCCAGAGGGAGGGAGAAAAATCCATATGTACCTACAGACTCAGGCAGCCTTTCCCAGTGCACCAGTGCCATACTTGCTACACAGGCAGATGTCAAGACAGATTCCATACAGAACTGGAAAGAAAGCTCACTCTGCAAGTTCATAGCAAGCACCTGATCAAAAGAACATTAAGAATATTAGATTGTTACAAAAGCTTTTTCATGTGTCTTTTGCTGCATTTATTTTCTGTATTTTTATCATTGGATATCAGTTCCTCACCACACGTAAATTTATAGGCTTTTACGTTTCTAAGAGCCAGGGGATATTTAGGTCTGACACAGGACACCACATTTCTTTGTGCACACCAGCAACCACACAGGGAAGAGAGCTCTTTGTAACACAGCTGAGGAAAATACAGACTTTATCATTGGTGGGGGGAAACTATCTACTGCGCTACACTCCAGAAACCTGCAAGATGAAGAAGGGCTGGAACCCTTCAAGCACACAAGCACAGAACAGGCACTAAGCCTTCCTTTCTGGGTGGACTTCTGATGGATTTTCAAGTCTGTGTGACCAACTACCCTGAAGAGCCTGCTAGGAGATGTTAAATAAAATTAATATTATGTAGTGGAGCTTTTGTCACAGGCTGAAAAACCTCAAATGGTACTGATGATCTACTAAACATTAGAGAACAGAGAACAAAGACCATATTTCTGGGTAAAAGATTTTATTTTACAGGTATTGAATGCATGAGCACTTGGCTTAGATCTGATTTCAAATAAGATTTATGGCTAGAAAAGACAAGCACCAAGCAAAAAGCTGTGAATGCTGTACTGATGCAACAAAGAATTCCATAAAGTAAGATAATCTTCATGTGCAGCAGGTTTTCCTTACTCTGTGCAAGTGATCACCCATTTTAAACAGAGATCAAATTAAAAAAAAAAAAAGGCCTGGCTGCACACAAACATGCTTTTGAAACAAGAAAAGAACATATGCTTCTTTACAGGAGAAGCAGCGACCATAAGTTACAAAAATGTGGGGAGTGCCAGCTCACTAGTTAACAAAAAAGTATTTGATTCACATGTAGCAATTAAAACTCTCTAAACACTCACAAATCCACTGTATTTAAACATAGTTATACTGAAGCAATAAAAGTTCCCCCCCAAAAACCTTAAACCTCTTTCATCCTTGACTGGATGACCACAAACTTCAGGTGGTTCAAGTTAATTGCTACTGTTAGAGAAACATTACTATTACAGAATCACATTTAATAAACTGTGCTTATGAAAGAGATTCTTTTCTCTCTATTAGGAACACACCTCTCATACGAACTTTTAAATGAAAATGTAGTTACATATAAGCACTTCTGATTTTTGTAGTTCCAACTACTCTGTTCACTCTTCTCCCCTTTCCATCAAATATTCCTGTCCTTCTTCAGCTATTTTCTTTCCACTTCACGAACAAGTAGCAGCAGACTCAAAATATCTTTTGCCTGCTACTGCTCAGCTGATTCATTTCTGTTCATATTCATATTTAATCAAGGTTCTGTCATTTGCAGTATCAGTATTAAACACTGCCCTTTTCCTTTCTGAGCACAATTAGGGATGATTAATAAGACTTGCAGTTCATTCCAGACTTGTATTACAAGCTATTTTTCCAGTGGTCTGTTTTGGACATTCAGTATTATGCAAGGCTGGTGTGGTACAAAACATTTTTGGTGTTTCAACTTCGCTGCTCTTTAAATGTCATCAATTATTGGAAAATATGGCATTGATGAAAAAATATGTTGAAATGAGAGAAAGGATGTAAAATGGAATCCAAAGAGCTGGTGCTAAGGACTTCTTTTTAAAAATCATAAATTTAACCATACCAACTGCTATATCTGGAAGGACAAACATCATGTGGAGAGTGCACAGTTGGCATGATCAGTGCTAGTTTCTGATGGCACTTAAAAAAAAAAAAACAAAAACAACAAACCAAAACCGTGACAAATCCACACAAGCTCAGCCTCACCTTCCCACTTCTCCATCAAAGACAGCAGCTGCGTGAGAAATATTACAGCTCAGAGCACTGTATGCTTCTTTCATAAAATTTTAGTTGTGGCAGAGTTCCTTGCAGTATTTGAAGCTATTCTGCATTTTCAGAGCGTTTATACATTTAATACCTTAAGGTATTAAATGGTAAGTGGTAAGAAGGTAGCAAAGTAGTACCTCTGCAATAACTGAGGCCCCCTCCTTTATAGAAGTCAGGTTTGCTCAGCTGAACCCAACTGTGAAGTGTGGTGCATCTTCAGCAGCCTCAGAGCAGGACTGGCAATGTGAATATGCATCATTAGAGCTTTTCAAAAGACATCAGAAATGGGCCTGGCTTCAATCATTCCTTGTAAATTCAGTAAAAAGCAGAGAGTAAGGAAAAAATTTAATCTCCCAAAGTGCATGCAGACCAGGACACAGAAGGGTCCTTACCAGGAGGTGACCAAAAAATGGAAATAGAAATTGCACTATGAAGCAGGTGTGGAGATAAGTGGCCCAAGAAGAGGAAACATCGGCAAGACGTCCCACCCAAGACAGCTCAAGCCTCTGACAGTCATGTCCAATGAAGTACCTCTCGAAGAGGATTATGCCTTTTACCATGTGTAACACCTAAAATGCTAATGACTGTATGGCACAAGATAAAGATATTTCCCTCAAAAGAGTGTGAACTGGGAGGATGAGGCACTATATGCTGCAGAGATGAAGTGAGAGAGGAATAAAAAAATGCTGCTCTTCTGTAAAGGCTTCCAGGCACTCAAACTTCCCTTGAGAAACCTGTCAGCATTCAGGACAAAGCTGTGCTTATCAAATATCACCTCTCATTTCTTTTACAAGCTCAGTTACTAGTTACACTTTTCAGAAGTGTCAGAGCACTGTTCTCTGGCTGTTACATTTAAGGAGAAAGGATGAGGTAGGGATTATGCAGGCACAGCATGATCACTCAGACACTGTCATATTCTACTTACAGCTACCAGTGTGTAAATAATCTCTAACACTTGGGAAGAAAAACACACACACAAACCCATCCAAACTTTTTTCCCCCCTATTAAAAGCCTTTTGAAATTTGGTAACTGAAGTAATTATTAATACCAAGAAAAGTAGTTCAGATCCTTACAGAACTATTTAATAGGACACTTCTGAAAATGAAGAAATGAAAATAACAATCATTTGTGTAAAATTAATACTGCCTTTCTGGCTGATAGGATTACCTCCTTAAGGTATCTGAATCACTCCTGAGCGACATTTAGCTCCATTTTCTAACAGTCAGAGAGCCTTTCTGCAGGAATTTGCTAAACTGCTCAACATCTGCTAACATCTCTTGAACATCATTTGAATGGCTGCTAAACTTTACGACTCCTCCACTCCCGGGGTCGTTTCTACGCCTGGTCACAGCTCTGCCAATCTGCTCCAACAGATTGTTCTGCTATAAAATGAAACGTTGTGTAAAATAATGAAAGGGCTTCAGACACCAGTTCCAGGGACTGGGAGTAGGGTGGTGTGGGTGTGCATCCTCCTTTTACATAAAAAACACAGGAAGGAGCAAGTCGGCATTTGCTGAACAGTTTCTGGCTCTGCACTTGCTGGACTGGCCTGACTTTGGGGTAATTTGCTGGGTATGGTATTGAAGGTGCCTGTGGTTGCAGTTTTTAAGCTCTCCTGTTGGTGTTTGGTACTTAGGAATGAAAGAGAGGTGAGAAAAGAGCATCAGAGAAAATCTGTGCAGCTGTCAGAAAGTTTTGAGTGTAAGATACCGAGATGCAATCCAAAATAACACTTTCATCATACTTTTTTCTCTTATGCAGCACTAATCACATGTATTTATTTATAGGACTTCTTTAGACTGTCTCCATTTATTTTGAAATGTAGATATGAAAAAAAAAGTTTGAATTATGTTTTGGGTTTTTTTAAGAATCCCTTTTAAATAATTGCTTTTGTAAAAGGACTACATCCAATGCTCCAGATCAAATCCACTACCTCCACACCACAAGAATATTCAGTGTAAGTCCATTACCACTGACAAAAGAGAAGATTGGCATATTATGAGCAAAGACAAGTCCAGTCATCATACAGCTCATGAAATCTTCAAGCTGTTTGGAAAACCTGGCGTGAATTAACTTGGCAAGCACTGGCTGTGCAATAGAATAAACTATGGTACAATTTAAGTTTAGTATGGAGGAGTAGACCAGCAACAAAAATGTATTTCAATGGGATTAATTCAGAGATTCTAGCATATTCTCCACTCTAGCTCTTAGCTAAGTAGAAACTTTACAAGTTAATAGCATAATGGAAATAAGGCATTGCAAAAGTGTAAAATTTCAGCATTTCTACTGTTAGGTTTCATCCCGTTACAAGAACACAAGGAATTCTCTAAGTGATACAACGTTTTGACTGCAGTCAAGGCTATCTTAAAGGTTTTACTCCGAAACTGGTCTAACTTTAGGCTCCTTTGCATTCTAATTTGGCTCCAAGTAACATCAGTTTTTATTTATTCTTTTGCTCTCTCTGCACAAACCTCGGGAGGAGGGGGATGTGAAGGGGGGAAGCTTCTCCCTGGGATTCTGACACACAACAATCCGAGTATAAACAGGTGAGAGAACAGAATCAGTGACCACCACTGTTTTTTCATATGGAGGTTTCAGTTCTTGAGAGCAGAACCCCCAAGTAATATCTGCCTCAGCATCTGAGCCAAAAATACAATCAGCTTATCTTCACTTCCTGCCATCATAATTCAAGTACATTCAACTAAAAGTGAGGAGTCCCCCAGTGATTTGACAGTGGAATCAAATTCCTGGAAGATTACAAATCTTTCTAAAGCCTAATAACCCAGTCAAAAAGTCTTTCTATAAACAAGATACTTGAGCTTGTGGATATTAATTGACGTAGACTATCAAATTCAAATGCATTAGCTGTTTCTAAAAGCATCTTCTGTGCATCTACTGCAAAATCAGTAATTGCTGATGTATCTATAAGGTCGACAGCATTAGCTATACCAGGGAATTTCTAGCAAAACTAGAAAGAAAGAGTTTCTTAGCCTAGGTAGATTTTATTGACGAGTTATAAAAGCTGATCTTCACTCTTTGAAAGTTGGAGAGAATTCAAAAATAAAAGTTTTGCATTCAAACGAAGTCAGTATATTCAACTGTGTAAATAACAGTATCCATCCTTCTTTCACTGCTGTTTCTGGGCAGTCAGATTCCTACAATAAGTTGAGACACATTAATTTTATAATGTAAGAGAATTTAAGAATGTAAGAGAAGTCAAGCCTGCTGGCTTGCTCAGCTTCAAAGACTTTCAGTAGGTCCTTCAAGCATGTGCACAAAACAAATGGCAGTTTCATGAACTACAAACCCTACTTACTGATTTTGGTCTTTTTAAAGTCTAAAGTGCTCACAGAGTGCCAGTTATATAAAGAGAACAAACAAAAATATTATCTTTGACTTTTAGGTAAGACTGCATTACCTAATCAGAGAGAGAGAGAATACTTCCCTGACCCTAAATTCATTGACCTCACAGTAGATTTCATTTCAAAGAATTTAGTTTTTTCTTTCCAATTCTTTTCCTACAGATGCTACAGATGCTTAATTTTGAGGCAGCCTGCTTATTCAGAGCATATCTTCTCCTTTGTTATATTACAAGCTATATGTTCACAGTTCCCAGGTGTGCCAGCCTCAGGCCAAAACTTGCCCCTCTGCAAAAGGGCATACCTGGCCCTGAGCTCTCACCTTCAAAAAATAATAGGAAAAAAAAAAAGGTATATGCAAACTGGGCGGGATGCAGAGTTTGAAAGACAGATGTGAAGTAGGATAATAAAGACAACTTTAGGTACTTCTGGAGAGCTGCTTCCAGCTGTGGTGGACAACAAAAATAATATTCTTCAGGGATTGGGTTGAAAATGCAACTGGACAAGGAGAGCTGGCATTGTGGGACAGCAAAGCCATCCTTCCTACAAGGCACAGGTGAGCACAGCTCGAGAGCAGACAGGCTCTGAAAGGTCTTTCACAGGGGTTTTTTGGGGTTTGTTTCTAAGATACATTAGACAAAACAACACTGAAGTGACAACGCGGCCAAAGCTGTGCTCCAGGCCTTGGCTTTGCAGCATCACAGTGTCTCTGAGCAGAGAAAACACCCTTCTCGTCCCCAAAACTGAGCAGTAAATGAGTTGCAGAGACTTTGGAAGAGAAGGTCACTTGTCTGTAGGGACAGGAGTGACTGCACCACAGACATTTCATGCCAAGAGACTGAGACTTGGACAGTGTGAGGATGAGAAAAGCCCAAGATAAAGATGTTGATCAGAATCAAGAGAAGAATAATGATAAACACATAAAGGGATGAAAAAATGAAATAGTAGTTAAGTACTGATGCTGGAAGACTAGTAATGCCAGGTTTAATATATTGAAATACACCATAAAGTAGATTTTTTAATTCAGTGCAGAAAGGCAGAAGAAAGATTTAGCAAACACCCTTCCTGTCCTTCCCTGTTAAGAGGAGCACTGAATTTGTACACGTACCTTGCAAAAAACAGACTCAGTTTCACAAAGGTATGAAAAGACCATCTTTATGATAGGAACTGGCAAGGTTTGCTTGCTTTTTAAAATTATTATATAGCTACAGGAAGAGAATTTAACATACATAGTTCCTATGAAATAATTAGGTATTTAAAAAAGAATTTAACTGAAAAAATTACACACAACTCTCAGCATCACAAGAGACTTGTCTACCTTTCCCACTGCTGTAAAGTAGTCAGATTTTAGAACTTGTTCCCCAAAAGGATTATAATACTGTTATTCTTAGGCAATATAAAAATTAAACAGGAGATAGAATAAAAACCTGTGCTCTCTCCTGCTGTAGTCTAACTTGAAAACAGAACTTTGAAACTGAAACAAAGTGGTGAATAATCAGTGCAGTCCTAATGGTAATTTTTCTGTATCTAAGGCAGCAGGTTTGTACTAAAGTGTTCACTGAAGCATCCTTCTAAAGAGATTTTGATAAAAAACATGCTCTAATTTTGTGCCCTACCTTAAAGAATACATTTGAGAATTAATGGTTTTCAGAGCATTAAGATTTCAGACATACATTTTGGATTTTTTTAAAGGAAACTCAATTTTGAGGCACAGGGTTTGATGTTCCTAAGTATTTTCTCCATTATTTTCTGTCATCTGGAAATTCAGAAGTATTTTTCTGGGAAAATACAGAAAATCCTGAATCTGCAGTATTTTAGATATCATTTCTTAGTTTCCTCATTAGGAAGATACCCTAACAAAATTACTGACATCATTTCTATATTTTGTGAAAGTAACATTAATGTGTGTAATTAATGAAGATTCTCTAATTTTTGCTCCCATATGCCCACTCATGGTATAATTCTTTCCTGCTATAAATGAGATATGCTGTATCTCCTGGAATCACCTTCTAGTTCATTCCTACAGGCAATAAAATGTGGAACTGGACACTTCAAAAACCCTCTAAATTACTGTGTAAGCTACTTCTCTGCTCCTACTTTTTTTTTTTTTTAGCCACTCAGAGCCACTATGAATTAAAGTAATTTGGAGGTTTTAAATCAAAGTAATTTTGACGTGAAAACACCTACATGGAGCCAAGAAGAGGAATATGGCAGCCTGATTGTGTTTGGATGTTGCACAGTAAAGGGGATGCAATTTGGAGCTTTGCCTATGAAAATCCTGTCCTTTTTTCCATAATACAGTGGGAAATCGAGTGACACGATCAGCCCATTCACATGTTGTGAAACAGCAAAGTGAAATCAGGAGTTCTCGTTCTCCTTTTTTTTTTTTTCGTCTTCAAGCTAAAAAATTCCTTTCCTTTAGATATCAAACCCTTTCCTACTGAGCAAGCGAAAGCAGCATTTTTATTTTCACATGGGTAGATTGCAACCATTCAATGAACACTATGGATTTGAAACACGCAGCAGTAGGTTATGTTCAGGATACATCAAAACAAAAAACAAAGTCTCTTTTTTTAAATGATTTTGTCATAGTTCTGAAAATTCTTTCCCATCTATCCTACAAGAAAGCTGAAGAGGGATTTTTTTACAAGGACATGTAGCGATAGGACAAGGGGGAATGGCTTTAAACTGAAAGAGGGCAAGGGTAGATGAGATATTGGAAGAAATTCTTTACTTTAAGGATGGGGAGGCCCTGGCACAGGGTGCCCAGAGAAGCTGTGGCTGCCCCTGGATCCCTGGAAGTGTCCAAGGCCAGGTTGGAGGGGGCTCGGAGCAGCCTGGTATAGTGGAAGGTGTCCCTGCCCATGGAAGGGGAGCTGGGACTGGATGATCTTTAAGGTCCCTTCCAAGCCAAACCATTCTATGATTTTATGAAGTACATTAATATTATCCTAATGCTACAGAAGTGAGTGCTCCCTTGTGGGCATTATAATGAAATAAAGTATTTTAGTGGAATAAGTTTGCAAAAATTAAGTAAGTAATAAGCAGCATTGTCAAAAGCATCCTTCCCTTGCTTTAACGAGAGCAGTATTAACAGTCAGAAGAAAACCAAATCAGTAAAATTAATGATAAAAAAATAAATCACTGCACGTGCCATAAAATTTGAGATTAATAAAACTGGAATACATCTGATAAAAATCCCACTGATGTAAAATTTTTGATTCCAGTACAATAAAAATACTTCAAGCCTCAGACAGACATAATGAATACCCCATAAAGTATAAATCTTTTAAATTGCTCTCTGGTTTTATTAAATATTTCTTCCTGAGAAGAACAGAGCAATGCCTGTGTGAGGTGTAGACACAAAAGTGCCTGTTCATATAGGTGCATAAATATACAAAATTAGACATAGATGGACACACATTTGCATACATACTGGTGTTCTTAATTAGATTAATGTCACCCACACTTAGAAAGCCCATATGGAAAATAAGGAATGAAGTCGTCATAAGCAAATGAGGACTAATGAAAAAGCTCTGGCACATCATTATCTACTACACTTTGCATGTTCTTAGCACAATAATAATCCCGCTGTTGTCTCAGCAAATCCTGAAAGTTCATGAATCAAGACGATTCTGGAGCCATAAATACACAATGCCCTGGGTGTCACAAGTTCTTTCCTGTAGGAGACACGTGGAAGAGGAAATCCTATGTACAAAATGAACATTTTCTGGCAGCAGGGAGGTAGTTCCTCCCTCCTGGGGATGAGGACAAGACACCACAAATACAAAGTTTTTCTAATGTCCTTTACAGCTTTTTAGGCATTATCATGACTCTAAATAGTCTCTAAGCAGTTTTGGTTTTAATGCTATTATTTTTGCATTTCTCCATTAAATTACTAGTCTGTACTTTTAAACTTCATTTTAATACTGTTTTTAGGGTGTATTTCCTAACTGCTTTTTAACAACTAATTGATTTACATAGGAATGCTAAAAAACTCAGAGAGGAATAAAAAAACCTGGGAAATAATTTAGAAGCATCATCAGTACTCACAAACAGTAACCACAGCACAATAACTCAGTAAGGGGGGTTCACAGCTGCTCTCTGTCATCAGTGGGATGCTAAACCACTTAAGCATATTAATAAATACAGCACTTCATTTATAATCATCTAATTGGTCTGTATCATTTAGCTATTTTGGAGTAGAAGTAAGGGCAGAAACGAGGCCAACAGATCTTCATTCCTGAGCTTCAATATCCCTTTTTGCTGCTAAAAACACGAGTCAAAGCCAGTCAACCTCAGCCAAACCTTGCATTTTATGTTTTTTCATATAATACTGTCAGTTTAGGAATAAAAGCCACATCAGCTGATAAAATTTTAACAAGTAAAGCTGTTTAGTGATTGAAACCCAGTACAATGTTGCTGACTGGTTCAGCAGTTAAAGAGCTAGGAAGGCAGGTGGATAAGTGAAGGTCATCAGCAAAATTATATAAATCTATCTTCTCAGCTCTGTATAAAAGAGAGTTAAAACAGATTCAAAAGAGCACAGCCTGTCTGAAATCTGAGTGGATCTGGTTAGCACAAGTTTTATTTATAGTTTCCCCTATTTTAATCCTCAACATCTCTTATTCAGCCTAATGGAATACAGATGACAATGCTGGAAAGTGTAACAGAAGTGAAAAACAAAACATTTTCAAGAGGGTCATCAGCAGTTAATTCAATTGCACTTTCTTGTTCTTCATGGTAAAGAATTGCCTCCTTCTTCTAGAATAAGGTGAAAATTTACAATGTTGTCACGGCAGGATCTGACAAATACAATTAGGATTAAATTATACTCACTCCAGTGACAGCCCAGCAGAAAGAATTGTGTGTATGTGGGTCACTACAAACTGGTTAAAATCAATTAGAATTGATAAGTGATAATATAATTTCCAAAGTTAGCAAAGACGAAAACTGCAGTAAGTACAAGATTCCAATACGAAGAACATTCTGTCAAGCTCCTCTGATCCTAGGAATTCAAATCACTAAGTACCTCATCAGTTTACTCTTCGACTTCACTGCATTGACTTTTATATGTCAAATTACGTACTGGTCAGGATGTTCCACACGATGCTTTAATTAATGCATCTATAGATGACTATTTTTCAAGAGTGTTACTCAAATTAAGGTTCAAATTAGTTATAGATTTTGTGCTCGGCTTGAAATATTAGTACCATTCCAGCTGGTACTTTGCAGCAAGCTCCGTTCATCAGATGTTTGATGGTTTTACAAGAAACCCCTAAACGCACTTCTAACATCTTATTCTGTACTGGGGCGAGTTCTGAGTCAGGTTATCCCATAGAAAACACGGAAATGTTGTGCCCCTGCCCCCAACTGTGCAGAAGTTGGAGGAGAATGAGTCACATCACACTGACAATGACGTCTTATAACCCCAGAATCCCCTTCCTCTCCTCTGTATTCTCTTTTCCTGGTGATCCCCTAAGCAGCTTCAGGTGATTTCCCCCATAAAATATTTCAAAATGGCAACACTCAGACATTCTTAGGCTTGGGGCTGGCTATATCTATACAGCTCTCCTTCTTCACTTCACACTAGGTGCATAAAGACAACCTTTGGTCAAGGTAATCTCAGTGTTTCTGCAGGGCTTTAAGTACAAGGTATGTGGGATGCAGTTCTGCAGAAAGTGTCAAAGCTTCACAGTATTAAAGGATTTGATGATGAGACACTTTGAGAGCAAACATCTTCAGTTAAGATCTGAGTGTAGAGGTTTTCTGGGGACACTGAGGGTCCTTTAAATACTTTTGTTCATGACACTTAAGGGCATTTCTGCTTTGATTTCCGTTTTGCTTTGGATCTCAAGTGCTTGTTTAGAAGAGAACAATGTGAAAAAACTTAAGATAAGTAAGTTTACAGGTTTATATAAACTCCAAAAATCTTTCTTATATTGTGCAGATTCATGGTTACTAAGACTGCAATCAAACCACTTGAGATACTTCAACCATAAAGGCAAGATGAACCCTACCTACTCTTCTTTTTCATGCATGGAAGTGGATGCCCAGGACACTGCTTTGGGGGCTTCCATATTTATAGTCATGTTACAGACTGCATGGATGGACCTGAGAAGAAGGCAAGTACCAAAGCAAGACTCTGGAAGACTCAGTTAAAACTTTTCCAGGCTGCACTGAAGGAACACAAAGTGAGCAGCAGCTGTGCCTTCCTTTGGGGATACTGAAAATGCTTCCTTTGGATGATGCACTGGATTAACTTTGATAGTCAGTGGAAAAAATGGAAGAGGTTCCAGCAGCTTGGTGCCAGTATTTATATGCTCCAAGTCCTTTGAATTGATATCAATAAAAGCAGCAGTTTGAGTAACCTCAGGAGGAGCAATGATTGCAGTTTAACAAATATTGCCCTAAACCCAAGGGAAGGCTGTGTGTGATCTGCTCTCTTCTTCACACTTGACTGGCAACAAGTAATTCTGGTGAAGATTGCACTTAAAATCAAAGCTTTCCAAATCAAGCAGCCTTATTCCACTTCCATGAAAATCATCAGGAATGTCTCTGTGTAATGATTTAAAATGGGGGGGTGCTGAGATACCCAATGATTAGTGCCAGTACAAAATACTAAAACAGATACCTCTGTGGCTTAGAATTATTTATGTATGGCATCAGTCATCACCCTCCTCACACACTCATCTTTTAAAAGCCCCAACAAAACTCATGATTTCTTGTTATAAAATAAATGCTGGGAACTAAAATAGTCTACAGTCAATAGCCTCACTTTTAGCTAGAGGTAAATAATGCTCTACAAACTCTTATGTGGTTTGCCAGTGTTCCCTCAAGGGATTAAGTTCCTGTAGTTACAGCCTGTCCTGAGAAAAACAAAGGACAGCACACAGAAATCTTCTGTTAAAAGAGACTCTATGTGTGCCTTGTTAGGTGCCAGAATCATCACTGGTGATGTGAGAGCAAAGGCTTCACTCATCTCATTTCGGCAGGACACAGACTGCACTCCCATAAAACATCCCAGCAGGGTTACCCAGCCTCAGAATACAGGGGATGAATGTCACTGCAGCACAGATCACTGCTGCACACAGGCAAGATGAAAAATTAATGCCTTAGGTCAAAAAAGGAAACACTACCACAGAATGGAGCATTCCAGGAACAGCTCTCATACTGGGATTTAAATTCATCAAATAACAAGATGTGTTTGGAGATGCAGATAGAAGCCGATGACAAATTAAATTAAGATCCCTGAAAGTGTGCATCTTATTCCTGGAAAAACACATAATCTCAAATAAAAGGCCAAGTGTTATACAGCAAAACTAAAATAGGAAATAATATTTCCTTGCTGTTATGTCTTTATTTTGAAATAATATTCATTGGCCTCTCTATCCAAATCACATTTGTGTGGAACAACATCTTTACCTCAGTCGGCAGAGGAGTTAAAAAAAATGGTGTTTTGGAAGGAGATTAATCCTCCTAGGTAAATATATGTAAAATCCTAATAAAAAATAATAAATACATATGCTAAATGCAGTATTCTAAACTGCAATAACTTCTAGTAGAATACTTGAAAATATTTCCTTTTTAACTTTATTCAAAGCAATATGAAAGCAAAAGGAAGTTTTATCTGCACAAAAAGTGATGAGTTCAGTTGAAAAATAACCGGCACTACAACAATGCTTAATAGCCTCTAAAATGTACTAGATATTTGTCAAAATGAACAGTCTGGGCTTAAGACAAAATGACAATGCTGGAAAGCACTGGAGACTACAAGCATATGTTCTGAGAGCATTAAACAGTAAGAATGCTTTGGCAGAGGTTGCACAAATATTTGAAAATATAATTATGCAGAAAAAGCCCCCAAACCACAAGCCTCAGACTCAAAATCACGTCAGTTCTTACTCGATCAATCTAAATCACCCAGTATCCCATGTGAAATGGAACCCAATCTCTTTATCTAATTGCTATGATAATTATCCTCAGATACTGGAAGAACAAGAACAGCCCATCTGTGAAGGAATTCAGTTCTGCATCACAAAAAGTAATCCCAGAAAAAATAAAGAATAGCCACAGTATGCTGGAGAGAGTAAATACGTGTTTATCTAGCTGTGTATGGGAAATGTATTTTTAATATACTTTAAGAGGGTCAAAATGCCCGCAAAATATGTGTCTAAATAAGAGAAAATATTGAATAATGATATACTGTCATGGGTTTCTATCACATGTTGTAAAATAAATAGTAAGGTAAAGGAGTACAAACCAGCAAAGCATAAAAATTCATCTTTCTTTGGAGTCATATTCAAACAAATTAAAATCTACTATTTCTATTATACACAATGTGCCTAAGGTTGGAAGTCCCTATTTCTAGAAACTCTTGCTCCTACATTAAATATTTGATATATTCATAATTTTCTATTTGCTACTTAATTCTACTAATGATTAAGAATAAACAGTCACCATTTTTTGGATGATCCAAGGAAGCATCTATTGATAAACACACCAGGCCATTAAGTGTTTCTTTCCAGATGGACTTTGATCAACTTAATTCAAGTAAAGCTTTATAAATATTGTTCTTAGCCACTTGTGCAGTAGATTAAATGATCAGACTCCTATCAGAATGCTGCTTTCTCCTCCACTGAGACAGATGTTGGCTGTGGTTTTTTATTACATCCCCAAGACATTCAAGTTCATTTATTAAGGTTGAATTACTGTAACTCCCTCTCTCTTGCCTTCACAGCACATTTTGCTCTGCTCATCCCTATTCAGAATATTACTGCAAAGATCACCTCTGCATGTTTTTGCATCCCATCTTTTTCTCCTTTTTGAATCTTTATACTGTTAAATACAAGCGCCTTGTCTTCCTGAGAGCTGCTTTGTGGTCTACCCAAGCTCGCTTCCCTCAGCCTTCTACCAGCTCCACTCTCTCTAGCTGGCTTCAAACACCAACCCTCATTACCACCTTTCCAGTCGGGCATTTTTGTTCTTTCCTGCTTCATAAATACCTGAAGAATAATTTCATTATTCCTACTGAGAAGCTCCCTCACCTTCCCTCAAGCCTGCACAAATGATTTCAAAAAGCCAATTCTCAGCTAAGTCTGTAGATTCTGCACTGTCCAAGACAACTCATTGACTCTGCAAACACTTGTGGGAGCCAAAATGGGCTGTAAGTGCATTTCTGGGGAAGTTCTTGTGGCAGCTTTTAAACAGCACTTAGATATACAGGTTTCTGTTCCAGCATTTAGAGCATTTGGCTAATATAAATAACACAGTGACAGAATATGGCAAGGGTATTACTTTATAATCTATTTTCTTGGTACTGATAATCTATTTTCTTGGTATTGATATACTCTAAAGAATATCACTGGGTTTTTTTTCCTGACAAACACAAAGTACCCGGCTTTTCACTTTTGTTACAGTTACTCAACCCTGCTAACACAAGCCATCATCCCTCCAGCAGTGATCAGTTTGTATGATCTGAGTATCTTCTCAAAGAAACTTCCTGCTAAATATGAATTTTCCAATCCTTTTTCCCCTTCACCTGCTGTCTGAATCAATACTGTGATAGATGCAGTCTCATTAAAAAAAAATAAACTTTTCACTTTTGACACTGCAATTGGCCAAACAAATGCAGGCAGCTCAAGGCATCTTAGGTTCCTTCTTGTCTAGCCCAGTTCCACAACACTGCTGACCTTGTAAAGCCCAAGATTCCTGGAGCTATTTTATGATCTTCCCTCACTGACCTCCAGGCTATCAATTTATGTTCGGATAAGTTCAGCCACAATGGGTAAGATCGGTTTGAACTGTTTCATTGTTTGAATAATCCAGGCAGATCTTTTTTACTTATTGCTACAATACCATTTCAATGTCTTCGGACGGGCTAAGACTGCTAAAGACATTTTAATGTGAAACATGAAACTCCTTTAATTAAGATTCCAGTCTTGCCAGAGACTCTGTGGGCTATCCCTGCTGATATATGGAGGGATGTACAGAAATATTTGTGGAAAACCTTACCTTACAACTTAAAAGTAGTAACACTGACTGCATTTTAATGTAATCCATGTGAAATGGAGAAGAAAAAATAGATCTTGACTTTTCCATTAACAACAAGGTATTGATAAAATTTTCCCAAAGTTCAGCAAGTGTACAAACAACCTGCCTCATTCTTCCACCTCAGCATAGCATTTTAAATTTACTAATCGTATTGGAAGCTATTTATGTGCCATTAAATTTTACCAGAATTTATGTTTTTCACAGCTCTGAGGTTGTTCAGTGAATGTGTCTCTGCATAATGTTTCTTGGCTCTGCTGCCACCTGCAGCAAAACACAGAATGAAGGCCCAGTAAAGCTATTTCTGTCCTAATTTGCATAATTTGTTACCAGTCCCTCTTCATTACCTGAATATACTCAAAGTTTATGAGCAAGTAAAAGCAAAGAGTGATTTCTAAACTAATCCAGATGTTCCAAAAAACCACTTTAATAAATAAAAAAAAAAAAGAAAGAATGTATTGGGAGACTGATATGCTCATTTTTTTCATTAGACCAAAAAAGGCTTGAAGTAATGTGAAACTGAAACAACCATACCTATAAATTTAGACTTCTCAAAGCATCATTTCCCCTTTCAAATTTCTAAATACTAATAAACAAAATGGGAAGGAGTATCATTAAGTGCTTACGTTTCTTTCAAGGTAGAAAACTAAACCAAAAAATCTCAAGACTTACTTTCTTTCTTGGGGCTTTTGCATGTGGTGGGTTTTGTTCTCTTTTTTACAACAACAAATATAAACTTGCCAATGCTATCTTTGAATATCCAGTTCAAAATTAAAAACAAACTCTTAGCTGGATGACGTATTCAAATATTGCTAATTAGAACTGATGGGAACTACAATCATCTAATCCAACTACCAGATATGTACTTCTGAAAAACACCAATGATACACGTATGCCTTTTGAACCATGAAGTCACAGGTAAAATCTTTATAACAATAGAGGGTTTTACATCTTAAGTATGATTGGAACAAAAATTAAGACCACTACAAATTAAAAAAAAGTTGCAAGCACTAGGGTGGTTTTCACTGGCATCAATTAGAAAGTAAGATTTGTTTCTGCTTTCTCAAAGACCATAATTAGCAGCTTTCAAAGTGGAAAGCAACTAGCTTAAGTGAAAGAAAAGCAACACAGCAAGTTGTGACTGAAAGGGACAACAGCCTTGAAGAGCTTGCCAAGACCTCTGTCTCTTTTATGAAAGAGCCTACTGGACTTGTTGGTCATGATAAAAAAAACCTCATAGTCTTGTCAAATTCTCTTGTTTTTTTAGCTCAACTTGAATAATAATTCAGTGCTAATTTCTTATGGCCTTGTAAGAACTGGATGCCACTTTACATCACTGTCCTAATTTACAAAGCAATTTATATGAAGCTATCTTCATACTGGGTCACTCGTGTCCCCTTCAAGCAATGCAGAGGACAAATTTTAAGTTATGGTATCCAAGACCAAAAAGTCCAGTAATGAAACAAGTTTCTTTCCTTAGGAAATACAGGCATCTGTTGTTTTTTAACAGCAATCCCCTTATAAAACCCTCTATTCCAAACTCCTACCATGAACAGGTCCAGCAGAAGAAAGCTCTACAAACCAAAGCCTGGGAAAAGAAATGCCAAATATTGCAATATTCTTCTAATAATTTCTGTTCTGCTGTTGATGGGGAATGAGAAGCATCAGTGAAATGTTGAAGGAAACCCATAAAATGTTCTAAGATATTCTCCTTGTGTGCATTCTGTCCTATTAGAGACTTATTTTTGGCATATTTGTCCTAGCACTTAAAATAAAGTTTGCTGTATTGCATCCCCACATGACAGAAGATAATTTAGTTGAGTAGCTATACCTGTTCACTGACTGAGCCCATGCAGTTCCACAGTGGTTCTTGCCAGATTTAATTTATCCTGTGACATTTTTACTGAGTGGAAAAGGAAAACCTTCAGCTTCCTTTAGAGGTCTTTCGCAGCAGCTTTTGGGTTTTTTTTTTTTTTGGTAGACTGGACACAAGAGTTGACTGATGAACATTTAGTTGAATATTTTTCTTCTACACTAACCTCTGTCAAAAAGATGACTTCTAAGGACAACAGAGAGTGAGGCCTTTGGCAGCATCCAGCATTCTGAGCTGCCAAGCAAATGCCTTAGAAGTTTACAGCTTTAAAATACTGCTCAAAGAACCCAGTTGAGGTTGTGACCCTACTGGGCTCGGTAACGTACAAGTTTAAGTGAAAAGATGAGATCCATGCTCCAAAGAGTTTGTGAACTCATCGTCTCCATCAAAGATAACTCTTTGGCAGCGAATCCAGATTTGGTTTCAAGCTACAATAAAAAGGAATTTCAGATGATCTTCTCTTTGGTCTCACACAACGAACTCCTGTCAAGTGATGAACAGCAGAGCTTCAGAAATAATGAAAAGAGAAAAGAGATCAGAAAACTCAGCACTGAATCTGGATTTTTCATCCTGAAAATTCTACAATGCAAACTGAAGGGGGAAGTCTGTTGCTTCAATGCTAACACATGATGGGATGGGAGAGAGCACAGTCCCAATAGTGTTTTCCCTGACAAACCTGTGGAGACCATCCCAGAAGGGCTTAATAAGTAGAGGAACAGTTGTTGCCTTGGGATCCTCGTGTAGCTGCTGCTCACACCAGCAACACCCTGCTAGCACCAGACTTGCTTAGGCAGGGCAGAGATGTGAGCTGGATGCTCACCTAAACTCACCCTAAACAAATGAGTTCAGGTTTCAAAATAAACTTGAATGCACACACTCAGAATAATGACACTCTGATTACTGCTGGTAACCTCTAACACAGCCCTAATCCTGGTTTCTGAACAAGTTCATTCCTTGAAATTACAAAAAAAAATCTATTGAGAACCAGTGCAAGAAAAGTGAGAAATGAAAACAAAACCTGATCTCATCTCCTGTAGATACCAAGGAATTATGCCTGCTTTAGAAAACAATATTAAGAATATTTAATTTGCAAGAAGATAAAGATGTGTAGAGTTCAAGTCTCATTACCAGACAAAGACCAAATATGTTCTGAAATTTCTTTTATTCCTTTTTAAATATTGTAAAACATAGAGTTAAGAAATGAAAAATGAAGGTGTTTTTTTTTTTTTGTCTTAGAAGTATCACTTCTTCAAAGAGTACTGATTTTATTTTTAGGGTAGCTTCAGTCAAGAGACCCTAATAGAAAGAAACACAGCTATTGAAAACTGTATCTAGGCATCGTTCATATTTCAAAGCAAAACAGCATAGAATTAAAGAACAAAAAAATAAACCTCTTGCTTGCCACACTGTTCTTATTTTGTGTCTCAGTGGGAAGAGAATGACAGATGGAAGTATAAAGTGTGTTTACTCCTACTGGGCCTTTGATATGCAAATGATTGTTCTGAAAGAATGAGAAATTTACTGACCAGCAGACATCCCCTCAGAAGAGGAGCATCACAACCTGAGGGAGAAGAGACAGATAATCCTCGGCAAATGCATTACGAACACTGATGACGGCAAGTTCTGCCACAACACTCTCCCAAGGGAATTATTATGTTTTGAAATATCATGTCCTGACAATATTTAAATGTAAAGAGTGAAATATCTCAGGGATGCTGCTAGTAAATAAAATACATTCACTCATTTGTCTCTGCTTTTAAATCTCACAAATATGCCTGCTGTAATTCTGCAGTGAAGCCAAAACAGTTTTCAAATGCACCCACAGCCTGTTTTCCACAGGTAAAAAACCAGTTTTGCCTCCTTTCCATCCTGCTACAGCACAGTTTGGATGCAGAACGAATGCTCCAAGAGGTCACAGAACAGCAGTGTAGTAACATTTCAGACCAAATAAAAACTACTTTAAGAAATGTAGCAAGGGTTAAACAGTAATATTTTTATGCTGATAATTTTAACTGGGTATTAAGCAAGATTACTAAGATGGTAAAGCTCAAAACAATACCACTGACCTCCTGTATAGTCAATATATTCAAACTGCACAGTCTATTGATTTTTAAAATATTTTTAAGGATTCACTGCATTTTCCCACTGTCACTAGCACAGAAGTCTAATGAAGAAAAATACTTGAAGGTATCTTTAAAGTTATCCCTTTGTCAAGATACCTGCCACAGGTAATTGCTCACAGTAGAATTGAGATCATGCATTTCTCTCAGGCACAAGTCCTTTTTGAGAAAAAGAGCTATGTATTATTATATTAATAGCTTTATCATGGACTTTTCTCAGGAATGACAGCCACTGTAACCATCTGATTGTTCCTCAGAATGCCAAAGTTTTAAGTCTCTGCTGTAGTCCTCTTGAAAAACAAAACTATAAACACTTAAAAAAAATAAACCCCACAAAAGCCAACAAGAAAGCACAGTCTCACTCCCTTCAGGAAGGGAAAACAAAGTAGCTGCAGAAAGACCCAGGAGAATTTATGTGGAAAAGTAAAAGTGCTGATGTTCTGAAAGTTAAAGGAAAAAAATAAACCCTACTTGAGTATCTTCACAATTACTACCACTCACTTCTAAATTAGCAGAAGAGTTTCACTGTGCCCTTGTCCTTGATCTTCAGGTTAAATTGCTCTGCTGATACTATTAACACTTAGGTAAAGAGGGATAAGGTGTAGGTATAAAGAGCCAATCAAATACCAATTACTTAAATTGCTTCGGTAGTAGCTACACTGTGGGGTTTTTTGGGGGCAGGCAACTGTAAAAACTACTGAAGACAAATTTAGTCAAAAATCAATAGGCTGTTTTATAGCCACTGAGCCTCCAGTTCTTTCAGATTTACCTAATTTATTCCTAAAGTGTAGCAAAGTCCATAAATCAGAAACAAAGGTAAGTTTTACAGATGTCTCTTGAAGGAAAATCTTTTATTATACAATTCTTTTTCCAACTGTAAATATTACTACCCAATAGATTCCAGCATTGCTTCTTATTCCTTACAAATTATATTACTTTTATTGCTAATAAGACTGGATACTACTTCAGGGAAAAAAACCAAACCAACCACAACCCACAAACAATAACCAAAAAACCCTTTGAAAATTAGAGAATTTTGAAATTAAAGCTTTTACACTGTGGATAAAATACTTCTTTCTGATCACAAAATTTCGGCTTTCACAAGACATTTACAATGCAGTAGTTCCTAGATACCTGCAAAAGACTCAGTACCACAGTTAGGAATCTCTGCTAGGTGGATTTCAGGACCAGAGATGCTGCCTGCTGTCGGATAGAATGCACCAGCAAAACCTTCAGGTGCTGAAATGCTTGCAGACCTTGCTTGGACACTGCAGCACTGGCAAAAACAGGTGAAAAGACTGGTAAATGATGGAAAAGTATGTTGATAATATAAAAACTTAGGCACTGGTACAAGAGTGGTATGATATTAAAGAGTATTTCATCTGTGGATCTTTTTTCCTTACAATACTGTCACATGGAAATTTATTCCAATTTAACACCCACGGGATAAGAGCAATCTCCAGGCTGCCTTTTAAAATGATGTGGTTAGTTTGGGATCATTAGACTAGGCAATGTATTTTATGAAATTATATCATTTTATCCATGGACAGCTTGCATGCATTTTTACATTTACAATTTAAAAAAAAATTCCTCCTTTCCATAAGCTATGGTGAGTAGCAGGACCTGTATTTCTAAAACAACAAAATATGTCCACAGAGAGCAATCTCAAAATTACTTACAGATTTTTGCATTTATATTGTCATCACTTATTTTGCAACAGCTACCTGGAGCATGAGTGGGTTGTTGTAAAATTTTTTCTCATTTAGCCAGGCCACCTCCTCCCTTAGAGGAAGAGTTCAGTTTAAGCAAGGTTTCTCTATTCACAGGAGTTTGTGTTTTGATTTTTAGATTTAAACACATCATGAAGTTATTTCTAAGTTTAAAAACGTCACAATAATTCATCTGCATGTGTCAGATCCCCAGCATAAAACAGCCTGAACTCTTACAGTAGATTTTTCTGGCAAATTTGCTCCATATATTGCACATTTATACTTAAAAAACAAACCAACAAACAAAACCCTAAACCCAAGCACCCAACAAACTCTATGGAGAAGGGCTGCATAAGTAATAAATCACAGTAGTGGAGGATTACAGAGCTATAAAGTTGATGACTAGATTTTTTTTTCCTGATTATGTTTGCACACATGTATTAAAAATTACTTAGCCAAACACTGACCTGTTTCTGATTTGCATGACCTTAATGGAAATTAGCCACTATTTTCCTTTGGAAACTACAAACCTTTCACTCATTATCCACAAACTGCACCATCATCCCATCTCCAAATTAATTTAAAAAGTCTCATCAGATCAGACCCCAGAGCTGCTAATGATTAAGTGGCCTGATATTGAAAATTCTGAGTTCAGCGTGTAGTATTTCCATGAGCACAAATCAGCATTTATCACTGAAAGTTCTAAACAACCCCTTAAAGTCCACAGATCAGAAGAACATTTCAATAATTATCTGCAAGTCTACCTCATGTCTAATTTAAGAGAAATGCATGACGTGTTTCATATGGCCCTGTACCACCTCACTCCTGCTATCAGATTAATCCCAATTAATAATAATTTCTTGCCTCTTCTTGCATTTTTAATTCTAAAAATCGGTGATGCCAGCTGACCAGACACAATTGCAAAATTTGGTGGTGGCTATGAACAGGTTGGGACACAATGGTTAATAAACAGTTAAACACATCAGTTGCATAGAAAAAAAGAGTGAAAATTACTTTTTTCCAGGTAATGTGAGCCACTGATCAAAGGGAAAAATCTAAGGAAGCTCAGCAGGAAAAGCACAGCCAGCCTGCCACAGACTGACCAGGAGCCATCCAGAGACACCTACCAATGCAAAGCACTGAAAAACCTCTGTAATGGGATTTTGTCAATGTAGTGGCCATTTCCTCTGGGATATTAACAATATATACAGACTTCATCCTCTCCTGCTATAATTTTTTAGCTGTTTTTCAGTTTTTCAGTTAAACATTGTAGTTTATTTGGGGACCTTTCACTAAAAACTTGGATTTTCACCAATTATTAAAAAGTTTCAAACGTGAAATTTTATTGCAGAATTTTAGTCACCTGAAAAAATTTAGAAAACAATGTAGCCCACACAACCCAAAAAACTGTAAGTGAAATACTTAAAGAAAAAAACCCCACAAAAACCAAAACAAAGATAATGCCACAAACCCCAAATACTAATCCCTTGTGCTTAGAATCTGATTTTCTGACAAAAGATAAACAGTCTGCATGATTCCAGTAAACAGAAAAAAATTCCCAACATATCCAAAAGCCTTTTAAAAAAGGGAGTTTTTAATTTTCTATACTGCACTAAGAATCTATATTTTTTTATACTTTGCCCCATCAGTTTACTTAATATTTCATAAGGAAAGAATATAGAAGGGAAAAAAAAATTCTGATCAATCTAAAATTTTCCTCCAGAACTTTCTTTTGAAGAGAATTCAGGTCTTTATTAAGAATTGAAAGAGAATTTTTGGAAAATGAAATTCCTTCACAGAATTTCTCTTACTAACATGGTTTAACACGAACTGCTAATTGCAGTAACTGGGTATGCAATAGTAAACAACTGAGATAAACAGGCAAAGTGGTAATAATCCCTAGTATACAAAGAGAGATACACACAGAAGTAATCAAATGTATGATTAATTTACTGCATGTCAAAGAATCCCTATTCAGATCTTGAAAAGAAAAATGCACATTTCCTCATAACCTGGGATTTGCCTTTCCTGGTATCCTAAGTGCTACAAACCAACCCTGTCTCCAGGCATTCCCCTTGGACTCCCCCCAGGGTCTTTACCACCTCCTTTCTACCTTCTATTATTTTTCCTGCTAAATGTGGTGGAAAATTTATTCTGCCTTGAACTAAAAAAAATACTTTTACACCTTTTATTCCACTCTCTCACCTCCCAATGATTCCACACTTAAGTTCTCGCTATCCTTATGAAGGCATCTTGAACATACACGTGCGTAAGTATTAAATTACATTAAAAACATGAGGTTTCTCAAATATTGATTAAAAATAATTGCAGGAAAAATTGCAACAGGCAAATATGATGAGGAATATTACCACAAACATGACCTATAAATACTCACCAAGTGAAATATGTACTTCAGGACACCAGAATATTCATTAAATTTGGGAAGGGTTTTTGCTTGCCTGTACTCCCCCCTCCCCCAAATTCTTTCTAAACTGCCAATACACACAGATACTGGTATGTAAAATTCTGCACATACTGAAATAATTCTTTAATATGATTTTTTCAGTTCTTCTATCTTGACTGCTCAGTTTCTCCTTGAAGATTGGTTTACAGTAAAATTGAAATCTACATTTTGACTCTACATAAAAGATAGACTGCTATTAAATTCACTGTTCCACAGGGACTTTATTAGGGCTGCTACAGAACTGTGCATCATTTTAATTAGAATTAACACTTTCATCTTGTTTATGAATATATGTAAGATAAGCTTTGAAATATTTAACATCTGGGAATACAGTCAAGCTGTCACAGCAAAATTAAGACATTTCACATACATAACTATTATTATATAATAGCCAGATACCAAAGAACTAAACATTCATTGTTAGCATTTGGAGTATAATCTCTCTACGCACACATTTCCATGTCCTTTGGGAATTTATTCATGCTTTGATCAGTATCCCTTTGAAGCAACTTTTCTTTAAAGAGAGACATTTCAAGTGCAGTCCTTGACTGTGTTAGATGTTTCCCTGGTAGGTACGAGACCTGTTTTACATAATTTATTCTGCTATTAGCAGCCGCATCCCTAGAACAGCACAAGCTCACTGCAGCAGGTTGCTTCCCAAGGATCACCTTTCCTTGCTGAGGTATTTACTTGGCAGGATGGAAAGATTCATAGAAATGACTGTTCAATAGGCCACCATCTCCAGGTCAGCCACCTCTTATGAACTCAAGGTTCTTCCCTGCAGAATATTCTCCTGGGATTTGATGGGACTCCTAAAAGTAAAAGTAAGCGGGGGTGGAAGATAACCCAAACAACAAAAAAAAAAATCCTACAAAACCCTTCAAGAGAGAACCTTCAGCACATCAATTAAAACACTATGGGACTGTGTTTTGAGACATGTCAGACAGCAATCTCTGTTAATTTAGCCCTTTAGATCTAGAGTTTCTTTTTCAGCACTTGGCATCCAAAACTAAGGTAGCTGCTGACATTTTGGAGTTCCAGTTACTGATCCTCTCTTCCCACCAAGAGACCTGCAAGAGTAAACAGCAGTGCAGCTCAAAAGCCATCCAGCTCCATGGCTTCTCTTGAAACTACCAAGGATGGAAAAATCTCTAAGTGGTTCCTTCCCTTCCATGGGAGTTTTGCTTGCTTCTCCCTTTTCTCATACACATAAATGTTGCCATTAACAATATTGCCTTCGCCATCCATTTTTTCCCCATTTAGCAAGAGCTTGTGAGTAGCCTCCAAACCGCTTTGCCCAAATAAAGCCTCACACGTGACACAAATTTTGGTTGGTGTGATTTCTGAAACCTATTGAATACCATTGCTCTTAAAACCTAAGTTTGCCCATGACACAGAATGACCTCATAGTCTCCGTACATTTTTCTGTCTAAGAAACTGATACTAATTTTATGCTATTTTCCACCTTAAGTTTTAGGAAGAAAAGGCAAAGTGTGCTGGCTAAAGGAAATCTCGTCTCATTTGCATTATTACTGAGACTTGCAAAAAGCAAACATAGCTCAAGATTTTAAACACCCACACACGTTCTTTTGTATTCAAGACAAACCTCCTCAGAAATCTCTCTGTGCATTCCCTCCTGCTTGTGATTCCTAGGCCACACCAAACCAGAGAAAACCTCTTATTGATCGCTTTTGAAACTATATTTCTCAGCACAAATGCTTTAATAATTGACTGAATAAAAAGATGCTAAACCTCTATGGGAACAGTTTCATTACAGAAGATGCTTTATGGTTTATTTGTGAACATGTTATGGATTAATAACACGCCTTGGAGGAAGTACTGGTGATTATCTTCAGATTTTGGATCTCTACTTTATGAGTTCTCAAACAGGACAATCTATATTGAAATAATAGCTATATTCTAAAATGTTTCAGTTATTTCAAAGAATAGATTTAAGTGCTTGTGCTCAGCAGAAGCCTAAGAAAAATCATCTTCCTTTAAAAAAAAAAATCTAATTCCTAGATTTTGAGAATTTCTGAGCCATATTATATATTATAATCTGTAATATAATTACGTAACTAGAATTACATACATATTACAATTTGAGTCAGATTTCTTATCATTACTGAAAAAATCCACAATCTACTATAGTGTAAAAACTTGAAACTTTCACTGAGCACCATGACTAAAATTTCTCTTACCTTATATTTATTTTTCAGGGCTCCAATAAGAATAAGAACAATTCTAGAAACTGAATTTTCAAAGATAAATATATCAAGCCCATATTACCCCAGAACTGCAAGAAATTCCACTGCAAGAAATGGCCATGGAAATCCTTAAAACACAATTGTGCTGTGCACACAGTCGTGTTCCTTTGTAAATTACTGGCCAAGATTTGTCACAGCTTCCTCACAAACTATTTCTCTTTCACAATTTTCAATAAATTCCATGAGTAGCACAAGGCTTTTTGCATTCCACAAGTGCTGTTAGGTCTTTTATGTGACACATTATAGTTTTACACTCCTCCATTTGTTGGTCATACAAGACCTCTTCCAAACACAGAAGGATGTACATTTTCAGCACACTGAAGAAACCAACAGGCTGAGGATATACTCAGCCATAAGAAGACCCCACCACACTTCTCTTCCAGCTGCAGGAAAACCTCATCAGCTGTAGGAAGACACAAGCAACCAATGCTGAACTTTTACATTCATTAAATACAGCAGGCCCAGGGTTCCACTCAAACAAAACTTGCCCCCATTCAATATATTTGATTGTTGAAACAGTTAAGGTTGATCATGTGTAAAGTGCAATGAACATCTTCCCAAGGCAAATTAATGTGTAATGTTTGAGCTGAAGCTTTAGCTACTCACTCCCAGAAGAACAAAAACCCAAAAAATTCCCAAAAAACCAAAAAAAACACAACAAAAAAAGTGGCAAGCAAGAAAATGCTGCATTATTTAAGAATGGAGAGGCACAGTTGCTCTCACTGTCTCTAGGATGTTACACACATTTTGAGGACAAATCCTGTGACAGTGAGGGACACAGGACAGTAACACAGAGTCACTGCATTCCTTCTTCCCCTCCTGCCACACTACAGCATCCAGCCTGTCAGTATTCCTGGGTTTTGGCAACACAGGAGAAACTTCAAGTTAAAAAATAACAAACAACAGTTTTACAATGCACTTAAGTCTCTATACAGTTGACTAGATGGACATATGCCCCAGTATTTATATTTTCTGTAAAAGTTAAACAGCTTTTTCCCATTAGTACCACAATTTTTCCATCACTGCAGTGCACTCCTTTCAGCAGAGCAAGAACAAATAACTAATTTACTGTGGGCTGATGCTAATGTCAAATCATGCAGCTGTTACCAAGTCACACACAACAGCAAAATCAATCCCTGCAGTCCCTTGGACAATTTTTGTCTACTGTTTATCAAGGATAGCTGGTAAGATCAATATCCAGCAATATTCACTAACGCAAAACCTGAGGCAAGACACACTTGAGTTATCAGCTTGCTTTTGTTGTTGAAGTTTCATGTCTGTATGTACAAACAGAAAATATTGAAGTTTTTCAGTTTGCAACTCGTTCTTTAACCTCAGCTGGCTTCCTTGTTCCACTATCAAAGCAGGTTTCCATTCAACGCACACCTCAATATCAGAGTGAAAACCAACAATTTCCAACATTAATTCAGTTTGCAAACAATAAGTTTTCTATTTATGCATAATTTATTTAGGTGCAGTTAGAAAATCAAGGCTTTGGTCTGAATTTTTACAGTGAAATATTCTGGAAACCAGGTTACAGTGGCTATTGTAAGGGTCTTTATTTGCTCCAGATAATGCAAGTATGACATGACAAGAATGTGCAAATAACTTTTGTTCATTCATTATCACTGGCGTTTCCTTACTATCTAAAAATCAAATGTAAAGGGTTCTTTTTGTTCTTTAAATCCTTACTTCCGTAGCAGCACCCCTTTCCAGCTGTTTTATCAGACTTTTTGTGTCACAATTTATCCAGCTGAACAATCTGCAGATGGCTGTAGGTTAAGTAAAAAAGGGTTGGCTCTCAGCTACAATGTGAATTTTTACAGCGCTGAGATTGTTCTGGCTGTTAACTCAGGCAGTCATTGAAAACAGGTGCCCTCAGCTACTTATTTAATTCCTACCACTTTGTTCCAGTAAAAAAATCCCCAAAACCAAAATGAACTCCCCCCAAAAATCAAAATCAGTGGCTAACTTAAATATCCACATTTTTAAGGCACTGAATAGAAGATGCAAAAATGCTGCAATTAAAAAAAACCAATCCAAACAAATGAAAACATGACAAATTAACCCAAAACCAGAAACAGTCATCAAAACAACCTAAAAGTGTTGGAAAAAAAGGTGAAATTGCTGACTACAGCCAAGTCAGACCTCTCCAGGTTGGTACAACTCACTAAAAATTCATCCTTCTGACAGTAAGTAATATCCCATCCATGCCACAGTTCACCATCCCTCATTTACCTCCTATTTCAGCCAGGCAACAATGCTATTTTTAATTCACACTAATTGCAAGCCTTAAGGACAAAATGATTTTCTGCGTGCAAGTGGAAAAAGTACAAATGAAAGAGAAATACAGCCTGAAATAGCCTGGCACATGACCTGCCATTTAGAAATTAAAACCAGGATACAGGAACATAAAAGTGCTGCCAGTAGCATCTGCGCTGTCCCTTCAGAACAGAGTAATTTAAGTTTTCATCTACTGTAAATATTCTTCCTTGTAATGTATACAGGCCTTGAGTTCAGCATTCTTCCATATGCTAGCAGCTACATGTGGTTAAATATATTCAGAAGCTTTGAACAAGTCATTATCAATTACTTCTCTATACTCTTACCTAGAGATTTGCTCTTACCCACAACTTCTATTTATTTCTCCCCATCCTTGTTCTTGGATTGTACTAAAAACATCTGTTTAGCACTTCCACCTAAGAGCTGAATCTGGAACTGACAAATCACAATTCAACTTTATCTGTATTCAGAATTTAAAGTTAAAACATGTGTTGAGCATTCACAGATGTTGTGCAGCCTTACATAGGCTAAAAAGAGGAGGTTTTTCAGTGAAAAATACGTATCACCAATAATCACAAAGGTTTCAGGTACTACCATTGAAATGGTGAAATCTAAAGCTCTGCAGACTCACATAAGTTATGTAAAATAAATCATCATTGCTTAAGCACAGGAAAAAAATGTGAAGCCCTTTCGGAGCAGTCACAAAGTTAAGAATCTGTTATACATTTCATTAAACATATGGCTGTTTACTTGAAAAAATTAATATCATTTAATATTTTTTTAACTGACCAATAAGTCACAGATACTATTAAAAAACCAACTAATTAAAAGATAACTATTTAAATTATCTCCATAAGAGATAAAAGCAGAGAGGATTGTGATTACCCTATTCTGCAGAGACAAAACAGTCAATAGATCCTCTTAGTCCTCCACTCATTCAGCCTCTTTGACAAATTCCTGTCTCTGGCTGTCCAAAAGAGTTGGCAGGAAACAGAAATTTGGAATTTTACTCCCTGTACCTTAAGGATCTACTACAGCACAAGTGAACAGCCCCAGCTCTGCTACAGTAAGGACTCTGGTGGAAAGGTTTTCCCTTAAAAAGATAATTTGTAGCCATTGAAAATTTTAAATTTAATCTCATTTTGTCCCATTTTTGTAGCCAAAACCTTTCTACACTTTTCCTTTAAAGATGCTTCCTTTAGTGCCTGGTAAAGATTAGATCTCATGAGCAAATAAACACATGGAAGAAAACGCAGAAGGAACCTTACACAATACTGTCTCTCTGTAACTATGAAATTTGCAGTTCCGAAGTACTTTATTCCCCCTTTTTCCCATTCTGATGCCAGCACACAGGTAACTAAAGCATGACTCTAACATGAATTGCTTGGTTTCCCAATAACAAAGCCAAACTACAGGTCCATATATGAGGAGGAGATTAGTTAATATTTGAAAAATGAGAGTAGTTTCCAGTTGAATTAGATGAAAAGGCTGAAGAACATAAACTGCCAAAGTAGAAATCCTAACACTGAACCATTACCACAAATTCAAGTGATGAATAATGGAAAGAAGTGTTTGTTCAATTAAAAATTCCATGTGTTCAGGCATTAGTATCCCTAGGAAATGCTGTTCAGTCAACTCAAGGTCAGGATTGGAATTTTACATTTTCACTTTAGTCTATTTGTCTCAATTAAAATAAACCAGGTGAGTCTGTCCGTGCCTGTTTTACATTTTTAGCACTTAATATTGCTTCAACTATACCACATTTACCCCTCTTTGGAAGTGGGGGCTTCCTCAAGAAGAATCAATTTCTTATGGCTGATGAAATACACTTTTGCACTCTGTTTGATTGGTTAAGACCAAAGTAAAATCTGAAATTACTATAATAATTAGTATTTGCTATATATAATTGAATTTTTCTTTGCAATTAATTCCTAACCTTGAGTAATTCAGATAATTTTTGGTAAATCATTAAAAAGAGTCAAACTTCAGTTAAGTCATCCAATTATTTCTATATCATGCCCAAACAGAACTGAACCATTATGATTAAGTTTATATAGTGTTCCTTGTCATGATTGTTTGTTCCTATGTAGGAAAAAAGCCACCACAAAGTCCTGATATGACCTGTATATATTACACATTTGTTAAATTTAGCACAGGTCATCTTGGGCTGACATTCAGAGAACACAGTATTGAACATGCCACTCTGAATTGATGTTTATCAGAATCCTGTGCAGCATCTCCTCCTTGTTAACTGCAACTTGGTAATGAGGCTGGTATTAATGAATTAGCAAAGCCAGTTCATATCAGAGCTATTTCTGATTGCCAAATTATTGGTTCTAATTTATTCATTAATGCCTAAAGAAACAGAACAACATATGAATGATGCTGCTATTCCAGGATTTTGAGGGGAAAATCTTGAAAGTAGATTCAAATCAAAGACTGAGAGATTGTTTACATCATAAATTTAGAGAAGATAGGTATATTTGAGGTTATCCCGTTAAAAAATGTACAGAACACACAGATACCTGAGAATCTCTTGCAGTCAATGTCACTTTTCCCCCACTGAATCCAGAAAAGGAAGACACTCCCAAATTAGTGAAAAATTGCCTGTTAATATTCCTCTGAGCTAACTAGACACACTGGGGTATGCATTTAACAAGTATGGATATTTTAATCAAGTTGGGAATTCTCCTCAGACACTTTGGCTCTGAAATGATGCTTTTAAAAGAAAATACAATGGATAGGGAACACAGAGTTCCACAGAAAAGACAGAGATGCATAAACCTGACATATATTGAAATAACTGAAATGCTGCCAGTTAGGGAAGCAGGTAAAAAAGATTTAGGCAGCTGAAAATAATCTATGATTTTACCAGCAGTAGTAAAACTCATCAAATACTGGTTTTATTCCCATTCTTGCTGCTTTCCAAAATGATGAGCAATGACAAAGGCAGAATATCCTTCCTTATGCCATTCTGTATTTTGTGAACAGAGACTCTACCTCCACAAATATCAAAACAGAAATTTATTCTTTAAATTCTGTGACAGATTAGCCATATTTGCCATGGAGGGCTTATCCCCCACTGAGCCACAGGCTGGGGTATAAAAAGTTTGACACCATTTCTAAGTAGGAAAAATATATTCAGCTATTAGCAAGCATTGCCCACCACCCAATTATTTGTCAGAACAGACTTCAAGATGCAAAATTATTATTTTGACTGTTTTCATGCAGAAGAAAGAGTGGCTTCTACTCTTCCCCCATCTAGTTCGTAGCTCTCTGCTTCTATGAAAACAAGCTCAATGTAAATTTTAATAATTTTTCCCCTCAGAGAGTTACTAATGTTCAGGTATTTTTTGATTTAACGGGTATTAAAAGAGTTCACTCAGGATTTACTGAGAAGCAACAACTCTTTTAAACTCTGAATTTGTTATTCATGTCTCAGCCAAGAAGCAAAGTCTCAAAATAGATCATTTTGGCTGTCTGAAAGATGTCCATCAACACATGTATGTATCATGGTTCAGTTCACAACACTCAACAGTCACACTGGAAAAATCCCACTGTACAAATGCATTCCCAGCTGTCGACATGTCCATCTCCACCACTAGCTTTAGCACAAATGTGGCCACCCTGACATAACCCTTCCACTCACAGTTGATACACTGCAGAGTGGGAACTACTGAAATTAAATTGCGCTCTTTAGTTATGAAAGTATCTCATGCATCTCAGGCTTGCCTTGGGCATGACATTCACAAAGCAAATGCAAGACAAAAGTACTCTGAGAAACTGTCAGGAAAAAATAGCACAAATATTCAGATTCACTATAGAAGATTAAATGGACAACATCAACCTATGAAAATTATTTCAAAACATGTGCAAGTTCTATTAGATTGGAATTTTCTAAAATAGTAATTTGTAATTCTCGGGACAAATAGATAAAAATATGCAAAAACTCGTGGCTTTGGGTACTCCATTTCATTTAGAAGGTACCTGTTCAGCAGATCAAGCTGCCAATTGAATAAACCAGTGGAGTCAATGTACTGCAGAAAACATTTCTGGCAGACCTTGGCTGCTGGCTATATTGTTCATGTACAGATCTAGTGTATGACTCACTTGCATAATGGACAGGAATTCATTCAGCATTAAAGTTTCAGAGAAAATCCCTATCCCATTAAGAGAGAAACCTTTTGACCTCATGTACAAAATTATGCTGGTTTCCAATAATGGCATTGTCAACATTGTATCTTTGCAACGAGTGTATTTTGATAATTAATGCCAGCAAGATCAGACAACAAAGTGAATTTCACTTTCTGATTACAGTGCATAGCGCTTTTAATGCTCTCTATTATCCAAGGTTGCTGTGCAGCTTGCCTAACACCATCCAATCTGAGAAACTCTTGAGCAAAATAGCAGAGTCATTTGTGTAAAGGATGGGTATGGACTCTTTCTCTCCCTTTTTGCTACAAAGCAAATGTTGAATCACAGCAGACAGCCTCAGCAGGCACTGACATTTCATTATTCACAATCATTACTGCAGAAAAAAAACCCACCTTACTCTCAAGTCATTTTGAAACTATTATGGACAGCACAAGAGAATACACAAAGTACATACGACAGTATAAAAGGCTTCTCCTAAAAATTTAAAAAAAAAAAAGAAAAATCGAACAGCGTTTTCTTACCATGGCAGGAACCCTCCAGTTCTTCGTATCCCACACTGCAGATGCATCGTCCCAGAGGCACCAGCCAATCCCCATCTGCCCCACAGTACAATTTTGGGGTATCTCGTTCTTCAGCGCTCTTCACGCAGGAGCCCCGTACTTCTACCAGCGAGGAAGAATCCACCCTTGGAATGGTGTCAGGGAACATGGCCAGATTACGGACCGTGAAGGGGCACTTCTTGTAATAGACACGGACCGACACCAAAGCAATGCACGCTCCAATGTCCTGAAAAGCCAGATAAAATCCCTTCTTGTTGATCGGCCCAACTTCACGAACTTCTGTGTTGAGTTTGAGGATGCGATCGCCCAAGTCCATCTGGGTAAAGCTCTCGTCAGCTGCTATGGTATCAATTTTAGTGTACTGGTTTGGCTTGAATTTTACTCCATGAGGCTCGTCTGACTCCATGTAGTAGAGATTGAACGTTTCCTTGCAGGTCCCCAGCACCCAGGGAATGCTGTTGCAGTCCCTCAGGGTGAACTTCATCTCCACGTAGATTTTCTGTGCAGCGTCGCGGGAGACCCAGTTGGTTTGCAACCAGTTGTTCTGGTTGGGTTCCATCACATTGCACACCTGGTAAGTATGAATGGGACGGTTGTGTTCATCCATTTCAGTTATGGCATCCCACTGGAAAGAAAATAAAAGGGTTTGAAAACCAGGAAAATTGCGTATTATGCATATGCATACACACACGCTCCATGTATATGCACCTATGGCTTAATTATAGATGATTATTTACTTCAAGTTTAGTGGAAAGACAGTAGTTAAAAGAAGATAACTACAGAACAGCACACAAGTTTGATTTCAGAAACTCCACAATAAATTTCTATTAATAAAAGCATTAAAAAATCACTGGGGCCTAGCAAAGAAGGAAATACAGGCTATGTTTATATTATATATATCATCATATACTTTATATCAAAGGCTCACCAAATGCTTAACTTATTACATAATCAGCTACTCCAAAAGATTACCAACATACCTAAAATAGCTTCAATATAACAGAATCAACTTTCTACTCAGCAGTCATCAATATAGCACTAGAGAGAAATGTTTTCTTATCAAAACACAGAACTATTTATAGTTCTGTATCCAAAAATATTGCGTCCCACCAGAAGTTTCAGTTTTTAGATGTACAGATCCATCGGGGTAGAAGCAGCAGAAAAAAAAAGCAAAACCAACCAATGTTAAAGTCACATTAAAAGCATATGCTGTATGCTCCAGAGATCTCAAAAAAAAAACCAGAACCAAAAAACCCACCAAACAACTCCCCACCACAACAAACAGAATTAAAGAGTAGGTGGGTGGATTTAAAAAATGTAGTTTTAAACATATAGAACAGCCTCCCAAACTGGCATTGGCCAGCTTATAATAAAGCAAGCCTCAACATGCTACTGTCTCTTAAAATTAAGAAAAAGATATGAAAAATATCTTCCTCTTACCAGGATATTCTCTTCAGAAGTATTAATATATTCACTCTGAATCAGTATCTCAACTTGAACTTAGAAATTAAAGCCCTAAAGTTCGCTGTTAACTGTGCAGTTAATAGTATAAATCTTACTTCTGTAGGAAAGTAAAGGCTCAGCACTTCAATCAGTAGTTTCAAAGAATAAAACAAAATGGATTGATCAAACATGGGCAGTGCTTTAGTTCATTCAAAGGAGATCTCACACTTTGTGCCTGTGCCTTTCCACTGTGCTTCCAGATAGCCTCCTGATATCTCCCTTTTTAGAGGAATTTATCTTTGGGCAAGAAAAGCGTTTAAAATTTGCAAAATTGTTTAATAAAACTAGTAGTCTAAACACCATATACATAAAATATTTGAGAAGAGGTTAACACTGAACATCTCAACCAAGCCATTGCACTGGGCCATGCTGGGTGAGGTAGGGTTCTAAATACAGGACGTGCTCTTAGGTGCCAGTCCTAGATACTGAGGGAAAACAAGGTGACTTCCACCACCCCAAAATGTCACTTTCAGTGACTGAAAAGTCTGACAGAACTCACTCTGTGATAGTCTCTGACATGGACAGTCTCCCTGCAAGAAGTACAATCTGCTTTTTTATTCTACCTGAGTGTGGCATTTCTCTTCTGATAAAAACAGTCAGGAAAGGCAATAGTTGAATTCAGTGCAGCCAACAAAAAGCCAAATAACTTGTCAAACACACACTGGTTTTCTTTTTTGTGTATTCCATATTACAGCTCTTATTTAATCAAGTTACAAGCTTTTTTAGACATTTTAGTTGTGAAAATCTTTGAAACCAAATGAACAGAAGCATCTGACTGGTGATGTTTGCACAGGGATGTGATGGCTCCCCCCAGAATCCCTGACCTGACATGCACAAAACACTGGAAGGAGTTGTCTGGCTTAGACAAGCTGACAGTTCAAACCTCCTTCAAACTTCAGCCATCCCAATGTCCTGCTTTACCTTCAAAAACCTTTGATTACAGTCCTTTCAAATGAGGAAAACCTCTGCTAATGTTGATGGAAGCAGCAGCAGCAGCATAAAGCTAATTCCTATACATGAAGTTCCAGGACTTATGGAAAAGGCATGATGATAACATGGTTTGGAGGAAAGACTTCAAAAAACTAGTAATACACAACAGCATGGCTAAGAGGTTACATTTACATGTAGCATAAAGCAGGAGTAAGTCACTAAAATAGTAGAACATACAATTTGAAGATTGGTAGAAAGAAGATTTCAAGATGACTCGTTACATCCAAGTACAAAATATGAGATTAGGCTACAAACCACACTGGGATTTTAGTTAGATAAAGTCTCAGCTGCTTCCATATCTCTACAAGCTACTTTACAACCTCTGTTTCATTTTTAAACTTTGCTAATATCTAACAGCTGTATAGAGAAGACTATTAAGAGCAAATTACATAACATTCTTGTATTAGCTATATAATACTGAAACCTATTTTCATTGATTCCAATTTTTTTAAAATTCTATTTTAAACCAAAACACTGGAGATTTGAAAAAAAAAAAAACAAACCCCAACAAACGGCAAGAGCCATTTAGTACACATCACTGCTGGAACCTGTTCCAATTAATAGGGGTAGCAATATCAAGCAGTTGAAAATGTCTGTTTCCTAATGAGCTGATATCAAGGTAAACTTCACATGTAGTGAAAGATACCTCTCCCACAAGCTGTCACACTGATTGATGGATTAACTCCGGGTTCTTAATCTCAGATAATAGTTACTGAGGCACCAAGCCCAGCAGCAGTTTGGTAAGCTGGGATGGCAGTTTTAGAACCTTGCACACCTCAAGATTCTTTTCATTGATATTTTACCTCATTTTAAGAAAAAAGGGGGGACACTAGTTACTTAAGCCCAGGCCCCCACTCACCAGTTTACGGAAGAAACCACCTGCTCTTACAAATTTTGCTCCATTTATACGGTAAGCAAGAAAGTTCCCTCCCCTTTCTCCTTATCCCTTTACTCAAATGATAATTCTCTAAAAATGAAGGGTCCTGCATCATATACCTAACCAGTGTCTCTTAGCTCACCTCTGAGTAAGAAAATGTTGTGGGAAACTTAACTTCAACACATGTGGATATCAGGCACACAGTAGCACCCCAGAATAAAATATTCTACACAAATCACTTGTTGTTGAGCAGAACACAGGGGGATAGGCACTGGCTTTCCATGCAGATAACTGAAGGAAGAAGTTGTACCCGAAAATTAACATGGGATAGGAAACTGAGGGACAAAACCTGTTGACTTCGGCCATTCCACATTTTACTACCTGCTAAGAAGACACAACTGTTTAGGCAAATCCTCAGTGGTAATAAGTCTTATTTTTTATCTGGCAACAAAAGGAAGGTTTCCATTCTAAACTGAGGAACAAAATATATAAGGTTCATGCTACAGAGATCTGGTTTACTCTCTTGGCTTCAAGCAAGCAAGGTAATTTCAGAAATGGAGTTGTCAACTACTTCTACACACAAACATATGCTGACATTTGAAAATTCAGTGAACCTGAACTGTAGAAATGCAATTTTCTGACATATATGTCCCTCATTTCCCACAAACACCCACTTGAGACAGCTCAGGTCACTGTTAAAAAGCCCATCCTGTTAAAAGGGATGGACTGTGTTTCTCATACAGAACTGCTACTATCCTGAAAAACAGTCTGAAGAAAGTCGCAAGTGTGTCCACGCAGCTCATGTACCCAAAACCAGTTAAACATTTCCTTACTTACCACATCCAGTGAGGATAAAAAGAATGCATACAGTGTTTGCTCTAAATTGGTCCTTTTTTTTTACCCCACTAAACGGTTTACTACTTATTTAGGTCATCCCAGATCTCAGCTGGGAGTCACCTAATGAAATCTACACGTGTAGAACACTCTCAGCTGTTCATTCCTGACAATCTTATAGATCTCATTTCCATGGAAACAAGCTGAACAGTAAAAATAAAGAGAGTTTTAGAAGTTTTAAAAAATTCTCTTATACTAATCTCCACTGAAATGATCTTCATAAAAATGAGATCAGAAAGGTCTAAACGAGGAAACACCAGAGGAGGAATTTGCACTTGGCATGCACAGCTGCCATCTGAAAATGCCCATTTACCCATCTTGCTGCAGTAACAACATTCAGGCAAAACCAGCTACACACTATATAAAAGAACTGTAGGGAAAAAAAAAAAACCAACTTAGCTCAAATGAATATGCTTAGGAAATGAACTTTTAAGGGCACAGTTGGCATTTAACATGACATCAAAACCAGCAAGACTAAAGAATATTTAAAAGAACTACAGAACCGCTGTAAGTTAAAGGTATCAAGTTATGTTTTCCCCCATCCCCACTAACTCATTTTTCTTTGCCTTCACTTTTCCCAAGATCTACAATTCTGTATGTGAAAACAGGTGCTCAGACTCCCAAAGACAAGTGATTAACACTGAACTCACCAAATGTGCCTATTTAAAAGGAAAAAAAAAAGGCATACGAAACTCCCCAGCTATTTGTATATGTCTCAGCAAGTATAAGTTGATGTAGCTGGCAAAATAAAACAGCAATTGAACTACTTGTGTTCTTACATTTAAAACTGAGGTGATTTAAAGTTGCTTAGGGAATGAGTAACAATATGCAGCACACTTTATTAGCTCTGCAGAACTAAAATGCAGGTTTAGAGAAAAATGTGACATCTGTTTGCTATGTAGGCACAGAATATGAGAGTAGAGGGCAAACCCCTCAAAATTTGTAGAAGTAAACATAATTAAAAGGAAACAACAAAATCAGAATTGAATAAATGAATAGATAGGGCAATATAAACAAGAGAACACAGGAGAGAAAGTTGTTCATGCACTCAAAACAGAAATCCAAAAGTCAGTCACTTTTCTGTTATTTACATGAAGCACTGAAAAACAGAGATGAGCTGCTCCAGGTGATCCAACTCTGCTCTGAAAACTCTTCTGGTTCATGTAAATGTTTTCTAAAGGCAAGCAAGACCAGGATTTGGCAAGATTGTGGGGATGAACCCTGGAATTCAAGCGAGACCAACTTCAGATACATGAAACGATTGACTCCCACTTGGGGATTAGCCAGCATTGGACTTTGGGATCAGCAAGGAAAAGAAGATAGCCTTGCTCCAGCTTTGGAGAGTGAATAGTGGCTGTTCCAGAAGGAAAGGGCATCAGGGGTCTTGAACAAAACTTTAGAAAAGACGAAGGTTATAAAAAACATATTTACATCTCAAAATACATACTTTGATGTAGGGCTCAGGCTAGTGAGGCAATCAATTTATTTGACTGACTAGAATTTAGACAGGACCATGATAATGCACCAATGAAAACGTTACCCACAGAATGATGTTCCTACTCTCTGGACACAGCAGAGAAAGTATAAAACAAAAGGCGGAGAGAATAATTCATCATTCCTTCCCTAACAGATCATGAAAAAGTACATTCAGAAAAGAGATCTACAGAAAAATGGGAAGAAAACCCAAAAGAATTCCTACAGATATGCAGACACCTGAAGGCTGTTTATTATAAACTGAAATATAATTGAAACCAACCACTACCATATAAAATACCTTTCTCCCCAGCACTCTGGAACAAGACCACTGTTTCCCTGAATGCATTACTGACTATAAAAGACTCAGTGACTTGCACCAAGGATCTGCAAGAATAGTGTGCCATGCTGTAATTTGCTTTTTAAATGAGACACAATAGTAAAACCTCAGCAGGTGATGAGAGATGTCACAAATCAGTGGTGAAAAGTGCTGCTGATCACTTTTCTGGGGGCATCTTATCCCTTAGTAATGCAACACTTCTGATGGATTCAGAATTGAATGGAAAGTAAGAGCAGAGAGTCTATACCTTTTCCAGATACTACAGCTCATAACACTTTAAACCCTGCTGTGTGCCCTTCAAAAATCTGCCAGTGCACTGTCCCTGGGACCTGCGACAGAGGTCTGCTCTGCTGGCCTCTGCCTTACATAAGAAATAATAATAAAAAATACATAACCCAGTGGTTTTACAGGTATCTGCTACATTTGGCTGCCAGCAGTTGCAGAGTCTGCTGTGATAAAACACAGAATAATACTGATGCTGGCAGGGCAAGTGGAACAAGAGCACAGCAATCCTCACTTGGCTAAGCAAGTTTTATGGGATTAACCAAGAATACTTGAAGAATGCAACAGCTCTAAACATCAACACACATGTTGAAACACAGGGGCCTGCTGTGGAATAACAGATTTGTCGAGGAAAGAAGCAAGTTTAGTCACTCAACAGAACCACAGACTGGCTTGGGTTGAAAGGGACTTAAAGATCATCCACAGGCAGGGACACTTTCCACTAAACCAGGTTTCTCAGAGCTCCATTTAACCTGGCCTTGAACACTTCCAGGGCTGGGGCACCCACAAATTCTCTGGGCACCCTGTTCTGGTTCCTAATATCTAATCTAAACCTGCCCTCTTCCAGTTTAGCCATTCCCCCTGTCCTATCACTACATTATTAAATGTAGTAGTAAATTAGTAAATATGATTAGTAAATGAAGTATGTCACTTAAAATACATAAGTGTAAATGCTTATCCTTCCTTATAATTGGAATAAGACAAAGAAGGAATGAGAAATAAATTACAACTACAAAATAACTAAATCAAACTGTAAACATAACCTAATCAAACTCCAACAAGTATTAGCTGTTCAATAGTAGAAGACAAATTTGCTGCTGTGTTGCTTTATTTCCTAAATATGGGGAGGTGCAGCAATCCTGGCTCTGCCCTTCCCAGCACCTTGTACACTCAGAGTAACTGGAGCAGAATGTTACACCACCACTCAGTGAAGCCACCGGGTACTTTGGTAATGCTGCACAATAGCTGGCTGCATCAGCTCTGTGGCCTGGGGGACCTTGCTGGATCTCCAAAATAGCATACATAATGCTGTGGTAAACGTTCGTGTGTCCTCAGGTATTTAGAAACACAGAAAAACAGTGTGGAGGAAGCTTTAAGAAAAAAACCCCAAATAACAAACCTTGAGCAACCACTGCATTTCTAGTTTAGAAATTTCTACCAATTCAGAGTTTGCCTGTTAATCTTATTCAGGTGTTTGTGAACAGCCCTGTGCTGTCACATCACCACTGCATTGGCTCTGACTCACCAAGCCCCTTGGTACCCAAGCTGGTCCATAAACTCCCCTCCTGTCAGAACTGCACTTCCCATGAACTTCAACCCTGCCAATTGGTCTGGTCTGCTGGGAAGCCAGAACAATGTCAGGGAAGGCAGAGAGAGATACTTGGTAGAAGATTTTCTCAGCCCTCAGTCTGAGAGCTGACCTTGTCTGCTCCATGATTTAATGCACACACTGACTGCTTTTAAATGCAATGACTGCTTTTACAAAAAACACCCTTCAGAAATTGTGCATTGCATCATATCACAAATCTGACTTGAATACACAAATTTCCAAGTATCAGTAGTTCTGTTTTACTTGCTTTCCCCGCTTTGGATCTACAATTCTGATATTTGAAATTCCCCTTCAGCAGCAGGAAGATTTTCTACCTTTACCATTCCAAGCAGTGGAGTTTTAAGCGAATACCACAGAATCCCAGCACACCAGTGGTCCTGGCTATGTGCACCCACAAAGAGGGCTATGACTCAGAGTTTCCCATTTCCATTTCCTGACTAGTCACTCTGGGGAAAAAAACACTTCAATACCACTGATGGCAGAAATTGTATAAATACCTTTTCAAGCTCCATGTTTTCCCACTGAAAAGAAGCAGATCTCAGGGGTTTTTTTAATGTGGGCATTGGTGTATTTAAATTCCTGCAATTAGCAAGCAGTCAGTGAGGTTAATATGGATGAAGTGAAACCCAGAAGAATATCTGTCCACTTCTTCCATCTTTCCCCAGTTTTTTCTTAAGTCTACTTTCTTTAAAAATAAAGAAGAAAAAAATCCCTGCCTTTTCTACTTCTTATTGAGTACGTGCTAGTCCATTAGTGGTTCTAATTGAAACTATACAAATGGAAGCAATTAAAAATAATAATTACACAAAGAAGCTATGTAAGGCTTTTCATCTGTGGAATGCTTTATAAACACTAACACATTAATTCAAGCTATAACATAAAACTAAAGAAGCAAAACTAAAGATATTAAGAGGAAGGTGAAGCGACAGATCAGTGCTTTTTGCCAGCACGCTGTGTCAGTAACGAGGAGCTGTATCAGTGTGGATGCCTTGATCTGACACTACCCACAGGAGCTGAACTAATGACACTGCAAAGCTCCCCTGCAGCACAACTCGTCCTTTAAGTATTTACTAACAGGCTCCTTCAGAACCGCTCCACATTCCCCTCCAGCTGTTGTGCTGCCAGGTGAGGTGGAGCCCATTCCTGTGGCACACACCTGGCTGGAATACCTGTAACCAAACTGCTGATGGGGAACTTGAATCTTTCATACATCACCTCCAGCCTTCCACCACCATCCTAACAAGTGTTATCGCTATCTACAAATAACAAATTCATGACTTAATTTTTTCTCAAGCTACTTATCCCTTCCAGGCAGGGGATCAAAAGTGGGGAAACCAAGATTAGAGCTATATGACTAATTAAAGGCAAAAACTTGTATTTATTGGCTTGCAAGGGATCATGTTGATATACTCCAGTGAAAACCAAAAGCAATGCTATCATATCCTGCCATTTAACTGAGCCTAAAACCTCTGGAAATAAAATCTGAGAGGTGAACAGAAGAACCAATTATTTCAAGTGGAGCAAGCTGAACAGAACATCAGTAGCAGCTCAGTTTATCTGCATGTAAATTCATAAGCTTGTGTATTCCAGCTACATGCATTACAACCTTACTCATTTTCTAGGTTTAACAGAGCCATGCCTAGAAACTGTGAGGAGTAACTTCGATTACAGGTTGCAAACATCCTTAACAAAGTATCCAAAATGTGCTGAGAAATGAATACATAAAAATGAGAAGCCTACAGTCTTTTTAAAAGGGGAAAAAAAAAAGCTATCCATATGAACCTTATATATAGCCTGTGAACTCCAAGGCAGGCATAGAGGAAAAAGAAAAGGGGGAAGAGAAAGGAAAAGAAAACAATTACCAGTGTTTTCCAGTAAGTCAGTTTGTTCATCCTTCCTATGTAATTACTTATTTACTGAGGACTTGTAAAGTAGCACTGTCTCCTCAGGGAGCTCAGGCTCAATCATACTTGTAAAAATTTCCTGGAAGAAAATAACTTGCTAACCTTCCCCAGTGCTCCTTCTCTCCCTCCCATTTCTGAGGGCACAAACGGAGGGAGCATCAAGCTCTTAATTATCTTACACTATAAATAAGCTGGCACTAAACCCACTCCATTCACTACAGTTGAGGAATGCATCATCAAAACAAACTCTCAGACATCTCATTTCTACACTATCCTGCATGTGAAAAAAAAAGATGTGAACTACAATAATAACTCCCATGCTCTTTCAGCCTCCCTCATCTCATTACTCATATTTTCAGTTACATTAAAAACGAAGTAATTTTGTAAATCAACTTCTGGCAGGCCTAATGAGAGAAAAGAGAAAGTTTTCTTTGACTATATTTCAGTTTATTTGATAGGCAGGCCAGGATATCTTATGTAGATTTGAAATCCCTTTAGGTTCTCCCAAACTAGAAAACAGCTAAAACATACTACTTTAATGAAGAACTTCTTACAGCAAGACATAGAGCGCTTCAGCAAGTACATTTTGCCATAGGTCTGTTGTTTTTGTTCAGGTTTCGGAAGGAAAACAACCTATGGAGTTGTGGAAAGATTTATATATTTGCTTGCTCTATTTTAAGTTCACAGTTTTCTTAGAGCACCACAATCTCCCCAAGATATGCAGAACAAGCTCTGGCTTTCCAAAAGAACCTTGTTTGTAACATGAAGCAGCACAAACCATGTGGGCACTCTGTGCTTGGGCCACGTCCTGATCAAGGAGGTACCTAAATATATGTTGATAATTTTTAGCTTAATTTATTGTTACCTTAATTATTTTGAGGTTTTTACATTTTGGAATTGAGAATAATTATCCTTTTATTTTCCAGATACTGCAATTGCAAGAGTAGCACCTGACTTCAGTGTTTAAGCACACTAAGACTTTTTGCACCTAACTGAAACCTAGAGCTTTATTTGGAACCTACCATAGACAAAAATCATTGCAGCTGTCAGGGGGTGGTCATGGAATGTCAGCTAGAGGTCAAATTAGATGTCAGGTTATTTTGTAATTTACCAAAAGATTACACCTTGCACATTTATCTTCGAGAACTTTCGCTGTTGTCACAACCAACTCGACCCTAAGAGAGCAATGCTTTATTAAGTTACAGCTGAACACAATTGTTGAGATGTTGGTCCAATGCCTCTACTTAATATATCACCTGCCAGCAGGATGTCCTTTTAAAGGAAAAGCCATTTATGTTTGTCATTTCAGAGCAGTAAAAAGAAGAAAAAGATTTCTTGGCATATGTCGTCACAGGGTATTTTTTTGATGAAGGACACTACAAGTTGTTTTTTTTTTTCTAAAAACCAAACTGTGCTACATCAGTGAAGGTCTTCACATATTTATCTAAAATAGTCCCATGACTTTCTGGTGTAAGTATGAAACACTGAAAAAACCTTTCATAAATTTGGATTTATATCATTGAAAGAATGCACACCAAAAGCAGGCCATAGTTGAACATTACTAAAAATCTTTAACCTCTTTTCTGTAGAATGAGCTAAATTTTTGCCAGGAAACAACTGTCCTTCAGGGATTTTTTGTTATTAAAATTATGCTTTTAACAGACCCCCCAATTTTCTAGAATGTAAATGCTGGAGTATTCACAGGGCCAGGGAAGAAGGCAGCACAATTCAGCTCAGAGTTACGGAGAGAATGTCAATCCCGTAAAATTAGGTGGTTAGGTAAGAACCAAAACTCCAGGGAAAGGGTGGAAAAAGCCAACTTCAGTTTTTATCTTCCCATTCCGCTCTTTGTCCAAGAACTGTCCTGGGGACCACAGCAGTGACTACATCCAACTACCATTTGTTTAGAGGCAAATACTTATCACACAGTTATAAATAGTTGTCATCAAACGATTCAATATATGATAACCATTTAGTAGTTTCCTGACATTGATACATTGCTATTTACTTTTTGTTACTGCAGAATATTAACGATGGAGAAACACAATGCTCCCAAGCTCCCTGAAAATTTCCTTATTACTAGCTTATGATCAAATTGTAAATCTGAGTTTTGCAACTCCCTCTTAACAACAGAATGGAAAAGTAATCAGAAGCAACATTCCTCCCTTTTTATGACATGATCTTGCAACCTTCAAAGCTTTGACTCTTTCCCATTTCCGTATTTGGGGTGAGCTCAACACACTGTCCTCCGACAAACTCTGATTATTCCAGAGAGAAAAAGGGAGCCTTTAAGAAATGAAGAAGCTGCAGGATACATGGTTCCATAAAAAGGAGCAAGGAACTGAGGCTGCCCAGGAAGGAGACAGAAAAGAATCCTACAGCCACAGATATCACACATCAATCAGTCAGTCCATAACCACATTTTTGTCCTCTTCATCAATCCCAGCCACGTAGATTGGAGAAGACAGTCAATGAGCATGTATGACTGACTGGAACAAACTGTTTCAATCAATTCAATGTACAAATAGTTATTTTATTTTTGCTGCATGCACTTATGTACAGCCCCATGAAGTGCACATTTTCCTTACATAGCTATTTTTCCATACAAAGCTTTGACTCTCACGGGAACACCTCTCAAGATTTCTGCCTTTATTTATCACATTTGAGAGGCCTGCACATGAAAACCCATGAAATTCTATTATCTGCTAATCACAGTCTTATAATCACTTTTACTAAAATTATATGCCTGCAAAAGTATGAATTTTCTTAGAGCACAGTGTGCTGAATTCAAGACCTCTCCCACCCACTACTGCCCCAAACACAGTTTCCCTAATTATTCTGCTCTTCTGCTGAAACATGAGATGAAGGATAGTTAGAAGCAAAAATGTCTTTTGTAAACTGACATATGTAGAATATTGACCTGCAAACCCTCCTCCAATTTGCAGACTCCTTCCTTGAAGCAGATGTGTTAAAATAAGCAAGCAGAGTCTTGTGTGCGCACCCGTTTCCTAATGAGATCTGACACAATAATTAGTGTGCAGCAAGCTGGGGTAGTTTAATATACTTCCCTTCTCGTTTCTATCCAACTTTATAAAAGTTTCATTAATCTTTGCCACTAACAACAGGAAGGCAATAAAATGGGTGTAACAGCACAAGTCACAGCACTTCACAATCTGCAGTTTATTTCAGTTCCACTACTCAATATTGGTTTCTGAAAATAACCAGGTGACTTTTCAGAAAGGCCAATTAGACAGTTCAGGTGATCTAGGTATGCTCAAATTCACCTTTCAGAGTTGCTGGAGATTAGAAACATCAGATCAAATTTTAGGACAACCTCTGATTTTGATGTGGGAGGAAAGAGCACCACAGTTGACAGCAACCACTTTTTTCATGCTCTGATGAGTTGCTGCATTGCTCATTGTTCTGGCCACAGCAAGAAATACTTGATCTTAGCATTGTAAATACAAAACCAGGAGATGAGTAACCAAAACAAAAGATGGGCACAGAATGAACTGTCAGCTTTGATGTAACACTGGTGGAATTGAAACAGGAAAAGGTAAATTATACTAAAGCCTCAATCTGACAAAACCACATTAAATACACATGAAGGAATTAAAAAACTTCAAGAGTAGGGTCTAATCTTTTTGTTCCCTTCACAGATGAATTAAAATTAAAATTTTGCCCATGAATCGAGATCTCTAAACCCAACTTTTAATAGAAAACGTTTACTTAAATTAGGTGTAAATCCTCACTATAACTTCACATATCTCATAATTCTTTGCCTTGTGTGTGTATTCCTGCATCAACTTCATATATGCAAGAGAGGCACTTAGACCCAGGATTAGAAAGGAATAAAAAAAATTCCTGCAAATTTCAGATGAAAGTCACTCAAAGCAGCTTTTACCTGATAAGGCAGAACTATTTGCTATACTCAAATGTTTTTCCACCAAGAAGAAAACCATCGGTGCTACAAATTAACGTAACAGTAAAAAAACAAAAAACAAACTCAACATATCCTTTATACATAAAACAACAGCTCTTGAGTCAGGTGATTCAAAGGCTCTGGTTGGAAGAGCCATTTATCTTAAATGCAGAGCTAAAAAAGTGAGGAGGGAAAAACCCACTTAATTGGGAACTGCACGTTGCGATGTGCCCTGGTTCCCGTCATGGTGTCCTGGACCCAGCTGGTCAAAAGGCCCAGTGGTTTGACCCTTCCAAGTCTCAGGAACCACAAGATGGCCGCCCGCCCCAACATGGCTGCCCTGAGGCAGCTTGGCGGGAAAAGTCGTTGGCTGTGGCGGGAAAGACGTGACACCCGGCACGTAGGCAATGGCCGCCGCACTCCCCTCCCCGCAGTTACGTCACCCCTTTTGGCTGGCCCACGTTCGCCCTCCCTGCCCACCCTCTTCCTTATTCACTGTCATGTACTGCTCTCCACCTCTGTACCTCCCATCAGTTGTACTGTCACTGGTTGTTCAAAGTTTGCTCCACCCTTGCTGCTAGAGTATAAAACCTCCTGCACAGAGCTCTGCAGGGCTCCTCTTTGCCCTTCTCCCTGGCTCCAATAAACCTGTTCCTGCTTCCCGAAGAAGAGTCCCTCGCCTTCTTCCTTTCTCCTCAGCGCCCTATCCACTGGTGGTCGAGGCGAGCCTCACCTGAGGCCTCGCCCGTCCTCCTCCGCAGCTGTGAGGCAGAAATTGCTCGGTGCTCAGTCCAGCCAAGCGAGCCTTTCGGGCAGCACCGCAGCAACTGCACTTCTGGCATCTTTGAAATCAAGGTCTGAAGTTTTTGGTTTGTCTTCACCCATGCTTTTTTCTCCCACCAGCTTCACAAAACATCATTTAGGTTTCAGCAGGTCATCCAGAAAGTAATCGTATAAGCTCTGGTGTGCAGAAACTCTTTTCATGGGCTTTCATGTTGACAGGACTTGCCTTGCTGAAATTAACAGGCACTTAGAACCAGGTGATGTATCTGTGTAAAGTTATGTTATTTTAAATGGTGTGGTCAAATAAAGTTATGTTAGGAACTGTACAGTTTCCTGCTTTTTCCAGCCATTTATTTTCCCAAAGAATATCTGGCCTTTAAAATTGCTGTTCTGCTGAAAAGCTTTACAGAACACCAACAATTATGCTATGGTGTCACGAATCAATAGCACTGCATGCAATATTTAACACAAACTGAGACCCACAGGCCTGCTCTTTTAGCTTTTAAAAGTCAAGTTTTTGCTTACTTGCAACATTTTATTTTAAAATGGCAATTATGCTTAAAAGAAACAAAATGCTCCAGTAATCTTTGGTAATATTGATAAGGCAGGCGTCAGCCCAAATAAAGTCTTAAGAAAAATCACAGGAGCACTTAAGAGGCAATTCTAAGGGAGCTCACCCACTTTTAACCTTTTTCATAAGTGTGCTTGTGCCATTTAAAGTTTCTTTACACCAAATGCAAAGTGTATTATAAAACAGTATTTTAATCTTAGAGAGGGTTTTTTTTAATCTAAGTATTTTTTTCTTCATATAACTATAGAAGAAACAGTAAAATAACTGGGGGGTTGGAGGGTGGAGAAAAGGCAGGAACAGTGAAAAGTCCCAGCTGCTTCAACATCCTATCCCTAGCAGTGACCACTAGTAGAGTCACTGAGAAATTTCAGAACTGGGTAGGGCCACTAATCCAGAATGCTCCCCAAGCTGCTATCTTCATAGCATTTTTCCAGGCTCCCCTACCAAACCAAAATTACAACCTGAAACCACAGTAAAGTTTGAGAAGAGAAGCAGGGGGGAAGAAAAGAAAACAGGAAAATAGGAACAACAGAACACAAGAGCCTTGATTTGGCTGGATGGGAAAAATAGATAAATGCATAGCTGAACCTCATGGTTTTCCAATTCTGCCCTCATCAACCCCATTAAGCAAAGATAAACAGTAATGAAGGACCATCCCAGGAATATCTTTCCCATATTAAGGTTAGTGTATTCACATGTATATTTCCAGAAAAAAAACCTCTTTATAAAACAGCAAATACAACCAAAATGGATGGTCTAATTCAGAGTTGTTTCCCAAGCATAGTGGGGTAAAAGAGTCTGATCCAATCTTTATTCTTCTGTGCAAAAGAGAACACACTCTTTATGTATTATATTTTTGTATTACAGTATCCTCATATGCAGGTTCCTGCCCAGAGGTGGCTTAAAATGGCATGTAATGTATCTAGAACTAACACATATTTTCAGATTTGTGTTAACTCCTGCTTTTGCCATCCTTTTATATAAGTTTTGCACTATGCAGCTTTGGCCTTAACATTCTGGGCATGGGTGTCACAACTCCTCACAGTGAGAACACAAAAAGTTTCTAGGCCTCTCCATACCCACAAAATTAGGAATAGCTACATTAAATGATAAACAGCATTTTCTGTGGCATTTCACTGTTGATGAGGGTGAAAATAGTTGGCATGCATTTGTCCACACACAAGCACAGTTTGTGTGACCAAAGGTTTGAACAAGAATTTCTAAATTCCAAGGATTAAACACAGCGCTTGTTTCAGCAATTAATTCTTGCCGATTTTCTGCCCTCAGATCTCAAAAAGCTCCAGGCTTTTAAGTCTATCAGAGGCTCTCCTTAGAAATTAAGATTCCCAGTGATGTCTGGCATTACCCCCACCAAAAAAACCAAAACACAAAGAGTGCAGGACAAAGGACCCTTGCTCTGGCTGCACAGACATGCATAGGTAGCGTCTGCAGATGCTGAAAGCCAGCACTGCCCTATGCTGAGCCAAGAGAGGCTACCTGGTGTTTTTAATTAAAGTGCACTCAGCTGAAAGTCATTAATATTGCCAGAGAAAGAAAAACAACCTTTACTCTGCTGGGCACGGGTAATAAAGTTTGTGGAGTTTTAACTTGCTGAGCTCCATCTGTGAAGGTGAGGAGGAAGGTGAGTGAGGAGAGCATCACAGCTCTGTTTTGTGGGCCCTGTGGCTGCACATCATTCCATCCCGAGCTCCACAAGCTCAATCACAGATTTTATTACAAGATTACATTTTTTTTTTCTCCTTAGAAATTAACATTACTTACTTTCCATAATAGAAGCATGCCTATAAAAATGTAAATTTAAGGCAGGCCATCTAAATAGAGCACACTTAACTTCAGCACACCAGGCAGGACTAATCTTGCAGACCTCTGGTAATTTAAATTCTGACAGTGTAAGAAAAGTGCAATTGATATTCTGCATAATGAAACTAAACAGAGGCATCCGTATTCTGATGCAGACTGGGAAAAAGGCAAAGATATTTCTATTTAAAAGTTATATTTTTCAGTTCGGTCTTTTAGTAAAAATGCTTTATTCATATGTAAAACATACTGAGAGAAAAATCATCTCACTGTTAAAAACCATTATTTACCACTCTTATTTGTAATGGATTTGCCTGGGGCAAGGGGCTGTCAGTGCACACCTGCAGCTATTTCTTATGACTACAAGGAATATGTGTCTCAAAAATGAATACACAGAAATTTTCTTTAATGTTCAACACTCACAAAATCTACCTGGATTTTCACCTGCATTTCCCCCCCCCATTCAAAATTATGGTGTCCTCCACACTGCAACCTGTAAAGATTATAGTTACCAGTCTTAAGAAATGTTTAAAATCCAAGATACATACAAATAAATGAGAGTGCTAATTTAAATGAGCATACAAATAAATGAGGTAGCTCTTGTACCATTCTTGCAGTGTAGAATTTTTCATTACTAATGAAAAAAAAATATTTGCTCAAGTTTTTGCAAAACTGGACGAGAAAGATGGAGTCTTCAAATGTGAGGGTTTCAAGTAATAGAAATCTAAAAACACTGCACTAAAAGACAGATGTGTGTCATTCTCTCATTCCTTATTGAGGTGATGCGGCAACAGGAGAACAGCAACTTTTTGAAAAGTGGAAGAGTAATTTGGGATTGAAGAGCTCAGCTACTGGTTAGGAAATAGAGATAGTCCCGTTCGTGCTGCCAAATTCCTCTGGAGAAACTGGGCAATACATTTAACCTCTTTGTGCTCCAGCTCTCCCTCAGCTGAAACCAGAATGCTTCGGGTCATCAGTCTGCAAGTACAGGACCATAAATCCACACCATCTGACAGAAAACAAATACAAGAGTAACAGGAAAGCCAGAAAAATCCAAGCAATGGTATTGTTAGGGGAGGTTTTCAAAGAAATCTTAGAATATTTTGGCGTATCAGGCTTACAGATACCTACTAGAATTCAATTTTTCTTAAGCATAGATATCACAAAACCAAACAACAAATCCGAGAATCAGAAGACATGAATTTAAGTGCTGAATTCAGTACTTAAATTTAATCACTACAGATATACACATCCTTCTGCAGCTATGGGTCTCTGTCTTTCTGTAATAGTGTGCATATGTCTCCCCCCAAAAAAAACACCCTACAGTCTCAAAGCCAACACCATCTGAGTTTGCCTTTAATTTCAGAAAGTCTGTTCTCCTTTTAGTTTTTGAAAAAAGGGAGACTTCCTTCAAAATTAATCAGACTTTTCTTAAATTAATTTATTTCCGATTCATAATGTGGATCATATTTTATTAGCCTTGGTGAAGAACATTCTGTATTTCTCACAACCACAAAGATAAGGCTGCTTAGTAGAGCTGGCTAATATAGTATTATCTAACAATCCAATTAATTTGGAATGTGTCTTACTGATTAATAAAGCCTTTTACAGAATTGGCTGTTTCATCTGCATTCAGAACCTGGCATTAATGACTTCCTCCATGCAGCATGTTATGCAACACAGATGATCAAATATTTATGTTAAGATATTTTAAATTTAATTTTATTATTAAAATTTGATAGTACTATCAAAGCTTTCTTCTCATATTCCAGTTTCCTTTTATAATTAAATTCTACACATCTATAAGCTAAACAAACTGGGCAAGAGAAGCAGATGAAGTCTAGTGCATTCTGATATTGGAGTATTTTGTTAGAAAATGAGAACAGAATTGATGGGATGCTGAGGGAACTGCTGTGACAGCAGTTGGCATGAAAATGTACAGCATGTGATTTAAACAAGCCATTACTCTTGAGGGCATATCAAAATATGCATTTGTGCATAAAATTACAAAAATGCACACAATTAACATCAGCATTCTAGAGTCTTAGATTAGCCTGGGATAATATTCACACTTGCAGAGAAGTTCTCAGAAGATCCAAGTGAAGATCTCAAAATGATGGCGAAGCCCAATGCAAAACTTGAGCAGAATTTGCTCAGGCAAAGAGCTTTCAAGTCCCTCTGCAAACCACACTGTTTTTCAGAATTTGTAGGTTTTGCTCTAAATTAAAAAGAAAACCCATATTCCAAGTAGCTCTGGGACTGCTGTAACAAGCCCAGTAGATAAAATACAGATAGGCCCATTGATTTTTCTACCACTCAAGTGGAAAATCAGAAAACAAACCAGATTTTTTTTTCACGGAGCAATAGTTTCCCAGTGTTCATCAAGTGATGCTTGTCCCACAATTCTGTCTTCAGTCACAAAGCTTTCACTAAAAACTACTCTTCTATTCCCTTTTTTACTGTGTTAACAAAAGCAGTGTGGTCAGCTCATGCCCACCTTCCAGATTCAGGACTCCCACACAGTCATGACAAAGATCACAACCCTTAATCAGAATTGTCCATTTAAAAAAAAAGAAAAAAAAAAAAGAAAAAAAAAAGATACACTTATTCCTCATCTTTTGTAGAGATGCAGTTCACAGCCACACTTTACTCCTCAAAAGTATATTTATTAAAATATAAAAATTTTATTTCAATTGTTGGTCAGAGCCTGTTTCTTCCCTCCAATATCACTGCCACAAGTAAAATAGTCTCCAAGATTAGGAGTAAGTATATTTGTTCCATATTGTTCATTTTAAACAGAAATACTTTCAGATGTCAGCTACTTATTTATTTCTAGTCCATTCAAAAGGTACTTTCTAGTTGCAAAACACAACTAGGACTTCCAAGGTACATTTAGTGTAGGATTTATATTACAAAGTAAGGCATCAACCACCGCTCCACAGACTGACAAAATGTTTGTACCGCTCCTTTATTTAAAATAGATGTTCCCGAACAGAATATAGAAGAAACGATGAGCCACAAGTAGAATTTCTCAATGTGTGTTTGAATTTCCCTGCTCCATTTCACTTGTCTCTACTCCCCAGTAATCATCCTCAGCTGCTGCTGCTAACAGAGAGCTACTGATTCTGGAATTACTTCCTCCAATTATGGAAATTTTGTAAGTAATGAAAACCAAAATATGTCTTTAGCAATGACAGTCAAATTGTAAAATGGTTAAAGAAATCCATAATTTGCATTTCTTATTCCCCAGTAAAGGCAAATCCACAAGGGAGGCCCTTAGGAAATAAATCTAGAATCATTTCCTTTTAGTTACTGAAATCCTACTTCAAGAGTATTCATCACCATTACAAGTCAATAGTGATTTATCTGCGTAGAAAGAATAACATCAAACAAAAATACTGCAAACCATAATGGGAGTTAATATTGCAAGTAATCTGGGATAGGGATGAACGCATGAAATACATTTTTAATCCAAATATTTATTATGTCACATGCCTGCTGAAAGCATCTGGTTATCCCCCACAAAAACCCCAGTGCTTTGTAGAAGTTTATCATCTGCTAAGGAGTTATGGAACAGAGTTACTGTTTAGAACTAAATTATGGTTTATTCTGGTAACATCTTAAAAGTAAACACATTTGTGATAAAACAGGATCGAAGCTTACGGTTTAAAAGCAAACCTGCTCAAAATAAGTTAGAAAAAAGAACCAAACAAATCCCTTCTGCCTGTTTGACACTAAAGAATTGAATTGTCAAATACTTGAGTACAGACACTCCCCCAAAAGAAACACAAGTGATGCACTCTACATCTGATTGGGGTTCAGAGAAATCTCATTTTAGCTTTGCTAATTTTATTTCAGTATTAATTACAGAAGGTATTTCAATCTGCACTTTATAAATGTAATGAAATTTTAAAAAGGTGCAGTTAGCACTGCCTGGTGATTGTTTTCTTCGCACTAAAATAACCACACCTACAAACAGCTGATAAAACACTGTCAAAACTACAGAAACACCTTTCCCTCATTCTAAGATTGAACTGTTATCATCTTGTTATTCAAAATCCAGAGTTATTACTCCAAACCAAAAAGGTTGTAAAACGTGTTGCCCCTTAATTTTCAGTTCAATACACTGGGATCCAACTTTGCACACATGTCAGTCTACAGTCCAGCATGCAGTATATGCAACAATATCTAGTTTTACAGATTAATAAATGCCTTTTTTGCTTGCCTAAAAAGCTTTACTCAACATGAGCTCAGCAATTCTCAAGCAGGTTATTTATCACAGTAAACAGTACTTTTTAATGTAATACAGTTATCCCCTCTCTACAGCCTACAACAGTACACTGAGTAAATTTTCCCCCTTTTTTAGGAAAAATCATCACCATGATGCAGAAAAGCAGTGGCTACATGAAGAGAGAGAGAGAAGGAGAGAGGAAAAAAAAAAAAGGAAAAAAGGGACATTGGAAGGCATCTACTACCACCTTATCTACCCAGCAGATAAAAAAGCAAATATACAGCAAATACAGAAGAAGGTGCCTGAGAGGCCCTCATCCCTGGGGATGGGCATCCAGCTACCTCCCCCTCACACCTGCTTTTGAGTTTGACGGTGAAAACCTGCTGTCCAATTAAAATTCCACTGTTACAGGCTGTGACCGTGGCCACTTTCCTGCTGCAGTTGGGTCCCCTGAGCCTTTTCCTCTCCAGGCAGAGAGGAGCTGAACAAGCCCCACTCCATTCCCCAGCTGGTCCTTGCACATCCTATGCTTCAGCCCCTTGCCTTGGTGCCTTTCAGCTGGGCTACCAATTGTCTAACCTGCTTCATGGATTTTCCTGGACAGCAAACATTCCCCTTATTTTCAGAAATACAATCAGATTCTTCAAACCCGCTTGAAAGGTAGTTCATCATCTCTATATCCCAGAAAGCCATTAAATGGGTAAATGAAGTGTCCAGGAAAATGGCCAGGCACTGGCATATGATGGAGCCATTATTTTCTATTAATAGTCTATCAGCAATGTTCTGTTGTACTGTTAGATAGTGAGGGAATGGTCCCTTGCACATTTTGCACCAGCCTGACAGAATTCAAGCAGCGTTTGGACACCGCCCTCAGGCACTGGGGTGTCCTGTGCAGGGCCAGGAGTTGGACTCGATGATCCTTGTGGCTCCCTTCCAATTCAGGATATTCTGTGATCTGAACAATTCCCCAGATAACTACCAGGCACGGTTTTCCAAGCTAAAAATCAAACCTTTCCACAGGCCCTTTTTAATATGCAGTTTGCACACAGTGACCTTCTTCCAGAGGCCAAGACACTCCAAAATAGCTGCAAGTTATTCCAATAAACATCCCCAGGCATGTTTAATTTACTGATACTGATGTCTCCAATGCTGCCATTATCTCTTAGCAACTTAGAGAGCTTGCTTGTCTCTCTTTAGTTAATATTAAATACACATTCGCAGCTGATGTTTTCTGATAACCAAGAAAAAAGCACTCCTTTTCTCTCATCAGCTGTGTAACACCCCTAACAACCTGTATCCATATCCAGTTAAATTGCAGCAGGGAGGAGTGGAAAATCCCACTGAAAGTCAAGCAGTGCTTTGCCCTGTGCCATATCCACCAGGGAATGGAGTTCCACTGCCTGTCTGCTGATCCTCAGTACATCACACAGGAATAACAAAAGCCTATCTTTACTGCAATCTCCCTTTCTGTAGCAGTTTTGCAGGGGAAATAAGAATATACTGAGAGCTGTGGTAAATACATGGCACACACAGTAAAGAGACAATGACAATGTAATTAACAACAGTAGATGCTGGTTAAAAAGATTCTATTCTCAAGTTGCGTGCTGGAAGATCACTTCTCTTTTTGGACTTTCATAATTAAAAACTTAAAAATGTAAATACCATGAAACAAATGAAGTGTAATTAAAAGTACATGGAAGAGAAATGTTAGGTGGCACTTTCCCCTCCTTAATACCTACCTATGGCTTTTATTAGCAATAAATCAATTTTCCAGTTCCTTGGGAAAAATGAACTCTAGTTGGGACTTTATTATTATATTATTTTTCACAAGGATGTTAATAACAAAACTTTTAATCATTATTTTACTAAAGAACTAAAGTTCAAATGCTCACATTCAGTGTCCAACATCAAAGAGCCTTCCTTAGAGGCCACAAATTTAAGAGGAAGAAAATAATCACAAGTTACATACTCAACTAGGTTTTTTTCATTCCTGTAAAGTTATTACACTGCTGAATATTGACTAAGCCGCACTTTTATTTCAAAAATTTAGTCTTCCTGAAACACATGTAATAGCAGTAGTAATTGAAGTGTAATAAGTGCTGAAGCAACAGGCTCCTGCAGCATTTTGTGTCTTTGCATTCCAGCTTTCTACAGAATCCTTTTTAATTTTACTGAGATACTTGCACATTGAGAATCGACGCATCTAAGAAACAATTAACAATGAGTACTGTCTTAGAGATCTATTTTAATTATCTTACATAAAATATTAAAATCAAAGTTTATATTCAAGAAAGGCCAGTCTTTTAAAAAAGTGCTTCAAGATCATTCTCCTTTTACAATACAGTCGGACTCTTTTCCTACTACAAGGTTTTTTAAACTCTTTTGAACATTAATTGATGCAATTAGTAAAACTTCTCTGTCATAAAAAACTCAAAGAAATTTAGAAGTATATGTGAGCTCATTTGGGAGGAACAAAGTTGTAATAGAACACAACAAAGAAAGCCAATTTAATCTTTTAAAGACAACCAGAAAGCTAAACCCCACACATCATCCTAATGGACCAAACAAATACATATGTTTAATAGAAACAGGAGTTGAAAAACATTTCTTACAAGAAAAACGCATATTCGTGGTAACAGAGCAACACTAGTTTGACCTCAGAGATTCCTTTCCTCTCCCAGAAATCCATGAGAATGAAACTTAGGCAGGTTTAAAGCAATACACAAATGCAACTGTCCTGAATAGACACTGAATCTTCCAACTTTTTTATGCTCAATCATCTTCTATCTCAACATTTCTTTTTAAGAAATTGATCTCTTTACAAATAGCCCCACTGAAGACAACTCCAACAACAGAAAGCCCTTAAAGAGCCATCCCTTTGCAGTGACATCTCAGACCCTTGCACAGTATTTCATAAATGTCCCTAGCACATAAAGGATGCTTTGATATTGTTTTGGGCCCCTCTTCCCTAATTTATTACTTGTTTTCCACAGCAGTCTCCCAGCAGAGCTTAACAGTTCTTCAGGTATCTTTAGAAGTCATTATGCATATTTAACTGCTAATTAGAGGCATTAAATAGATGTACCAAATCAAACAGTTAATGAACAATATGACAAGAAAACTACATAAAAAGGCTTGAATTCCTTAAGGAAATACCTACCTTCTAAGGCCCACAGCTGCCCTGATATTCTCAATATTGATCATTTGCAGACAAAACAACAGAAAAGCAAATTAAAGTTTATTGGGTGGTAAGAAACTGACATTGTGAATCGATGAATCACTCTGTTACATTTAATCCCAATTGATTTGAGTAGTTCAGTACATCTTCCAAGCTTGTCTTTATGTCATAGTGTAAAGTGTAAGGCAAATGGAAATTTATTAAGCTATGAATCCTTTATTACTTAAACTCAATAAGCCCTAAATGGCTCATCCATAAATGGCAGCTCAAGTTCTCCATGTTTAAATTTTTTAATACAAGAGAAAGCTTTAGCAGGATTGACACAGTGGTCTTGGGGCAGTGGGATGTTCTGCAGTGAATGGATTTGAACATGAAACTGCAGCTTGGAGCCCAAGGGAGGGTGGGCACAACCCAACAGAGACTCAACGTTGGAGTTTCAGGAGGCCACAGCCACCAGAGCATGCACCCCTCACTGAAATGCAACAGCAATTGGTGCCTCATGCCCACCAGCTGCCGCAGAAATCCTCATCGCAATCATCAATGAATGGAGAGGTGAAATCCTTATTACTGGAGTAGCTGATGAGGTTTTGCAGATAAAAGTGATTGAGAAGCTGACAGCACAGAAACTTTTCAAGAGGTAGTAAGAGAACATCGAAATCCACACCAGGAACACTTACATGGCTGCAGCTGACCAACAAGGGCCTTTGTTATTTAGCTGCTGGACACAGAAGATTTAGATCTTGCAACTCACTCGAATGCAAACACAGAAATGCAACAAGTCAATTTTAACACTAATTCCTTTTCAGGGTCCAGTTCTAAATGAGTTTTCATATTTAGAACATCTAAACAATACTGAAGTTCAACATGGAAGAAGTTAATACGTAGAAACACTTAGCATCGTAATTCTGTAGTAAAATAGTAAAAAACCCTCTGTTGAAAGTATCTTTAAAAGCACATTTGGGTAGAAAATACTGAACACTTTCAATTTGACAGGGATAGAGTCACAGTACCAACATTGAGTGTATGTTTGTCAGCAAAAAAAAAAAGTGAACTACTGACTAGAAAGTTTTGAACTCAATGTTGAGCCAATTTTCACTGTCAGAAATATCTAGGATGTTATTTTTTTTCTTATTAGTCTGATGTTAAATCCATCTGTTGATGTTTATTTGAAATAAAAGTCATGTTTCTGCAATAGGATGCAGCTTTCTAAAATTCTAGATGAAATAACACATCCTCACACCAACAGAGAAAATGCAAATTTTGTCATAGCTTCAATAGCACAAAAATTTGCCCCAAAATGTGCTTTTTAGATTGGGCTTGTTAAGTCTTCACATAAACATGCCTAAAATGGACCAAGTGGGAAATTCCAGACCAGTGAGTAGATGAAGGTTAATTTCCTCCAGGGGATTCATAAGCTGTTGCCTATTGTACCAACAAAACCAGTCTTTTCTGATTATTCTGGCAGTGCATCCCAGAGCCAAGTCGTTTGGGATACTATCAATACTATTATTGAGACTTCAATGGTATTAAAGAGTAAATAATTCACAGTACTGAGTACAGAGTCCCCTTGAACACAAGTCTTCAAAACTTTTTAAAGAGTTTTGAAGGTTTTGTGCCTCACTCAACTTCTTTAGGCTTTTGCTTTAAGAAAGTTTCCCAAAGTCTTATGCATGCAGACTAAACAGAATAATAAATGGCTACTCACATTTCAAATAAAAAAGTGTTGATATAAAAAAACATTTTAGTATTAGTCATTGTGCTAAATGTCATTATAACACATAAAAGTCATCCATACGGACATAAAAACCAAATCAGAATTCTAAGAACACAAGATTACTACCTGAACTGTAAGAAAAGTGCAGACACAGGTAAAGAGGGATAACTCTGATGTCATTTTACCCTACAATTGTGTGAGAAGTGTTTTATTTCAGGCTATTTATTTTTTGGTGTCAAGTTTTACTCAGAAACATGTCCCATAATTATCAGGACATTACCAGGAGGAACCATTGGGACTGTACATGTTAAAATAAGGGTAAAATAGGAACATAAAAATTCTTAACCAAAAAAAGTCACTTTCAGAAAATATAATTCAATTCAAACCTGCTTATTTAGGTTGATTCTGACAAAACTGAATTAGAAGAACATGAAGAATAATTTTAATTTGAAAATGCTGTTCCCACTATGGAAAATTACATTAATATGCAGAACCACTTAAATATTTAAAACACATAAATGCAAAGAGTTTTTCACTACATATTTCTGGAAACTTTCCATTATGTGAAAATATTAGTTGCTTGGTCTTTTCATCCTTTATAGGATTTTAATATGCTTGGTAGCTCAGCTATTCAACTTTCACAGAGGTTTTAAATTCTAGTTTTTGCAGATCTCTACTAACACACTTCAGGACTAGAGTGTGGTTTAGATTACCTGCATTATTTTCTGTCCATTTTCCACATATTTTTTACTTGAGCTATCCAGGTGTTATAATGATACATAAAAAACTTTTACATTAATTTCTAGACATTATTTTTCAGTTGCCACCATGACAAATAACTGCATCTCCACCCCTGTCAGAGCTTTTTAGTCAGTAAACCACAAAGAGGGAAAACACTCAGCAGTTACCATTGCTTTAGAAATTCATTATTTTTGCAAAGAATCAGCTTGTTGAAACATTGCTCACAAAACAGGACTGATTTTCCCAATTTCCCCAACTGGGCTTCTTCAGGATAATGGGAAGAGAGCTTGTGATGGGATTTTAAAAACCAAAACACTATTGTGGCGCATCAAAATTTTGCAAGTATTCTAAAGTTCAGACACAGAAAACAAAAGAACCTACATGAAATGCTTTGATGAAGCCAAATGCATGAGTGCTTTGCTTCATAAATAAATAAAAGCATGAGATTGGCTTTTTCATTCTGGCACCCAATCCCACACCTGTGAGTGCTCCTCAATGTGCCCATCTCAGGTCTTCCACACCCAAAACTCAGGATTTCTACCCCTTTCTTCCCTCAAAACAGGCAAACACCTTTCCTTAATCAACCGCGTACAGAGGATACTTTAATAATGCATTGCTGGAATGTATTCATTCACAAGAGAGAAGGAGGCATCTGGAGGAAGTTTTTTGAGGGGCAAGAGAGATGTGCAGAGGTGCTTTTACAAAGTTTTCTTTGTAGATTAAAATCTGCCAACGTGGTTTGGCAGGAGGGAGTTGCTAAGCTGCACAAGAACACTTCAAACTGCAGGAGGAACACGATAGAACAGCATGGTTTAACTGAATTCACTGCTGAATTTTTTACTCCAGCTAAAAGCCTTTTGACAATAGCTAAGGCAAAGCGTCTAGCCAGGAAAAACAAGTTACACAGGCAAAATTATCAGAAGGCTCTGACTAAATAGGGATATTCACATCATTTCAAGAACTTCAGCAGCAGAGGTATTGCCTGCTTGTATTCACACACAATAAATCAACTACTACTACCTAAACTTCACAGAGTCTTCCAGACAAAGCAGTTGCTTCAGGAATTCAGCCTCTTACATCAAAAAAGGGTTTTTATAGCTCCCAGTCACTAAGTGACTGAGGAAAAAAATCTTTTCTGGGAAGGCAGGATAGGAGTATTTTGCCAGAACTAGACTGTAAACTCTATGAAGCAAGGACTGAATCTTACTAGGAATTTATTCAGGATGGATCCACAGTCTTCTCTACTGATCTGCAGTATACAGCCACTACTACAATCTTAATAAAAACAAAAGTAGGACAGGAAGGGCTTACAATAGGTGCTAATATATCTTCACAGGACATGAAAACATAAATTCTGAAGGCAGCTGACCGTCAGCCAGGCTTAACAGCAAAATGCTCAAGTGACTCACAAGTGGGTCACGTAACTAAACAGATTAAAATTCATAGGAGCATCTTGAAAAACAGAGTGGGAAGCCACTTACACACTCAGAGAAGTTAAAGCACAGAGCCCAACCTAGGAGAAAAATACCTGCAAACATGGCATTTTCTTTAGAACAGTCATTGGACTTACCTAGACTGAAGAAATTCTTCGAGAACAAAAGTTCAGCTTTGCTTGTTATGAAAATTATTTTCTAAATCCACCTCTCACTACATAAAAAACTTCTCCCCAAACTCAACGTGCATCTTCAGTCTCCTTTGTTCCCTCATTTGTGTTTTTCCAGTGTGGCCAGCTGCAAGCAATGCTCCTGATAGAGCACCCACAGCTGCAGCTGGTCAGCAAATCAGACCTGCAAATTGGGGAGGCTCCACTGCAGCTGTGCCTCTGCTGCCAAAAACCTGCACTGCTCCTCTGTAACCCTCAGTTTTCAGGAGACACATAGGAACTGCAGATCCATGAGGTTTTTGTCATCCTGACGGGAAAAATTACCTCTTTCTGTATGATTCTGTTTGTGTTCTCAGAGCAGTACAATTGCTGTGGTGCTAAAACACATAAGAGTTTGTTGAAATCCTGACAAAATCAGGACAGTTTTTTTCATCAGCCAAGCTTTGAAGGCTTACAGGTCTTACATGAGCTCCAGGACTAGCCAAATAATGCAAACCACAAATGGAAAACAACCATTATTCTCTAAGTTCATAAACCCACGGTTATGGAGAAGCTTGCCTCTGGTAGTAATTGCTTAATGCTCCTCTTGAAGTATATGCCTGTTGATACCTGATAGTCAGAAGTGCTGTATTTCCAATTTTGTATTAGAAAATAAGAAATTTTCAGGGCTCACTGGCAGTAGTACCCAGATTACACCCATCCAAATTAATATCAATTACTTAAGACAGTAAGGAAGAATCACTGGAGCAGGTTAAAGTTGAACCTTCTTGTGAAGGATTTTCTTGAAGTCACCAGGCAACTCCTGCTTCCTTACTGAGAAAGCAAAAACAAACACAGCAGTGAGAGGGCAGTAGAACAAAAAATACACACTTCATTAGCAAAGGCACCAGAAAGGCAAAACTTTGGCTGCAACAAAGAGCAGTTGTGGAGCTGACCTCAATGTGCCTGACAGCTTAAGGCTTTCCAAGCAGAGCTTGTTCTGGGAACCCAGATAACAAATATTTGTGGCAGCAATTTGCCTTTAAAGCAGTGATTCCCAGAATCTGTGTCTGTAGGGCCACCCGTGGATCACAAGGCCACAGCATCTGTTAAATGGGAGCACTTGGACACCCTCTCCCACGAGGGTTATGGAATACCCTGGTGGCTGCAGCTCCAGGCTGAGGCACTTTTCTTTGGTTCCTTTGCCAGGATGTCCCAGAAGGCAAATCAACCTTTAAATTTACCTTTAAAGCTTCCAGGAACTATGATATTTTACCCAAAGGATAGCATTTAGCTACTGGAATAGCACAAAATTCACCCACGTCAAACAGTTGTGATAATAATTTGAAATAAAGATCTGTAGGAATAACAGTGAAACAATGAAGCCATGCTGATCAGCAAAGATGTATTTTTTTATATTTTACTAATAAGATGAATAGATGGAATAAGTAAGCAGAGAAATAAAACAGCAAGTTCTGCCTACACATGATATAAATTTGTAGATAAAATATATTGTGTTATACAATTTTCTCTTTGTCTTTTTTTCTTTAATAGAGAGAGGAAAGAAGAGAGAAAGAAAAGGTGGGATACCAATAACACAACTGCCATCTTAAGAGTTATTATATTATTAAAATTAATTTCCTAACATGAAGTTTTGGAATTAGTGACAGGATGAGCACCAGGGAAATGTATATCATCACAGTATGAATAAGAAAAGTCCATTCATTATTTCACACACACTGTATGCTAACTGGTCTAAATGGTACATTAGTAAGTTCCACTGCATGTCTGGTAATTCTTGGAAAGAAGCACTGAGTAATTAAGTGTGTATTGGGTGTATGGGAGGTCACTGTGCTTGCAGGTTCTAGATACAGGGTCAGTGTAGGTTATCAAACATTTCAAATATTTATAGTTTTCACATTTCAATTCTAAAGAAGAAAAATCAAGAGAGATTCCTAAGAGAGTTTTGAGAAGACCTGGAGTGAACACTGTTGAAAGATCACAGGCTCTTCTTTCTACACCAGCTCCTTAGGACTTTAATATACTTTGCATATCTGCTTTTATCAGAAATCCTGGCCAGCAGGTTTAACAAATGACATCTGAGTCCTGAGAAAATGCCAAAAGTTCTAAAGATATAGCAACTCAGTGACTAACAATAAGCTTTGCATTTCTGAATAGTAAAGAAGGGTTGTGAGTTATTGATTCTCTCAGTCTAAGGCAAAATATGATTTCCCTGTGTGAAAGTAATTCCCTTCCCAACATCTGCATCCCTGCCTTTCCCAACAAAAATTGTATTTATATGCTCAGTCAGTGGTGGTGATTTCAGTACTCCTTCCTACACTGATGAATAGCAAAATTAATGCAGGTCCACGTCATGAATTCATAATGACTTCATGGCTTTATTATGTTTATTACCAAATAACTCCAGCCAAGTGGTGTATGATTTCCATCTCTGAACTGGCAACAGGATAAGTAAGGAAATATTTAATGTGGATATCTCGGTCCAGGCACTGCGGCTCAACAGTGCCTGCTGCCTACAGTCATACAACACCTTGTTGTCACTCTGCAGAATCATTTTTTTCTGGAGTAAACAAGACAAATCAATTTCCCTGCAACTCAAATCAAAGACAGTCAACCATAAGCTGAGTGGCAAGGATGCCACAGTGTTTTTATCTTGAGATAATTGTTATAAAACCGTGCCTGAAGTAGTGGTAGAAGCCCCTTTTCAGCCAGTGAAAACCAGAACTTTGTTACAGGGGCTCTTAATGCAGCAGCTCCCAATTAAATTCATACCCCTGATGAGTAGAACATCCTCCCTTCCCCACTGGAGCATGAAGTGCCCCCAACCATTTCTGTTTGGTTGGTTGTTTTTTTTCTTCATAATTTACATTCAAATCAGGCAGAAATTTTAACTAACAACATCAGTGGGAAACATTCACCTCTTCCACTGAGTGTCTGAGCCCTAGCTTCAGCACCAATGATTAAATTAGCAAGTCAAACAAGGTAAATGTGGGAGGAGGAAACAGAGACATTTTTGCTGCACCTTCTCTTCCAAACTGATTATGCTGATGGCCACATTTTGTTTTTAAATCAATGATGTATCTGCCCAAACAATCCATTTGACATCATTTTCACAAGTAAATTATTTCACCCTTAGAAATTTTTCATAGAGCCTTATCTGCTAATGTAATAAAAGAGGACAACCTGGGGGGGGACACACAAACTAACCAGTAACTTCCAGACCCTGGTAATTTGCCTGTACTTTACACCCCTAATGCATCCTTTGTTTATTAAGATGGACAAAGCATTCCCTACTTGTTCAGCCAAAGTTGTTGGCAAAACAGGGACATTTATTTTAACAACCTTAAATTGAAGGGCAATCCAAAGAAAAGGGAACAGGACAACAGAGCATTGAAAAATCCATCATACTGACAGAGCTCTCTTCTCCAAGGAACACAGGATACTGGAGACAACCCTAGACCCAGAAATCTGTATCACTCAGAACTGGACAATGAAACAGATTTTGGGTTTACTTGAATACTCATTTCATTCACTCATTTGTTTGTTTAGACAGTTTTTAGCCGGATTTTAAAAATCATCTGGTTTACTTTGAGAAAAGGCACTGGCCAGACTATGCATTCCTATCTTGATTAACACGATTGTCATCATTTGTGCTAAGCCACTTTATGTCTTCACTTTTGCTTTTCATTGAGGAGCTTCATTTTTTTCTTAGTCAGTCACAGGAGAAGTGTAATCACAGTTAACAAAAAATATGGTTAAAAGCAACTTTAGCTTATTAGAGCTGAATGAAGAAATTTATTTATTCGTTTGTTTGTTTATTTATTTATTTCTGGCCAGAAAATAAAACCTTTTCCAGAAGAGAAGCACTTATTTCCTTGGACATTACATCTAGCTATTCCCCTGGGTGGGTACATGAGTGATGATGGATGTGTGGTGATGGGGGAGTGGTGATCTTTTCCTGGTCTTTTTTCAGACATCCCAGTCCATTTTATTTGCTTGCTTGTTGATAACAAACCTACTTTGTTTAATAAACTATCTCCACACTGTCTTCTCTGGAACAAATCTGCATCCTCAGTCTGTATTTCCCAGTTCTACACCAACCAAATCAAGCATCAACTGGGGTGTTAATAAGTGTGGTAACTCTAGTTTTCAGTGAATTAAATTACTGCAGAATCTCATATATAGAAGATATGAAAAAAAAACCTGTTCTATTTAAATCTGCCTGCTCAAAAAAAAAATTAAAAAAAGAGAGATCCATACATTTATACACATTTATATTTAATGTTTAGTTTCAGTGGAAGGACTCACAAAAACTTGAATTGCAAAATTCCTCATTGCGGGAAACAGCAAAAACCTTGGTGCTCAGAAGCTCATCACATTTTCAATAGAGTAACTTTTCACTGTAGAGCTACAGAGCTCAGCCCATTGGGTATTTGTGCTGAAACATTTCTCATTAAATAAATTACTTTTTCATTTAATAATCGCAGTGCAACGTTGCCCATTGGCAGCAGGAACTGCTCAAGCTAAGTTCAAGGTTACTGAAGCAAAGCTACTGATTTAAAGAAAAGATTGTACAGTGAAACTTATTTTTATTTAGGGAGTTACATTTTACGTATTTAATAAGCATAAAGAAAATTAACCCACACTGTACATTTTATCCTGGCTACTAAACCAAAAGGAAAATTTGTCTAGATGGTATGAAAAAAATTTGAAAGTTAAATTTACTGGGTGGAAAAGGGGAAAAAATAATGGGAAATACAGCAGCCCCAGTCTGAAATCTAGATCGTGCAGGCAGATACAGTCAGCAGGGAGATTTGGTCATCAAAAGTTTTTATCCTCTACTACTGAAGGGCTAACCACCAAAATGTGTAACATCTGTATATAGAACACAGTTCTTATCATTTCTAGGAAATATGTGATGAATTACTTAGACTAAAAGCAGTAAGGTGTCGAGTTGGAATAGAAATATTGAAAAGAACAGGTTAAAGAACGCAAAAGAATGTAAGAAAAAAAAATCTATTTCCAGCCAAGGGAAGACACTTAGAGGAGCCCTACTGTACATGACAGCATTTGGGCAAGAGCAGAATTTTTTAAGACAAAAAAGAGTTATACTGACACATCCAAGGACTAAAAAGAGCAGAAATGTGGGCAGGTAAAGAAAAAAAATTCTTCATCAATGTAGCAGAAAAAGACAGCTGTAGGGAAGGGGCTGGAAGCATGTAAAAGTACGGAATAGCTACACTACCTCACTTTGACTTACATTTTAAATAGAAAAATCAGACAAAATAATATAAAAAGAGATTAAAGAGAAACACAGACAGGACTTCAAAAAGGCACTTTCTGAATTAAAAATACATCCAGTAGCTTTCATCTAAGATACAGAATTTGAAAAAGAGGAGAAAAAAGCCTGCATCCATTTTGCGTCAAGCAGGAGGATGGTTTACAGAAGGAGAAGTACAAGTCTCTATAAATCAACACTGCAAAGCACTTTAATACACATTTTCCTTTTATTTATATCTCATGTAATGTTGGCAGGATAAGAACAGAGGTTAGGGAGTGGAAAACATGTATTTTATCACTGTGTTTCTGCTTGTCTAGGAGAACACTGGAATTTCTGTAATGAGGACTCTGCCCACGTTCACCATGAAAGCATATGAGGAAAGGTTTTGCCTTTTTACATGAAACAGCATGTTTGCCCAAAGCAACAGATCCCTTAAAACAGCCACCTCTTAAAACTGCTTTATTGCCAACAGTACAAAAGATGGATTTCAGGGATTTTTCACTCCAGCTACACTGCTGTTGGCTGTCACTGTATCTGATCTCAGTGAAAGGACCCATCCTAGTAAGATGTTTTCATCAAGTATGTTTGACAACACATCTATTGATACTAAATAGAGAGGTCAGTCACGAGGGCAGTTCATCAGAAAAGATGGAAGGGCACAAGGTTGGGAAGGAGGTGGGATGATGGATCAGCCATGGCTGTGGGAAGGATTCATCCACACGCCTTCGAGTACCCCGGTGTCTCACAAATGGACAAGAGCTGCTTCAAAGGCTGAAATGCTGCTTAGAGTAGGTAGAGGAGTGCTGAGATTATCCCCTGAATAAATTCCAATCCAATGTGTTTCAAAAGGAAGGACTGATCCTCGCTACATTTATTAGAGGGTGTAGAAGACTGTTAGCTAAAAGCCTTGCATGTTACAGAGAGACATGGCACTTCCTGGGAAATACAGGTGATGCAGGAAGATAAAAATCCTTTTAAAGATAGATTCCAGAGCAGCATCAACAGCAAGTCACAAGGGTTTTTATCTAGGACATTATTCAGGCTTAATTTAGCAAGTGTTCTTCCATTTTTTTTGTTTATGCCCACTATTAAAAAAAAAAAGGTTGTAGTTGTGCTGTTCAGCTTGGATATGAAGACGAACACTTTTCAAGGTATTTTATCTAAACTTGAACATGAATCTATGGAGAAAAAGTGTTTAACTGCCTAAAAGGAAGGTACTACTTGCTTCAATGTAACAACAATAACAAGGAATATACAGCTGTGTCAAACTGAAATAGCAGAAACTGCTGCTTTTGTTATTCTTTATTTAAGTATGGCACATAAAACTTAGGTCCATGACTTTGTGTGATCCACCACCATGGCACTTCCTACCACCATACACACATAAATATCAGTATTTATTTACTGTGAGGAGAAAATTCCTGAAACAACTTCTTCCCCACTCAGGTTTTCCAATAGGAGTTATCTGATTACTTTCCAATACAGTCCTGGTGCATCCTTGGAACGCTTGGTGGAGGCCCAGTGATTTATTTAGAGTGCTGTGCAGTCTATCACCTACAATGCTTACCTTGTAGGAGGTTTTTTTATCATGGTTCTAAGGATAACATGTCAGTAACCCTTTTTGTAAGGCTCAATTAAATATAGTACTCCTATGACTCATTTCACAGAAAATACGTCTTTGTGCATATTAAATACAACATACAAAGCAATCTGTTCTCTAAATCTAAGTAATTGATCTAATCTAATCAATCTTACTCATTTTTTACTTATAACAAGTAGTTTATGAAAGATTCTATAATGATCCCTCTCTGAGGCATCACACTGTGGAAACAGTCTCTTAAATATTCTCTTCCATCGAGCTGTATTTTGATTTTCCTTAGACTTGTCACAGATGTTAAGGTCACAGAATAAAGGAATCTTCAAGATGTCAAAGGAGAAATTCTTGGTAAGTTACATATGGCAAACTACTGAAACAATTGCTGTTTAAAAAAGATGTTGTGATCTTTCTAATTACAGCATTTGCAAACAGATAACCATTTTCCCAACCTTCTGTAAAGTACATACTTGAAGATAAATTGTCAATACACAACAAATGCATTTGATTTATGGAAGAAGATTTAAAAGAAACCAGTACTGTTTTTTCTGAACTGTTACATTCTGTGCAATTATTGGTAGAAGAAATGTAACAGTCTGAGGATAAACTGTTGTGAGATGTTGAACAGTCTAAAACAGATTGTCTGGGATACTAAGGATCATCAATATGAAGCTGCACTAAAGAATAAATTAAGTGATTGTATCCTGAGGGGTGGACAGACGTTCTGGATTGGATATCGATTTCTACAGATGAAGCCAAAAATTCATCTACCTAGAAAGAGGGAGATGCAGGCATGCTATGTATTGAAGTGCTAAAATGTGCATGTATTGTTTTACTTCATTTACTTTCATGCCTTCTTTACAAAGCACAGAACACAGATGAAAAGAAATTCCATATTTCACCTAAACATCTGGAAGGCTCAGCATTCGCCCCACTCCCACTTGTGCTGCTCTGTCACTTGGCCCTTTTTTTTTTTTTTTCTGGTACTTTCATCATTTTTTTATTCCTTACTGTCCAAGGCTGCCTTTGCTCCATTAAACTGTGTGCAGCCGACGTTATTGATAGCTCTGCCACCTCACATCAGCATTTCAGAGGCACTGAAATGACTTTGATTCAGCTGCTGCAATGGCATTTAAATGGCAGTGCCTCATTTGCCTTTATTGGAAAAAAAAAATAATATGAGACTTTAAAGTAAGAAGGAAAAAGCAGCCAAAGCTTGAGTTACCCATCCTGTAAACTGTGCTTTATGTCTTCTTATACACCTTTTTTTCCCTATTTGCAGGAAAGCAAGATGTAGATATCATCTTGTGTATTTGAAAGAATGGGCATTCTGACAAGCTTATGCTGGAGACTATTATTCTCTATGTTTAGCCCAAAATCTCAGCATCTAAGATAAAAAAAATCAAAGAGCTTATTGCGGTACACAGAATTAACATGTTTTTCCTCATTTTGGAAATGAAAGCATAGTCATCATTAGCCATGCCAATATTTCTCTAGGATGTGGTATTATAAAAAATAGCATACCTGCATTAGGTATATTTGCTGTGATTTACAAATGGACCATCTGTGCCTATGAATAATGAAACTGCCAAAAAACTGGGTACCAAGACACGGCCTCACACTTTATTTTTCATGCTTAATATTAAAAACCCATAAAAAAAGGAAAGCCAGGAAATTGCTGAGAAAAATTCCTTTCAACTTTCTAACTCATTAGCTTTTCTCAAGAACTTATTTGTGACTGCATAGCTAAGCTCTTACTGAGATAATATGATGCACAATTGTATCCTCCCAGCCAACACCAGACGGGCAAAATATTTTCTATTTCTTTAGGACTCAAATCAGAATAGATGTTCTAAGTTATCAGACAAGTAAATAAATAGTGTGTGTAGTTATTGGCTGGGTATTGGATTGAACACAAACCCCAGGGGGGTTTCCTACACATTCTGTTCTCGGGGGACAGGCAGCATTGCAATAGACAAAAATCAATTTTCTGTCCTTGCAACTTCACTATTATCTATTATTATGCACTAAAAGTCTTAATCCAGTAAAATCATTGGCTTAATCTAGTAATGGAAGCAAATGCTCTGTATTTTTTTCCCTAATATTTGCTGCTCCTTGCCCTCTGATAGATTACAAGTAGAATGTCTGTTTATTTACAGAGATTACAGTTCTCTGCATACATTGGCCTTAAACCTATTCTATTTCTCCTGCTGACTTAAACAGGAGCAGGATTAGATCTCTGATGGAAGCTTTACTGCATAGGAAGCATCGATTTGAGAGATTAGCAATACACTGTGGTGACAAAAGATATTCGTCATCACAGCTGAGTAGAGCAGGTTACAAGACAGTCTGTTGAGAAGCCCTGTGTGTTTTCATCAGCCTCTGTCATTTCTTCCCCAAAGTATAGTTGATTACAGAGCCTCATTTTATCAGTAAGCTGGAATAACATTAAGTAAGTGATTTGTTTGTGCCATGGAGTATTCCAAGGACAGGTAAGAAAGATGTTTTCTTTATTTGGAAAAGAAAACAGTATCATTAAAGGCACATTCTCCTGATTTAGTGGAACACTGGCATGAAGAAAACTCAAATCCAGCTCTGGGGTTCCACTGTCAGGCACGTACCTGGAGTGCTGTTCCATCCAGATTCAGGCATTGCATAGAAGGCTGCTGTCAGGAATTCCACTTTTCCTTTTGGGAGCAGCCTCCGAAGAAATGCTGTGGCTGGATATGGATTAACTTTTCCCAAACTAATGGGCAGGCACACTTTGCTCTAAGCTGACTATATACTGTAGCAATTCTTTTTTTTAATAAACTATCATTAATTTTAGGAACACAGACTAAACACTAACTCTCTACTTTGTATGTACATGTTTCCATCTGTGCTGAACATACATTTCCTTCATAATAACTAAAACCTGGGTACTGAGGTTATTCGAGAGAGTGCTCTTAGAATGACACAGAATTTTTTTTCTCCTTGCTGACTTTCATCAGAAACCAGAATGGGACTGGTGCAGTCTTTGCCATGATGGTCAGAGACATTTAGAGAACTGAACCACGGAAGTTGCATTTTTAAGTAAGCAGGTCCTAACCTACTACCTGAAGGACATCTGGAGAAGAACAATGTTACTGGAAATGTGGGATTTTCCTGAATTTTCATAAAATTACTGTGTTACAAGTCTACAGAATGGCTTAACATATTTTACTTAACAGTCACTTTACTCAGCCTATACGTCAGATACATAAAAACCACTTATTATCTCTGAGAGGTCTAAGGACCATGCCCTGCAATGAGATATGAGCAGTATCAGTAAAACATAACAAAAGAAACATACAAATTTGAATGAAATTTTGGGCTAATTTATTATTAAGGGCTGTCCACACAAAAATAGCTTCAACTCCTTCCTTGATTCTTTTTAATCTGTCTCAGTTTTTCTGGAAACATATAATCTTTTTTAAGCTTTTATACTGCAAACAATTATGCATTTATGAAAATTTGTTTTACAGGAATCTCTTAAGTGCAGTTATTGCTATAAATCCTCCATATGTTTAAATGAACTCAGGCCAAAGATTTAATTATTTACAACTAGCCCTAGTTAACCCCCACAGAGATCTAGATTTTTATTATAAATGTGTATTTTATACATTTAATTGCACATTGTTGAAACTTGCATTTTTATTTACTCCCACCAAAGTATGCTAATTTCGAAGATTCTGTTAAATTTTGAATACTGTTGGAAACCATATTCCTAATGTACTCTTAATTATCCAGTGCTTAACTAATTCCTCTAGACAAGTATTTTAGTAGCTATTGTATTTTAAGGATTTGCAATAATTGAGATTTTAAAGATACAAAATTTGCATACTGTTTAGGCTATTGTTTAGATGATTGCAAGGTTCCATGTTGAAACAAAATATTTTATTCCATGGATAACTAAAGATTTGTGGAGTGGAGGCTATAGCCTTTACTAGATGAATTGATACAATGGGAAAAGCAGATAAATTTTCTAGTCTGTCCCAAGCAGACCAAAAGAAAAGCTTTTGTGCATAGAAGATTGTGTGCTGAAGTAGTCTAATCAATTAAATTCACTCTGCCTATAAACTTTGTCTAGTTTATGTCTGAATAGCACCATCACCTTAATTACAGTGGAAAAAAATGTTCATTATTTTACCTGCAATTGACTATGGGGCATTCAGATTTTGGTACATTCCTTACTGCACAATAATGCTAATGTTTTTATCAATATGAAAAACACTCATTAGGTAAAAAACCAAATCCAGTGTTAATGCTCTCTTCAATGGGACAGGAAATGACAACATCAAAGGCAGCAGGGAAGCTCTGCTTAAACACACTTAAGGTTTTCACAGGTCTTTAGTAATCTGCAGCCTCTTAGGGAGCTCTGTCCTTTACTGAACTCCAGTTCCCACAACTCACTACAAAGCCCAACTTGAGAAGATTTGGGTCATCATCTAGAAAAAAACAGAAAATCTTTAAGCACATTCTTCTTTGTGGAGTAGTAGACTTTTAGTAAAGCCTTTTTTTCCATTTACATGTTTATCCCATTTGTCGTTCTTTAACAATATCTGGAAATAAAAAATGGAAGTAAAATGAAAATATGAAAATATAGCAACACACACTATCTTTCTAATCTATCTGTTCCACCCAAAAGCATTAAATCAGCAAAAGAAATTGTTACATAGCCATGCTCGAGCACTATTTCTCATATATTTTAATATAGATATATTATAATTTTAAGAAGTAAGTTGAAACCTTTTTTCCTGCATGGGCCAAATTACTTCCACGTTTTCTTTCTGTCAGAAATATTCATGTGAACCATTTGTTTTGAAAAGGCCCCCTGGGAAACAATCACATTTTACTCATATTCTTCTATTAAATGTGTTTGGACTTGCAAGTAATCACACGAAGAGGGGAAATCTTTATCGAAAGGAATTCAAATTAATTCAGCACCTTTCCCTGCTGATGAGTTTCTTATTCTTTGTGAGTCGAGACATGACTGCTGTTTGCTGCGGCTGAAGGAAGTCTGAAAGCAGCTGCCGTAATTCAAAGCCATTGAGATCTGCATGTTTCCATCTTGACCCCATGTTCCTAAAAGTCTCCATCCCAGTGCTCCAATTCTGAGCTACATGGGATGTGCTCTTTGCTGTGGTCACTCCTGGCACCTATTTGCAGATTTTCCTTCAGTTTCCCTTGCCCTCTGATGAAACCAAATACCTGCTGAGAGCTATCTGAAATGGTGTGCAGAGCTCTGTACTTGAATGTAGATTTCAGCTGAAGTATGGGGGAAAAACTTTTGTGATCCTGTGAAACAGAGAACTTTTCACGTGCCACTGATCTAAGGGATTAGGTTACAGAGAAAAGGCTCTATTATGATAGATCAGATGTTTTGATTGAATTTTCCAAACTCCTGCAGCAAAACCAGGTTTCCTGTAAAATTGTCCACAGTTTTCCTTGAAAAAAAGGTCCCCATGTAAATTCTCAAAATAATAAATCTTGGTTTTGAAACATTAGATTAGAAACCTGAGTGTGGTATCAGTGATTGCAGCCCTTGTGGAAAGGAAGATCATTATATACCATGTCATGCTGTGAGAATGGAAGAGAAAGAAAAAGTTTAACCATGATTTAAGAGCAGCTAAATTCCAAATGTGGGTCCACTACTACCTGACCCTGAGGTAGCTTGAGTGAGATAAGCCACTTCTTTTTTATTGTATTTCCCAACTAAGATTTGATCCTTTTCATGGGAAGAATTTGGCATTATATCATCAGCACTATCTTCACCTCAATAAGCCTGAAAGGTTAAAGCCTGTTTGCTTTACAGAAATATCAGGTAAGCTGAACCCTTCTGGAGTCACAGAGGAGAAATCCATGGAAGGCATCTTATGGAATGGATCTCCCAAGACAATGAGCCCTGCAGCTACAGCTGCACCAAGGTTCTCCTCTTCCTGCTCTGGAGAACTGCCTGAGAAACTCAGGAAGTTAATAAAGGTAATAATAATCCCACAGAAAATCTTCCTAACTGATGCTCTGATACACAGTCGAAGCCCACAGGATAAATATCACAGCCTCAAACTTGAGATTATATTGCAGAAAAAAAAAATCAGTCTTATGAGGTTATAGAGCATAGAGAGAAATTCATTCCATCCAGGATTCATTCTTGTCAGGAATTCCCTTCTGTGATGCTATTTACAATCAAAATGGCAAAAGCATCTTAACTTGATTAAGACAGACACACTACAGCTTTACTCCTCAGATTCAGTCCTGCAGTGCAGGAAAAACCTTTAAGTGTCAGGTTTTATTTTTTTTAATGCTCGAACTTTGCATCTTTTGCCTTCCTTTTTATGACAGATAATGAATACAAGCTTTATATCAAGTCATTTTTATAAGGAAAAAGCCCAGACAGGTCAATGATGTTAGCTAGAAAATGTTTTACAAAGAAAGGAAAAATAAGCAACTTGTCATTTGTTAAAATGAGCTGTTTGTTCCCAAATGCTGTTGAGTCACTGGGTCACAATATGTTTCAATCATTGTGTATATTTATTCAGGTATCTGTGAAACTTTAAGCACTACATGTCACGGCATCACATAAATTTAATAACATTTGCAGTGGTAACACAAAGGCTGATAAAAAATGCTGCGCTTTCACCTATTTTTTTAAAGTCTGGAGGCAAAAGAATAGAGAAGAACTGACAAGAAATGTCCTTAAACAAATTAAAATGAGCTAATGTAGTTAGAAATATTTTTCTTTTGATGTATTAATTATAGAATCATCCAAGCTGGAAGAGACTTTGCAAAGTCATCTGATCACACCTCTAGCTCAAACCAGGATCAACAGTGATCTCAAACTACACTGCTCTGGGTTTTGTCCAGTCAGGTCTCAAAACCCTCCAAAGATGAAGAATCTTCAGATTAACTGAAATTGAACATTCTGGTATCTTATTTGTATGTTAATAATGGCAATATAAATGTCATCTTTTACATGTAACTTATTCCTTTAATTGAAAAAAACCCAGCATTTCCAAGTGTCCCACTCTACTTTGGTAAAACGAAGTTCCAGTATCCATGTCCCCAAAAGAGTAATTTTAGTTAGTGTGATTATTTTTATTCCCTGACCATAAAACTTCAAGTGGTAGTTATTTATCTGCATGAACGTTTCTTGACATCAGCTTTCTTTCCCAACAAAGCAAACTGATCAAAATTCAGTTTTCTGGCAGAAAGCACAATAAGTAATACAGGCAATTAATTACTTCTTTGATGAAGTCACTTTTCAAAAGACAAAGAGAGTTTCTTCGGATGACGATACAATCAAGAAACAGAAGATAGTGTCTTCCTTCTAAAGCACCCAGCTCATCAGCATTCATCCAAAAAGAACTTTTTGGGTTTTTTCAAGACCTATTTCTACTCCACCTGGGAATATTTTGTCTGCTTGCTGTGGTCTTTTTTAATCTCTATTTTGATGGTTGGGATTCTTTTTTTTTCATATTCAGGCTCTCAGGTGATGCTTCATTTGTTGATTCCCCTTTTAGCAGACCAGCAGAATAATTTAGAAAAGGCTCCTTACCCTCCTGTTCCACACTGGTGTTTCCAGTGGAGTGTGACTGGTTTGACAAATGCTCCCAATAATTTCATGGCTTCTAATGACTTTCGTAGCAGAACAGCAGTGGTGAGGAGCAAATTGTATGAGTAAACATGAGTCATAATGGAGAGCACAGTGTTTCATAGATTAAAATAATCCTTCTATTTTAGTTTCTTGAGAAGATTCAGCTATTAACTGATGTGGAATGGGCTGATCTTTTCATCTTTTGGAATTCTCATGCAGGCAATAATATGCAAGACTCTTGCTAAATATGGAGAACAGAAGTATGGCCAAATAGCTTTTGACTTGTGGCATCATCACGGGCAGAAAGAGAAAAGACACTCATCACACCATATTTTTGTTCTTGCCCTACAAAATGGCCATAAAATTCACTATGCTTAAGCAATTTCTCAACCAGTGTATTATGCAATAGTAATAAAACCCACAATACTTCTATCAGTTAACACAACTAAAATTGCAAACATCTAAAATCAGACTAAAATATTTAAAATTTCTTAAAAACGTAAATCCCAATATAATAAAAATTATTAAATATTATCATAATCATGGAAAGATCCCACACCTACAAAGAGTCTAGTTGAAATTATGTTGGTGAGTTTTTCTTGGTTCTTTTTTATTTCTGACCAGAGTTTTCCTTGGTCATGTATGCAAACTCTCCACCTGAACAATATATTCTACATAAAAGCAGACTATTTCTTTCCATACTTTTTGACTTCTCTACATAGTTTAACTGACCACAATCCCACCTCTCCATAGAAACGGGAAATTTTTATAAATAAGATATTAAGAAGGTTTTTCATCCAACAGATGCAGATTGCTTTCAAAATCACCATCATTCTCTTCTCCTTCCTGTCTATGCTGTCAGTGAACAGACTGAATGTAAAGTTTCATCATTCTCAATTCCATCCATTGATTCAACTTTTTATGTCTCAACAGTCTAAAATAAGGAATATTTTGTGACAATAAAAGGCAGTTTGTCAACATCCTACCTTGCAAGGTACCTGCAGCCCTCTCAGCCTCTCTCTTGCCAAATTAGTAGTCTTTTTTAATCTTATCACTCAGCATGGGAATATTGGCCTTTTTTGTGTGTTACGAGAAAGAACACACACGTTTGCATTTTTAACATTTATTCTAATAATTTCATAATCTCCTTAAGTTATCAATGGGCCAAACTTCCAAAATTGTAGCTCTGTGCCAAAATCAATTGGAGTTACCTGTCATATGTCCATTTTACTGATCTGAAAGATTTCCGCTGTGTATTCTATCACCTCATCTATCTGAAGCAACACTACACTAAACCTGTGCCATCATTCTTTATCGATTTTTTGATACAAACTGTCTCCCAAAAAGCAACTGGTCTGTCAAATTTCTGTTGAAAATATACTCAGCTATTAATTGTCCTATGTCACTTTCATGCACTTTTGTATTACTTACACTGAATATCTTTAGGATTTTTTCTGGCAGTTTAGTTATATTATACATGCAATTCTTCTGAAGCACTTGGGACATCTGGTAAATATTTGGCCTGATGTGCTTTATCTGCTTTACCCATCAGCCTGAATAAAAACCAGAATCCTGATGCCCGACTCTGTTTGGTAATGAAGTCATACAAAAAAGTAACAGCAATATATACCAAGACAAGATGACCTTGCCATTCACATAATTTAAAGAAATGATGTTATTATCTGCTGATATGAATCTTTTATATTATGCCTGGGGTTTTTTAAGTTGTTTTGTTTTTTTTTCCTCTGCAAATGATGACACCTTCAAAATCCCTGTATTGTTATTTCAGTGCGGATTTCATCATCTAAATAGAGTAGAGCTAGTCTAGTTGTCAGCATCTCTGGTTCTGTATTATCAATTCTCGAACATCTGTCCAAACCTGGTTGTTCCCTATGACTCCTGAACGAGACACGTGCAGTACTACCTGGTCAATATGACCTAAAAAGGGATGTACTGTCTCACTAAGCCCTGTTTCTTGAAGTGGTTACCGTAATGAACATTTCCAGCATAGCTTCCATGCAAAAAGTCTTGCTAACTCACAATCTAAACACATCTTTTCTTCCAAAAATTTCTTAGGGAACATTTTAGCATCAATTTGCTGACATCCTCTTAACAGAAACGCATAGCTGTAATAAAAAAGTACTTCAGATTGCAAAAGTAGATGTTGACATACAGTGTCACTGTGCTAAAAAGACGAACATGCCTCTTTCGAAATTGCTGCTGTTTGGAAGAGAGCACATTTATCTTCAATATGTACTTGCATAGAGGAAGGCCAAAAGTTGTGTTTCAGGGGGCCTGGCTAGCCTGGTATTCTTTTGAAAGCAGAAATTAGTTTTTTTTTTCAAAGTGTGTACAATGCTTTAAAGACACTTTATGTATTGTACAAGTTTAAGGTTTCAATGTTATGAACATAATAAAAAACCTCAAGTCCCAAACCACCTTCAAGTGATACAGCAATATAATATTTATTTATTTATTTATATCTAATATAAATATGCAATAAAAACCCTCCCAGTTAGCCTAATTTTGATTATCTGGGAGACTAGAGCAAATCCTCACTCAGTGTTTGATAACTGGGATCATTTCACTTCAAAGGCTGGCTGTAGCTGAGGGTATTTTACAGATGCTGGGGAAAGTTTAAAGATGGAGGCTACATGCTTCAATTACAAGGTATTTTCTAAAAAGGCAAAATTTCACTATAGACTCAGGAAATTCAATCCTAATACTTGTGTAATAAATGAAGCACTTTGTTATTCAATTATGCTAGA